>VXAA01002547.1:59159-143970 GCA_013399115.1 Anseranas semipalmata | reverse complement strand
AAAGGAAAAGAAAGGAAAAGAAAAGAAAGGAAAAGAAAAGAAAAGAAAAGAAAAGAAAAGAAAAGAAAAGAAAAGAAAAGAAAAGAAAAGAAAAGAAAAGAAAAGAAAAGAAAAGAAAAGAAAAGAAAAGAAAAGAAAAGAAAAGAAAAAGTCTGATCTTGGAATTCATGTAGCAATCTCCTGTCAGGAGATAAGCTTAGGACTGCTGACCAGAAGATCAGCCTTCTCAGTGTTTACCCTCATCTGCAATAGTCCTCTGGTCGCCAGGTAAATTATTTCCTAACCTCTACCCATTTTTTATGTCTCTCTCTCACTTATTTTTATGAACAGCTTCTATAAATTGACAGATGTCCATAGTGTCTCTATGTAGAAAAAATGACCATAGAAAGTGCAATGTATACTCAAATCCTATTGAAGGAAGAATTATTGTCAGTCATGTAGTAGAAACTGAAGGATCTGAGTTCTCCATAGATCAAGAACAAAAGTATGACTAATAGAAGGTTAAAAGTACTTTTAATTTAATACATTTCAGATGTATGAAGTAGTATGATTTAAAAGCAATAGGGGTTTCCCAAGGTCTTCTGCAGACATTCTGATGCTTAAATTACTGTCTTGATTTGTGATGCATGGAATGGTCAAGTATAGGGCAAAGGCAGCTTTAAGGAAAGGCCTTTGTGATTGCTTGATGAGCAAAAGATTATGAATTGACCAATTTTTAAATATTACCTAAACTTGTTTGCCTGTACTCTCACTTAAACTATCTAAAATGATGAGTACTTTCTTGCTCGGTGTTCATGTCATCAACAGCTACCCACCTTTTCCTAGACTTAAAATTCCATTTCTAGTAGTTCCTGAACATTTATGATCTGAAATGTTCCTCTACTTCACAGAAAAGACAACATGAGCATTTCTGAAATCAGGCACCTCACCCTCATGTTTCTCAGGTTGAAACAGCAGAGATTGGAGTCTTCAGAGCACAAGGAATAGAAGAACAGACAAGAATAGTGCAAATGTTTGCAGATCTAATCTCTTAATTTAAGATGTTTTTATCAAAACTGCCTCAATGTACATGAGAATAATCTATCCACGGGGAACCCATTAGAAGAGTCAGTCACTGAATTACTAGGAAAACTCATTCTTTCAGATGATAAAATTCATTTGCGGCCTTTTCTGACAAGTGGGTTCTTTTCCCTGTGGGGTGGGAAAAATACTGTTTTTCTAAACTGAAATTTCTCCTAGGATTCTTTTATTTAATCTTCTACCATATGAGTCTGATCTCAAAGTATCTATTCATGCAGTTTAAGCAGCACTGGCTCTTTAGACTGTTGACCCATCTGACTACCATGGCATGTAACATTATTGTTCTTTAGATGGCTGAAAATCCGGAGAAAGTGTCATGCTTATGGAAAAATAGAATATGAGAAATGATTTACTACAGATTTTTTATTAGAGTTTAGTGCTTTTTATAGGCAGGCATTTATAGCAAGCTTTTGAAGGGTTCTTAGCAACTTAATGACTTATAGCCATGGTAAAATTTCAGCTCTAAAGGCAGTTTTCCTTCTAAAAATTGACAAAAAAATAGAGACATGCTATTATAAAAGAAAACCTTGCTATCTGAACCAATTAAGACAACATAAAGAGTTACCATCTGGATGCTTCTATGTCTGCATGGAGCATGTCATTGTCTAGGACTTTGTCTCAACAGGAGACAAATCATTTGAACTGTTACATGGGTATAATCTCCTACATGAACACTTTTATTAGAGGAGAAGAACTGCTTGCCTACTTTAGCTTAGGACTCTTTCCATGTGATGCAAACAAACTTAAAAAAGCTTTGTGGTATTGGAAATAGAACCTCCTTGTGTAAGATTGTAAATGCATTACTTCAAATTTACAACAAAATTGTACCAAAACAATTCATTGGTGAGGACAAGACTAAGTTCTGCAACCTCATATGCATCATCAGCAAAAAGGAGTGATTGAAAAAGCTCACTGAGCTCCACCAAATGAGTGGTTGGGAATGGTAGATTTGAAAGAGAATAATCTGTGGCGAACAGAGAAAATCACTACCTCATGGACAGGAGGAAAAAGGTGTAAAATATGAGTGTTTTCAACAGAAGAAGGCCTATAATTATATATTACATGTACATGTAGAGAAATAAGAAAGAAATGAGAAGATGCATTTAACAATGCATACTTTTGGAAAACAAATAAATATAAAGAGAAATAAATAAGGTAAAATAAATAGCAAGCCAAAAATTCAGTACTGAGCATCCTGAATGCAAAATACAAAAAAATATATTTTTAAGCTCTCTCTCCCTACAGGTCTTCTGTCTTAGGATTGACTCCTTCTCTTTCTAACAATATTCATTTCAGCTATCTGCTTGCTTATGCAATGCACAGTAAATGCAAACTGTAATCACTTGTATAGGTTTATAAACAAGTTAAAAAACAAATTCCAGAAATATTGCCATTAAGAATACTCTACACTACACTGATACCTGATATTTTCCTACAGTTGTGGGTGGGATGCCTTCTCGCATAGAGCCAGAATAAGCTGTATTCTGTCTCTGTGCCAGTGTCAGCATGGAGTCATGACTGATACTTTCCTGAGCCCCTCTAAGCTGTGGCCACAAGGACGGCTCCTTTGGCAACTTGCCAACTGGTACAAATTAGAGCAGCCTCCAGGATGTTAAAATTTGTACTGAAAAATTGGCCATCCACACGTTTGGCATCAGACAATGGGAGCAGTGAGGTGGCTTGACGTCTCCCTTTGCGTTCTTTTGTGCAGTCTGGTGTGAGAACCCACCTTCAGCATTCAGCAGACTTCGACACTGCAGAAACATAAGCAAAAGTATCAACGTTTAAGGATAAAATCAGTTAGCTGTTTTTGAATATTTAGTCACAAGGTCCAGAGGGTTTTGTGTGATTTTTCTTTTAGAGTGCTTTAGCAGTAAGTCACTTATTTTTCCCCATGTGATATAAGGAATGATCCCATACTCAAATTGTGTCAGACAGCAATAGCTTGCACATGGCCGCATTCCTGTTATTTATGAATGAAACAGTGCCTATTTTTTCCTTCCACACTTTTGGGTAGGGTCTCGGAAGCTTGCAGCTTTTGCTTCTGGCAAATACTCTACTAAGTCACTGAACTGCCTGTGTGGCACGAACCAAGAGTGATTACTGGAGTCCTTAACGTGTCTGACAGTTTGAATCTGACCAGCAGACTGGAGAGCACAGGGAAGTTATTAGCTCTTCCATGTCCCTACAGTGAAGAGCTGTGTATTCTTATGATATTATCTATCAGATAAGATAGATGAGATGGGATTTTGTTTGTGTCAATTTTAAATATCCGGTTTGTGGAGAAAATTCTTGAGAAGGGTGACAGATGGTTATATTGAATAATAGCAACATGTATAGTATACTTTAGAGCATCCTAAGATCTGAACCAATCTCACGCAATGTCTCAATTTCACTTTAAATGTTATGTTATTTTTGTTGTAACTGAGTAGCTAAGTCAACTTCCTCCTATACTTCTTATGGCACTGAGCTGAATGTGACTATATTCACTTCTGAGTTGCTGTATGGTTTACAGAAGTTTGTAGATGGGCAGTGCTCTTGTACAGACACAACCCTTGTTACTTGGAAAACGAAGCTGAATTTTATGTCTCCATTTGTAGCATTTGTTCTTTACAGGTGGTGCCTCCTTATAATGCTTCCCTCTTCAGAGGGTACCTTTGATCAGCCAAGGATTTCAGCAAACTGCAGCTGACCAGCACCACCACAGGTTTCTATTTAAGCATCTAAATAACAGTGACTCTGTCACACCAAAACTAACTGCTAGTTTATTGTCTCCTCAAGTTTCAAAATATTCGGCCATACAAAGAAACCGAAATGCCTTGTTTGCTTAAAAATACAGTCATATGATGTTTTCTCTTTAAGATGGCCTGAGAACCCAAAGAATTACTTGTACGCAAATTCTCTTGTCAAACTAAAACAAATATGACTGGGGATTTGCAAAATCTAGTGTCCCACTGTGTTGTCTGATTCCTCAGAACCAACATCAAGTCTTCTGGGATTATTTGAAATCAATTCTGTGTGACAATTAGTCTACACACTTACACAAAAATGTATTGCAAGGAATTTTGTACTATTTCTCATCTGTTTTTTTTTTTGTTGTTTGTTTGTTTGTTTTTTCTGCATCAAACCCATAAATTCTGAAGTATTTTTTCAGTAGCCAAGCTTTTGGATTTGCCTTATATACTCAAGCAGCTGACTTGGAAATTTTCCTTGTGATATGTATTGTAACATGTACAGAATGTAAAGAAAAGCTTATTCTTACAAAAACAAATATCTTCAAAGCCCAAATATAAAGAAGCATAGAAAATCAATACTGGAAGGAAGGAAAAGACAAGAATATTGAAAAATAACAGATTATTTGTAAAATAATATATTAGTTAAATGAGGGCAAGGGAAGATGAGAAGATAAGAGAGGCAGGAAAATGGAATGAAAGAAGAGACAGAAATTCAATTTGATTGTACTATTGATAGCTTTCAGATGAGGTATAATATATTACAATTATGAATATGAACTTAACAGTTAATTTCAGTCAAAATATTGATCTGAAGAATGCTTCAGAAAGAAAACCAAGATGTGGATGAGACTAGTTACTGTAAAAGGCATAATCAGCTTCCCTGCACGAAACCTCAGTATTTGTAGTCTCTGGGGAAACTGGCAATGGAAGGGCGATACCCCCACCTGAGTCACCTCTGTGGTTCTTTTGATTTTGTGGAGCACTGCTGACTTTTTCTGGACAATCTCAATTTTATTTCTGGCTATCTAGAACCTAAAGGGAAACCACTCATGCAGCATGTTGGAGGTCTGTACAAGCTGCTTCACTACTGATTCCCAATCATACCTATATTAGATGGTGGCAATACACTTTGTCTCTTTTCAATATCATTTTACATCACTCTACTGTAAGGGAAAGACTCCAGCAGAAAGAAGTGATGGCAGCCTCATTTAGATCCTGATCGAAAAGCCTACTAATATGCAAGAATTTAAACATGTATTTAAGTGCTTTCTGGATGAGGATATCAGTTTACATCTCTTCAAACAGGAAATTTAATAAACATGAGGAGAGGGAATATTTTATATGGAAACACATGGAAGTAATTTCTGGTTTATATTAATGGATCTGGTTTTAATGTATGAAAATATGTAATGGTATAATTGTTTGAGCCAGGCCTCTACCAAAGATATTCTAACTCTTGTTATTTAGATATTTTTCTTTTAGTATAGGTGTGATTTTTTATTTTTCTTTTTGGCAAAAAAAAAAATCCCATAAAATTTAATAGAAATCTGTAATGCTTCTTTATATATTTTTTATAAAAGTTTAGTGATAAAAAAAAAAGACAACAACAACTTCTGAAAAGAGATCTTTTTCCACTCACACCAATAGATTTTAAGAGTGTATTAGTACAATAGCACTGCCTTAGTCTGTAGCAAATTATAGAATACTTTTTTAAGGTACTTTAGAAGCTAACAGCTATCTGAGCACACACTGAGAGATTGAATGCTTGCATCAAGCAAGCATTTGTGTGTACTGATGTTCAAAACCATACAGTAGTAATTAAAAATGAGTGTGACATACTCACCTATGGAACATTCCTCAGTTTTGTGTAAATGCTCCTGCACTGCAGCACGTGGTCACAAGTGGGACAGGATGCTGCCACAGTGGATCTGTCCTCCAAGGCAGGTACAGAATCCTCTGGAGCTGAGGAAAGTGCATGAAAGCTAGCTCAAGCAGTGTTCCTTCCTTGACATGGGGAAATGTTCTGTCCTGCCTGCGTCTCTTTGCATTAATGTGGGATTAAGACATCTTCCGTCTCCTTTAGGTGACACTGCTGCCCTACTGTTTTTTTTTTTTTTTTTTACTATTCTTGCTTGATTTCTCAGAACAAATGAGAACTCAAATCAAGTCTACAATCGGAAATGAAATATGTCTGCCTGTGCTGGGAAAGAGAAAGATAGAAAAAGCAAGGCAGAAAGTGTGGAGCGCTCTCTTTACATACCAACCACAGGGACAGATTTATACATACCAGTTTAATACATTCTTGTAATAACGCCTTGGAAACCTCACTGTATGCAGCCATTCTCACATGGAAGAACTGTTTGTTTATACAAATTGCCAGATACTGCTACATTTTTTTTCCTTTTTTTAAATTTTTAGTGTGCGTGATATCAGTAACCTAATTGATGTCAAGTGGTATAGTAAGTCCAGTTCTCCAGTTCATCACTGCATTCCTGTTGTCCTACAGAAATTGCTTGAAAAGTATATTTTTTCAAATGCTGAAATTTTTAAACTGAAATGCACTTGTTTTCCTTTTGCCTGGTCAACAAAACAAGTGCTTGTTGATATCTTTGCTGAGATGGCAAGCTGGCAGTCTTATATAGTACCAAGAAAAAGAAAACACCACTTGTAATAACAGATGTAGTATGATCACCCTTATTTTAAAGTGAAAAGGAGGAACCATACTGCTTAAAAGAACCATCCATGTAATTATCATTCCAGCTGTAAATAAATATATCCCAACAGTGGTTTGGGAAGGGTGTCTCATTGTACATAAGTCTTCAAATGAAAATAGGCGGAATTGATGCTGAGCATACTTCCTGTTGACTGTCACCTCTCCAGAGAACTGCTGCCAGCAGGCAGCGGTTGCTCTTAAATTGCAGTAATGCTCTGCGCATTTGACATCATGGAGCTACGTAGCTATTCTCTTAACGGCTCCCAGCATTGTTGCTCTGATTACAGGTCAGAAAGGCAAGACAACACATTTAAAGAGGAAGAATTGAAGTGATAAGTGATTGGGATTTATTTATACATTTTGAAAGCATGTTGAATATCTGTCATGAGATTTCATGATAGGAAATTGGCTTGCATTCCTCAGTAAAGTGGTGTCCAGGTCACTACTTGTCATTTCATTGGGATCATAAGGTGTCAGGAAAGATTTTTGTCAATATAGTGCTTCCAGTAAATGTTATGTAGTGATGCCAAAGGGAGTGAACACAAGATGTCATGCAAGCAAGTACTAGTTTCATTTAAAATGAAGACAATCAAAATATACGAATCCAAATTTATTTATTTATTTATTTATTTTTGTGAAAGTGTTTCAACACTTCCATTCAGATTAATATGTAATGAGTGAACCAGATCTCTAGAGCATACCGTTACCAAAATCCTTGATTCAAAAATCTCTGATGCTGGCATGTTACAAATCCAAACCTGAATCTAGAGGATGTAGCTCAGCTTTGATTCTAGAGGTAACTAACTGAGTGCTACTGTAGTTTTCTGACTTATTTGTGTTTCAGATCAATGTTTTATAATGCTCACACATCTTGTATATTCCCTTTGCATTAATATTTCTGCTAATTAAAACATCACCAGTAATATTAGCAACTAAAGTAAATTTAAACACACTAACTTGGTGTTTTGGATTTTTAATATATTTACTATCAGTTGCATTTATTCAAAAAATCCTGTGTTCCTTGGACACATCCAGTCATGTCCAAGGAACATAGCTTGTATTTAACAATAATTGGTTACAATTCACCAGGATTGTCTCAAAATCAATCCACATTTTCAGGATTATTATAAGAAATAATTTTGTGAATAATTTGTAACTATGAATACAGCCATAAAAATTATGATTATTACAATTCACAGAAGGAATAAAGCTGTCAAATATTTGCCCTAATTTTTTCTGCCCAGCAGCATTTGTGCAATGGTTTTTCCAGATGACAGAATTTACACCTGTAACAAAGTTGTTAGAATGAGAAAGCTATCTTCAGAGAAAGACCAGGAAAGAATGTTTTCCCTCTTCTCTGCTCTTCAGAGCAGAACTGGAGAGTGACAGTCCTCAATCCTTGCTCTCACCCAGTAAGCACAAGGTATAGTTGCAGAAATGATGCTACGTGATCCTTTGCTACAGCATCCTCTAATTTAAAGCAGATCTGACTTCCATTCTAGGTCATAGATACATTTGTATTCTTTTTTTATTCAAGAACTGATGGTGGCACTGTGGAGAAGCTGGTAGAACACGCCAACATACTTAGCCTGCCTTAAGCTAAATCTTACTGAAGGCTAATACTGTGCTCTAAAAAGAGCTGCCTGGGAAACTGTTCTTCTGTGTAATGGAAGTGAGTGAGTTTTTCCAAATGTTTCTACTCTTTGAGGGATGTCTTTTGCATTTTTTCTTTTATTTACACATGTTTGTATCTATTTTTGAGAGAAGAAAATTCAGTGAAGGAGTGTAACTACTCCAAGGACATACATAGCTTACCTGCAATAGTCAGCGACTGCAGACAATACTAGGAAGTGAGAAATACAAGTGGAGTCCTTGTTTGTCTGATTTGATGCAAGGACAAAACACTTCAGTGTCGGGTGAATTTTGTAGCCATAGAACAACTGTATATTGTAGCATTTGGACTCTGTCTGATTTACATCCTGCATCAAAGAAACATTTCCTGGCAGAAGTTTCACTGGCAGAAATGAATTTCCACAGAAAGTTTCCTTTTGGTCAAGAATAGGCCCACATGTGGTTTGCAAATTGTACTCACTGATTGTGGCAAAACAGTTATTAAAAACAAAGGTGTTGTATGGACACAAATCACATTCACCACCTTGAAAGTATGCTGTTTTTAGTGTGGATAAAGAGGTGTAGTAAATTCTAGACAGGGTGCAACTGCTCTGAAAGTTTCTTCTCAGGAAGCTGCCTTAGCCAGAGTCTGTCCCATGCCATACATGCCTTTTCTGAACCAGCTATCATATCCATCACCAAAATCTAATTCTACTGGAAAACAGTCATTCTTTCCAGGACACAAACACTTCTGTTCAAGAGACCATCAGGGTGTGTAGTATACGTATCACTACATGCACACACACTGGTGCAATAAAGCCAAATCTACCTAATAAGCACTGTTGCCAGAAATCTTAAGTAGGTACGTTATTACTTTGGGTTAAGCCAAGTGCCTGGTGGTTACCTAAATGCAAGAACTTTGTTCTATGCTTCTCTTGGACTGACATTGCTGCTCAGGTAGGAAGAATTCCAAGAACAATATATTCCTGAGGGGGGCCTTCCAAGGGAACATGCTGTGCACCTTTATAAAACGCACTGAAATAATTACACTAATTTCTCAGCAAAGGACGCTGTAACCTAAGCTGACTACTGCCATGTGTGCCAAGAGTGTCTGAAGTTTAATATTCCATATTTTCAGATATCTTTTATCTAGGTGCCTTGATGAGCAGGCACCCTGCTAATATATCATTTAAATAACAGGTCCTTGAGCAGAGGGGCTTTGACTTCAATGTTCTTGCTGCTTCACTTGATTCAGCTCCATAAATACTTTCCCAGATTAAATCTCCTGGTAACATGTCAGATCTATCATTTGGATGTAAGTGATTGAAAATAGGTTGATATACTCTGCATATGAAACTTGATGAATCTTTCTTCATGAGAAAACATTACCGAGACATCTGCTGAATTTAGGATTTTAAGTGTGATTTCTGATAGAGATCACATGCCAGGAATTGAAATATGTGTGGTTCTCTTACCAATATTTAAAAAACAAACAAACAAACAAACAAACAAAAAAATCTCAAAGTGACAAGTCCATGAAAACGGACATACTTCAACGAACTTTTTGGATTTTTTAGGAGCCATTTTAGTTCCTGTAAGTCATTATTTTTTGCAATCCTCATTACATATGAAATTATTTCCATTTTTTAATAGTATTTGCAAAGGATTGTCTGGAAATATTGTCCATCTAGAAATGAACACATGGGAGCTGGAGTTTTGATGCTTTCCTAAACAAGGGACATGGGAGACTCAAAGAACAGGGCACATTATTGCTGGACTACTAGCACTGTATTGTGCTGAAACCTAGTAGCCCCAGTCATAAATCAGGTACTACACAAATACAGAAGAAATGCTAACACATGCCAATGTAAAGACTGAATCAGAGGAGAGAACAACTTAGGTAAATCAACAAATACTAGAAAATGTATTTTCCTCTGGGCAGGTTGTCAAGGAATGGGAGATTCAGTGCTTTCCTCAAATGCATCTTGAAACTGCCTGATGTCAGACACCAGACATCAGACAAAGCAGACTATCAGTTTGCTAACATATTGTTACTTCTAAAATCCCCTTATCCTCAGTCTCTTGAGAAGGCTGCAAAGTAACAGAAGAACATTAACATCTCTTCTATAGGAAATCTATATCTATATCTGCGCTTTCATAGGAGGAAAGGCAATGGAAAAATCAAAGTGAGCAGAATTTGAAAGCAAGCACATGAAAAAAAAGAGCAAAGTAACATAGCCTTTAAAAACAGAAGTAAAAGTTAAATTGATAATTTGTGCTCTGTCAAACAAAAAGAGCAATAGGAAGTGACAAGTCTGCAGAGGAGCTATTCCTATTTTACCTCTTCTTTTCCTTTAATAATTTTTAGTTTTTTTCAGTGGAAAGAGTTGGCTTCTTTTTCAACCTTGTTTATTTTTTCCCTTTTCTTTTGATGAAAACATGTTTCCTTTCAGAAATTCACTCTGCCTTCATCTTGGCAGAAACTTCCCACTGTCCTTAATCTCCCTTCACACTTATAAAAAAGAAGAGGTAAAGAATGATTTTTTTACTTTGAGGAAAGACCTATGCTCTAACTTGTGTGCCCTTGGTTCTCATGGGTTATCCAAACGTCTGCTGAAGACCGCCCCCTCCAAGTCCACAAAGATCTAATAGAATCGTCTGACTGAATGTCAGCCTCTGATTCACAGTGACTGCTTTTTCTGCTACTGCTTCAGTAATAAACATATTATTTCAATGACTACTAGAAACAAATCCTGTGGTCCTCACTCAGCAAAACTCCTGTTGACTTCAATAAGCTTTCCCTGGGCAAGTTTTGAAAAATGGCTTCAGTATTTGGCTGAAAATAAACTACCTGAAATGTGTGTCTTTTTTTTCAAAACATTAATAAAATGTGTTGATTTTATTTACTTTTAAAATGACATCTTTTAATAACTTTGCCATACTCCCCCCACTTCTACCCCCCCTCCCCTCCCCAGCCATCGCTCTGGAACTAAATGTCCTTCAGGCATTTGATTTTTCCCAACAATGCCAGGACCAAAATTCCTTTCTCAAGTGTTTGTGAACTGGAAAAAATGTGTATTCTGGTTTCTGGCACATGCATAAGCATAAGTTGGCTACTTTTCCTCTGCATACTTTAATGATCATAATAGCTTTCCGTTACTTGTTGATTCCTGTTAATATTGTGGCATCAAGGGCTCACAGTAAAAGAAAGGCTGCTGAAATTGAGATTCACGTGTAGTGAACAGGAAGTTCGTTGGGCAGACTTCTATAGCTTAGTACAATGAAAGGCTCCTCTTGGTGGGTCAAGACATGTTACTGCAGTAAGCTCAGTCAATAGAAGTGTGTGGCATTTTTACTACAACAAATATGTACCGAAAGGGGAAGATAAAATTTGACACTCAGATTCTGTTTCAATTCTGGATGCACCTGTTCCTTGTGAATGGCAGAAGGATGTGTGACAGCTGCTTATCTACTCATTTAGACCTGGAGATGGCTTCTGGCTACAGCTGGACAAATTGGAAGTGCTGCAGAAAAGCTGAGAAAGAAATGGGCTAAAATTAGGGATAAGATTGTTTTTCTTAGCCTGATACTAAAGTTCTTGCTTAGTATTAAACAAAAGTGACTTTTTTTGTGACTCTTTACCATTGCAGGAGGACATACGACATACACAGTCTTTCTGTCACACCACACACAGTGTGTTAGTGTGAAGGAAGAGGTAGATCGAACAGCACAAGCTGGAATTAAAGTTGAAAGATTCTGGCTGCCTGGACCATGTCTTTTTCATCAGTGCAGATGCCTGATAAAGAGTTGTTTATCCACAAATGATATTTTTGTCCCTGTCATGAAAAACAGCAAATGCTAAAAATAAGTAATGATGGCTTTTTCGACTAGCTTGCAGAATACCTTCAGAAGTTCAGGTTTCCACTGGCTAAACATAACACCTCAACAGCCTAGCCCAGAAAGGGACCTTTAGCACACACTGATCACTTGATCACACAAGAACTGTCAGGCAGGACAGGCTGTGATAAATACAGCAAGGCTTTTTAAAACATCTTTTTTTTTTTTTTTTCCCAGTTCTGCTCCACATCCCATTGCTTCTGCTGAACTTATTGCTCTGAAAGTTTTTTCTGAGCTAGTGGCCTGTCTCTCAGCTCAGAGGAATTTGATCTGTCACACTTCAACCTTTCTCTTTCACTCCTCTTTTTAAAAAACATTGCTCTTTTTCTGAATGTTTTCTTGCAACTGAGACATGATTCTGCAATGAAATAGCCATATTGCATTAAACTGTCTTCCTAGGTTCTGTTTTCCATAAAGGGACTGACAAATGAAAATGCTGTCTTTAAGTTTTGTTCTCCATGGCTATTCTCACATAGTTAGGAATGAGGAGCTGAGCTGAGAGGAGATAATTATTGGGATAACAATTGCTTGCTGCTGCTGGAAAAATCCTTCTTAAACTGACAGTGGGCATCATGAATACCAAGGTAATCTCCTTCACTTTGAAGGTAGCACAGGCACCGATGTTCACCAGTAGGAAGAAATAATCTATCATCAATGATTTCTCAACTGGATATGCAAATACAGTCTAGACAGGTTCCCACGTTACGGTAACTGAATTGAGAATCTCAGGGTAGGTCAAGGTTTTTCAAAACTTTTAGGCAAGTCAATGGGACTGGAATAAGATCAACAGGTACAATTGTAAGTCTATTGCTGTCACTGCTAGATGTCTTGTGTAATACATCTAAGTTAATTATACCTTATTAAAACTTTTATAAGCAAGTACAATGGTAAAATTTAGCAAATCTCAGCTAAATGTCAGTGAATAATTAGTCCTCTTGGTCCTTTTATATGCTTATTTAAAACACTGTAGGTGCTTTTAAATTATTCTGAGGAGATTTTATTTCAGAATATTCAATAATTGTGGGAACATGATATGCATCACTGATGTTTTGGTCAAGAAGTAGCTTTTCAATCACTTTGTTCTAAATCTTTCTTCAGGAAAAGATTTGGCTTCAGCTTTTTCATTTGATGCATACTGTAAGGGGATTGTGTAAGCAACACATGTTTTAGAGGGCTGAATCATGGTTTTGTTCTCTGTCCTGAATATTTACATTGTTACATTGCTTAGCTGAGTTTTTAATGTTAGACATATTTGAGTATTAATTTTACTTTTTTAAAGCAATGTGTGGCCCTCGAACTGTGGGCAGAAATCCTGCATTGTGAATGAAAATCAATGGCATTTTAGTGTATTTGGAACGGTGTTCTACTAGCATCCAAGCAAGTAGATGTGCTGAAATATATGTGCTATTCTTTTTGAGTCAAGCCAATTGTGGTTTTGAAAAGTTTGATGTGAAGTTGATTTTCATCTGCAGTTGCTTACTTTTACTGCTTAATGTTACTCCAGCAAGATTAGAGTCACAAGGATTTATTTTGGCTTATGAGCAATGCAGTTGTTATTCTAGAAACCTGTTTCACTGAGCCACATGTTGAGTTGTTCTTAGTTGCTTTTTCTGGGGTTTTCTTGCAAGCCCATCCCTGATTTTTGTCCTGCACTTGGTGCTTTTATTAAGAGGAATAGCACCTTTGTTGAAAGTGACTGTAGTTCTTTGCCAGACTAGTTGGAGAGAGTTTACTCTGCAGGCCCTTGCACAAAATATGACCTCTGAATAGACAGGTAATTTTAGCATTTGTAACTGGCAGTTGCTTTATCATCCCAAGTCATGCCTTAATTACAGATGGAATTTCAGCCTCTCTGACTTGATCTTGCTGCCATGCATCCTTGCCTAATATTGCTATTGTATTTGTTTTGTTTTGTTTTGTTTTGGTTTGGTTTGGTTTGGTTTGGTTTGGTTTTTTTTTGAGTATTTTGCCCTGGGAAGATGGTGCTTCACTTTAATTGAAACAAAACCATAGAAAAGTGTTCTATTTAGTTTTCACAGTTTAGTTGGATGGATTGCATAAAGTAGATACCCAATTAATCATGTTGTTTCAGAAACTTTTAAATAGAGCAGCAGCTTTAACAGAAAATCAGGTATTGTAAGTACCTATAGTACTAGTCAGTGATATCACCATGAGTCAACCCATCCTAACACAATTCTATTGGAGGTCGCATAGCAAGAATCTTTTCTTACCACACGTCAAATGTTTCTCTTTGAAATTGGCAGTGTTGACTTGTTAGTGATATATGTCAAGCAACTAACAAAACATGGAGAAAATTCCTTCTTATTCCATGCCAACTCTTTAACTGGGTATGATGTTGTGGAGGTATTTCTGATGTTTCTCAAGCAACTAACAAAACAGAGAAACCAGCATTGTCACTAATTACAAAATAAACATGTCTCCATATTCTGGAGCTTTAATACTCATCCTGGCTGCCTCCGAGATTGCCTTTTCTTTACACAAATCCCCAGTGTGACTTAAATTCAAGAGCTCACGTGCATAATACCATTCCTGTGTATCTTGGCTGTCCTGAGAATTCAGATAAAATTCTAACAAAATTCTTTGATGTATAAGCCTGCCATTTTACTTTTCTAAAACCATAATTGTGTTACAATTATAAATACTTTTAAGTCTGCAAGTATTTAATAAACAATTGTGAGTAGATGGTCCTCAAGGATATGTAACATTGTTCTTGAAAAATAAAAGTTCTTCCTATTGTGCCCTGTGAACAGTTTGCATTGTGCAGTATTTCAGGTAAAGTTTTTAACAAAGCATACCACTGACTTTGTAATAATAGCTATTCGGACTCAGGAAATGACAATTCATATCCTTTGAAGCAAATATTCAACTTACATAAAAGTTAATGGAAAATGAAGTATTTAATGTTTAGAAATTGGCTTCAAAATGCTATTTGCAATGCATTTTTATATGTAAAAGTGCCATAAAAAGGCTTCTGTGTGTGACCTTATAATTTGAAGAGTTTATATTTTAAAGGAATTATTCTCAAGTGATTAAAGTAAACCTCTGTCAAGATGGTGGCTTAGGGAGATAAGCTGTTAGGATTTATTGCTTGGCTGCAAAACAAAAAAGCTTTGCCCTAAGTTATACAAAAAATATTTTTAATTTTGTAGCTATGTTGATAGGTACCTCAACTAGTTTTGTGCAGAAAGTTTTACCTGGACATTTGTATATGAGTTTAAAATTATACTGGCCATTTTGTAAATCGCTGTGTTCAATAGAAAATTCAGAATTTCCCCATTCTTTAAAGGTGTAGTGATTCCACGAAGTTTTGCCAACCAAACTTCACAGGGATCCATAGTTCAGATACCTAGACTATGTGCCTAAAATGTCTGTGAGTTCTGCCCTAAGTGCCACTTTTATACTTGAGGACTGAAATGATCCTACATGATTCTTCAACAAAGGCTGCATGTCTGGAGTTTTGGAATATGTGTCATGCTTTCTATCACCACAAAGTACAGAATTACAAACTGTTTATTATATTTAGATAACTGTTTCTTATACTGCTTATTAACTATTACTACCGAAGTCACATATTTAGTCTCCTTTGAATGAGTAAAGGAGGTACAGAAGTATCATGAATGTTATATTATACAAACCAGATCTCAAGACATGAAACTAAGTGAAACTTTGCCTTATCCTCCTAATTAATTCTGTAAATTTTCTGGGCAAGTAACATTATTTGCTGGAGTCTTTGTTTTGTCCACTGTATCTAATGTGTTAAATTTAACACCCTCCCCCCCAATTTACAATTAAATTTACAGCTGTTTACTTTCAAGAGTACATACATTAATATATTTTAAAAAAATAAATAAAATGGATAAGGAAACAATGCACCCAGAGTCATAAGAAAACATGGTTCTCTCAAATTTAATCATATTTTCACTGAAATTACTCAACACAAAATTGTGGCTACTGAAATATTCAGGGGTTCTGGAGTGGTGGAAATGAATCATCACTTTACATTAGACGAGAATTTTTTAATATATGCTTATCTGGTGTACAAATGGGCTTAAATAAAAAGATATTACAGAAATTTCAGTTCTGAACCAATTCTGTTCATCAGTTACCATTAATTCTTTCCTCTTTTTAATGTCTTAATGACTGCGAATAACGTGAATAACAGTATTGCTAGTGTCCTGTGCACATTGTTGTATACAATGCCAGTATCCTACATGAAAGTTTTTTAAGTAACCTATTCCTAAAATATTCAGCATAGGGTTTACTGAGAGCTCTATGGAAGGTGCTGCTCATTTATGTGTATGATGGTTTACGTATATGTACATTAATGGAACTTTTTTCATCTTCTGCCATGCTTTTTATTGCCTTTTATGAAAGGTGTTGCCTTCAATGCTTGAACAATATTTGATCAAGAATGGTGTGTAGCTCTGCATTGTATATAAAGTCATTTCCATGAAACAATAATCTCTAGAGTGATCTCTAATAATCTCTAATCCTTAATTTATGCTATTCCTAAAGGTACTTTGCAGTGTAAAATGAGCGCAGTCTTGGGTTCTAGCTTTTCCTGATGTGACCCCAACTACACCTGATTACCAAGCAATTGCCTTTTCTGTTTTGTGTGTTGCTACCACTGTGGAAGGATTCTCCTCTGCTGTACGGTCAGGCAAGATGCGTCTTTTTAAATCATGATTCTTGATATAACTAGTTTTCCAAACAAACTACAAATCCACTTCCTGTAGAGATAAGAAGACCACTGCCACCTTTCTTTCAATAAGCAGCAAGGATCCACAGGCATATTTAGGACATGGGATAGACAGCTGCTGGGTAGGCTAAGAGTCTGGCCAGTTACTCCTATCAGGTCCTCCTGCTCTTTCTCAGTTCTCCATAGGTAAAATGGTGGTTTTATTAAAGTTAGAAGGAGTTATGCCTTTAATACGAGCAGGTCCAAAATTTCAGCTCATAAATCTGGAACTCATTTTGTAGTGTAAATGTCTTCCAGACAGCACCATGGCAGGCAGGAAGTATTGTTTTACTTCCACAGTGATTGATCTGAGCTTTTTCTTCTGCTTTACAAGATCTAGGAAGCAGTATTTCTGAGAGCACATGTACATGAGCACATGAGCACATGACAGCCAGAGACCAAACATCCATCTTCATAATGCTACTGAGAACCTATTTGCCTTCTGTGTTTCAGGTAGAAAAAATATGAACACTTTTAATTAAGATTGGCCAATTGGATTGAACTGACTTGAACCTTCAACAAGGTTTGCAAGTATTTGGAGGTATTTTCATTGACTTTCATATTTCATTTTGTTGTGATATTTCCCATTTCTGTCCAGAGACAGAGGCACTGATATATTACATGAAGCAGGGCTCCTGTGCAGTTCTTAGCCTCAGCGAACAAATTTCCAAGAGTATGATACTTTGTTATGGTGTCTGGAGTAGAGAGATTTATAAAGTGCTTTTGCAGATTACATCATCGTCATCTCAACTTTAGGATTCTGATTATGTAAATCAAGTCTCTGCATCTCTAAAGACTTGCCTACCACCTTTTTGTCTGAACTATTATTATGCCTACTAGAGCCTTTGTAGGGACTGGAATTTTAGTCTGAAATTAAAATATTCACTGCTTCTTTTGAGCTGTATCTCAGTGTAGCACTACATAAGAAAACAATAATCTAAAAGGACTTTCATCTAAAATGAAATAGAATTAGCTATTGTGGCTCAGCATCTGTCAGATGTCCTACGCCTGAGGTCATTGGCTCAGGCCTTGACAACACAGATGAGATTAGCTTGTCATTCCTGGTGTTGAGTTGCAAATGTCTGGATTTGGCTTCTATTGGCAGTAGCTCCAAGGATAGGAAAGCAAAAACAGCTTATAAATTCTTCAGAGTTCTTTGGATCCAAAAGCCACTTTTTCAGCTGGCTTTGCAAGCAATATTATTTAAGTATTTAAAGGGTACTGGGAAACATGAGTATAAGTGAAGAGTAAAATAAGGAGTGAAAATAGTAAAAAGATGTTTATGTCTAAAGATAGAATAACTAATGTAAACTTTATACATAATTATCTCCAGTAAAGTTTCTTGTCACTCATAACCATTCTTTCTTTGCTGCGACGGTTAATCATTCTTCAGGCAGACTGTTCATTGCTTTGGTTTTGTTTACCACTCTCTTTATTGCTTATTTTATTGGAATATATTCATGAAAACTGAGCAATTATATTTTACTAAGATTTATTGGGTTTTGGCCAATAAATTACATTGATTCTTTTTCTTGGCATCACTTCTAAAATGTCCAAAAGTGAAGTTGACTGGGAAGGGCAGACAAGGGATGACAGGTTTTTGTTCCATAGAAAACAAGATGTAACAGTAAGTCAAATTGTGGAACTTTTATTTATAGGGAGAGGCAGCACTTATTGTTCCTTAGTGAATGGAAAAAAGTGAAGCTACTCCAGTTTTGCAGAACCTTCACTGTGAAGTCTCTCAGACCTTGTTTCACTCCAAGCTGATAATGAGTGACAAAACAAATCAATTATCTGAGAAAATACTCCAAAAGCTACAGAGACATTTAGATTTTAATTTAATTGGTTTTATGATGTCTCTGGTAGAATCTCAGTCCAGGGATTCTCATATCTCTTGTGATCCTGAAACAAAATATGACTAAATCTTGTCTTGACTATGATAGGCCTTCTTCATAAGTAACTAGTCATCTCTCTGGTGCCTGCTGGTCTAGTGGATTGTTTTTGTAAAATCTCTAGTTTTATGTTAATGGCTTGATTCTCTGGAGCCTACAAAAATGATCCCCTAGAATCTGTGCCAGCAAGCAGTTAAACTAAATGAATGAAGGTGTCAACAGCACAAAGCAACAAAGCTTGCAAATACAAATGTTAATTGCAAGATTTGTAAACTTCATCTGCATATTCATTAGTCAGAATTAAGTATATTTGCAAATAGATAAATATAATTGCAATGGAATAAACTAATTCTTGGTATTTAAGGCCTCCTGTACAACAGATGTCCTTATATTTCACCTGATTATCAAATAACCTGTGTGACAGAGACAGTGTTTAGTACACAATTTCAGCAATTTTGCCTGCTCTGTAGGTCCACAGCCAGTGTGATTCATTCCACCGACTGAATAGACTTAGGACCAAGCTTGCTGCAAGAATCACACACTATTTCAGTGCTCATCCGGAGAAATCTGGTGGTAATTCTTACGCTGTCTTGAAGTTAGTTTCTAATTTTTTATCTTGTGGCTCATGTCCAGATATTTAACATGCCTTAAGAAATTAGTGGTGTTCCCTCTAGCTGCAGTGCATTATCACAGGTGAAATTTAAATTAGGAATTTTGCAGTTGGAAGACATTGACACAGTGAACCTCAGAATAACCAGTAGCAGGGAGCTGTCTGTGAAAAATGGAGCAATAGCTCAGATTCTGTGAAGGTTTAGCTAGTCAATAAAAAGAAGCTGAGGAAAAACCGCAGACTTGAATTTTAACTATTCTTGTGGTCTTTTCAGCTCATGGACCAAATTTAGCTACAGGCATAAGCAACATCAGTTAACATTTTTATGTTAGTCTCAAAAAGTGAAAAAGCGAGATATCTGAAAGAGCTATTTATCTTTTTCTTAAGGCTAGAGAAGATCTCAAAAGAGTCTTTACAGACAGCCTTCTCCTGTACATCTTTGTTGCACACTCTGCTGCAGACTTGTTAGCTCAGTTGTTCTGATTACATTGCCTGTGTATCCCCTGCTCCTGCTCTGTGGGATTCTGGTGCTATTTAACCTCGTTATTTCTGTTTTACAGAAATTCATGTTTTTCTATTTTGTTTGCTTGTCTGTTTGTTTTTCTGGTGCATTTCAGTTGCATAATTAATAAACATCTTATACATGACAATTCTGATAGGTAACATTACAACTGACAACAACATAAAACCAGTTATCCTATTTGAGGAGCAGCATGAGAAAGGATAGAGCAAAACAGATAATGAACCAAATAAACTGTAGTTTGAGAGACTCAGGCTGTCAGACCACCAAGTAACCAGAACCCCCAGCTGAACATGTCTTGTCACTGGGCCTGAAAAGTTCAAGCCTGGTGTCCAAGAGGAAGAGCCTCCCAGCTGCTCCTGACTGCAGAACTGTGGTACAGGGAAAAGCCAGCCTCCAGCAAATCAGTTCCAAACCAGAAAGCCTGCATGTGATGCTCTACATCTGGTTCTATGAAGATTTCAGGCATTTATGTTTTGCAAGGGTGAATTCACAGTGACTTTCTGCTTGTGGTGGTGTGGCTGAACTGCAGCATCACCAGAAACCCATTAATGTCACTGGAGCTTTGGCAGACAGGTGTGTGGAGTCTTTATTCTCTTGATGGATGCTCTTTAACATGTGGGTGTCAAGCTAGTGCTTAGCAAAGGGAAAAAGTTATAGTGTTAGCTGGAGCCAGGTGCCAATTAGGAAGGTGTTGTACAGGGTTACCTATAAAATGGTACCAAGGCAGCACAACTCTGACTGACAAGCCCCTTCCTATTTATTTCTCAGGGCTTTCTTGAGCATTGCTCATGGTTATTCTAGACTGGTGAGATGGTCTTCTTCTCTGGTCTAATGAGATGATGATGTGTCCCCCAGATTAGCTTGGTCATGGTTTGGAGGGAAAAACAACCAAGCAACAGTTCTCAAACAAGCAGTCAGGAAAAATTTCAGAACCAAATAAACTTGCTTTTCTACTAGTGGTTTTGCCTTATGTTCCTATCCTTCCCCTACACCCCGCCCCCCGCCCATTTATGTAACATATTTTGTTTACTAAGATGGGTAAAGGAAAAGGAGGAAAAGGAAAAGGAAAAGGAAAAGAAATGGAAAAAAAAATGGCAACAGGGGTTAATGGAAATTGACCATCTTTTTTCCTAAACATTCCAAGCTGGAGGATAGAGCTCTTACTCCATGAGTCCAGCTGTTTAAAAGACAAGCTGTCCTTTTTTCCCCACCAAAGAATTAAGGGTGGGTGTACTGGGAAAATACTGTTTTGGAGCTATGACCAAACAGTACCATTTTAGTCTGCACACNAAAAGGAAAAGGAAAAGGAAAAGGAAAAGAAATGGAAAAAAAAAATGGCAACATGGGTTAATGGAAATTGACCATCTTTTTTCCTAAACATTCCAAGCTGGAGGATAGAGCTCTTACTCCATGAGTCCAGCTGTTTAAAAGACAAGCTGTCCTTTTTTCCCCACCAAAGAATTAAGGGTGGGTGTACTGGGAAAATACTGTTTTGGAGCTATGACCAAACAGTACCATTTTAGTCTGCACACACTGATCTGCAGAGCTGGAGCTGTGGGGAGCAGGAGCCAGGAAATGCAATAGTGATGAAGCCAGATACTGGCTGGAGCTGAGCAGTTCACAGCAGAGCTGAGGGCCACAGGGTGTAAAATTAGCTGTAGTCATTCTTCTGCATAAATAAGACTAGCTAGGGGTAAATAGCACTGATAACATCTTGCTGTGCTTTCATTGTAGTTACAGCAGAGTTGCACTGATATAATTGTGATAAAAATTAGTTTCATGAATTTGGTATTTGTAGGTGGGAATTCTGATCCAGACCTTGGAAAATCTGTACAACGTCCTGCTGAAAATAACTAAATACTCATGCCTAGATACCAATCAAGAGAGTTAGGAAGTCTGAACCATGCTGTTGTCCCTTTGTTTGAAACTTGCTGGTATTTCTCCTGGAAGCAGAAATAAATTTCATCCTTGAGCAGTTGCAGAAGTCTGCAGTAGACCAAAAGATTTATCAGTAGACCTCTTTGCAAAAAGAACTTAAATTTTCATTATTTATTTATTTATTTATTAACTGGAAGGTGGGAGTTATATAAAGGGGTGGTTATATGATTCTATATTCTGTTTTTCTTCTTCACTTCCTTTACTTTTTGCCACAGACCATTGGAAGAGACAGGGCTAGACAGACTCTTGATCTTACACAAAGTGGCTGGTTAATGCCCTTACCTTCTGAAGTGCTTCCTTTTGCCATTGTTCAAGATAGTTTAGGCTAAGTTTCTTTTAGTGTAAGTCTTTCTTTCTTTGGGAAAGGTTTGCAGTTACTCATGATGCCTCACTTTCAGCAGAACGGCAGTGAGGGAATTGAGCTGAAATGATGACAGATCCTACTCAGGTCTTCTTCCACCTGTTGCAGAATACTCTGGGGTGACAAATTGTATTCTGATTCCCAGGGCCATAGTTTCAACACCCAGTCACCAGAAGGCCTTTTGAATGGGAACGTTTGGCTCTTGACTCCCAGTTCCTTTCTGGTAATATTTCCAAGAAAAACTAAAAATGATGCAACCTTGAAAATTGCTATGAAAACAAAATACATGCCCTGCAGACAGCTCTGCCATCTGTGCTTCAGGTTCCCAAAGAAGTATTCTTAAAGGTTTGCACAGTATTTAAGCTGTGTCAGAGTATTAGATTAAAAATGTTTTTTTTTTTTTTTTTTTTTTTTTTTTTTTTGTAGTCAATGTGGTTAATATTTATTTATTTGTAGCAGGGGTGCCTAGAAATTATGAGTATTGCTTTTAAATGTGCCTGAATTTTAAAATATTTTTAGAATTTTAAGAATTCTAAAGTACTGGTAAAAAATAAACAGAAAAGTTTCATGTGATGTGGAGACAACATATATGTATCTTTTGACTCAAAACAATTCAGTTTCTTCTCTGAGTGGGAATTCTTTTTTTTTCCTACAAACTTTGATTGGAGGCTGCTGTTGTAGAGAGGACATGGGACCAGCCGGTGACACGGGGGTTCTGACCCACTCTGGGTGCTGGGGGTGCTGCTGTGGGGAGGTGATGCAGTCACCTTGTTCCTGGCTCTGGAGGGCAGGCACTAGAGGCCTGCCCCACAATAAATTACTGTTCCATAAAGCTCTGTTGTTCAGACTTCATACTGAGAAGGGGGTTTCCCCTTCAACAGATGCAGACAGCTGCAGCTGGCTAGAAGTTTTATCAGCATACCTGCTTCAGCATTTACAAATGTTACATCACCCTCCTCTGAACTGGAGCTTGTGCCAGAGCCAAGAGGAAGTCAGTACAGGGAGAGTTATGATTTTACATAAAGGAAGACTCTCCAGACAGAACTTTGAAGCTGGAGGAAATGGCAATAGTTATGAGAACAATTTTCTCACAGGAATTAGGCTAAAAATGTTTATAGTTTTTTTCACATGCTATGATAATCTTACACCATAACAAAGCTATTTTTGTTGAAAATATTTAGACACGCTTACAGATAAGTAATAGATTACATTCCTCTTGAATGTGTTTGTGTGGTTTAAGCATTATCTTGAGTTTATTCTGGAAAAAGAAACCACAAATTTTTAGTTTATTATTAATTTACTAGCAGCATACTAATAGAGGGGTATATGGATATAATAATAAGAAAATTGGAGGATGTCTTAGACAAAACAATTTGGACACCACATCCAGCTAAAGAATACAAAATGCTTATGCCCAATATATTAGGATACTGACTTCCCAGGTCCTTGCTCAGAGGAAGGAAGTTTGGGGAAGTCTGGGAAGTCTTGTGTTCAAAAATTGTTACATATAATATTGCTGTTTGATGATCAGTGGACAATTGCAGTCCAATTACTTTTCATATATCTATGCTCACAAAGTCACTGTTGTATTTGAACCAATGTGGTGGTTCTGCAGCAAGGACAGCAGAAAATGAATTTTGAAATAATGTGGGCTAGTGCAAGACTTGGCTAAAATAGATTTCTAGATAAGAAGAAATAGAAAATCCACTCTCTCTAGTATTTCAAATCAACCAGCTCGTAGTCTGTGTTTTTTTTTTTTCATTTACAAATCTTTGTTTACTCTTTACTGTTTCCTGTAGTTATGTGCAGCATAGACCCTATTTGCAACTCCTCCAGTGGTATCTGGATTATCTCATAAAATACCTTAAATGGAGGTGTTACTTTTCTCTTGGTGAAGGAAGGAATAATTGGATATGATAACAGGAATCGCAATACATCCTGAATTTGGACAGACATCCCTGAAAAACAGAATGAATAGCAAGTTAACTCAGTGCACTGCAGAAAACAAACAAACAAACA
The DNA here is from genome assembly GCA_013399115.1 of Anseranas semipalmata. Classification (NCBI taxonomy): domain Eukaryota; kingdom Metazoa; phylum Chordata; class Aves; order Anseriformes; family Anseranatidae; genus Anseranas; species Anseranas semipalmata. The sequence goes on along the minus strand of VXAA01002547.1, from coordinate 119,832 downwards.
AACAAACAACACACAATAATCATGAACTGAGAGCTGCGTAGACATTGATGATACATAGAAACCATGACTTTCTTAAGGGAGAGGGAGTAGGGGATTGCTTAACTCATTTGTTGTTGCACTCAATAAATGTAATTGCATATATTGTCCTGATTGTTTAACAGATGGATTGGTAAATGCTCCTCTGTGACTGGGTAGAGCTCAAATTCAGAGAATTTCTGAATGCTGTTTCTGAAAGTCTGTTCTTGAATCAACTGAACTGTGTTATCTGCAGTTGCTTTGACATTTGTACTTAGTTATTCTGCATTACCATATAGCAGGGAAATCACTAACAGATTCTTACAGTGTAATGTAGTCAGTAATAGTGCCAAAAATAAAATGAAGCTTCTGTTATAAATTGGCTTGAATTTGGGGTGGCTTTTTTGTATAATGCACAGTTTCAATGCCTGTGGTACATTTTTTTAATTATTTTTATTTTTGCTTTAGCTTCATGATGTGCAACATGAAATGACTGCTATTGGTTATTCTATGGGAACCCATCTCATAATCATGAAGATCTCTTCCTCAAATTCTTTGGCTTACATGCAATTTCTGTAAGACAGTATGTTTTCTGCTGCCAGAAATATGTTTTATATGCTGCTTGTGTATCCATTTGTGAATGATATTTTTGCCTAAATATACATCAAAGGGACCTATGCCACTGATGACATGTAGGGCATTTCTGTACTGCATGGAAAGAAAAAACTGGCCAATTTCCTTCCTTTAGAATGCTGTTTTCTGACCATAATTTTCACCAAATAAGCACACTATTGCCAAGTAGGCTTTGAAAATTCGTAACTTCTACCAAGGCAACTTATAGGAAACCCTATGTTAATCTTTGTAACTGAGATCTTTCCATGTGTCCCCTTTCAATTACATTATTGAAAGAATTTTATTAAACATGCAGATATTCACAAACAAACAAACAAAAACACAAAGAAAACAACAACAACAACAAAAAACTGGCCCTCTTGATTGTCCTTATTTCTTTGTGCATAGACATGCCTTACAGTATCCCACTCCAAGTGGGCCTCTGTAACTTATATCGCTAATCTAAGAGAAAACTCCACTTTCCCTTTTTAGCTTCTAGACCACTGAAAGCCAAAGCATTAGAAAGTTTTAGAAAGCAAATATTTTCTGTTGTTCACAATATTTTTATTCCTGTGTTACTGCTGAAAATATGAGCAGCTATAGCTTCTTCATCTGATTGTTCATGACTAGAAAGCTAATAAGATTTGAAATTGTCTTCCAGTAATTCAGAAAGATGGATTTTCAGGATAACACAGCAAGTTTCTTCCTTGTGAGGTCTCTAGAGAGTGTGCAACTGACCTCTGCTTGTCTGAGCACGGTCCATAAATCTCCTCTCTAGTTTGCTTACTTAGTTTAATACAAAACTATCCTGGTCCTTGCATGAATGAGACTGCAGAGAATGAAAGATTGCCTTGCACTGAACACGGAGTCAGAAGGGTCTAATATGGTGATTTATTTTTTTTACCTCCACAACATTTTGTTGTCATAAGAAAAAATAGTGACTTATGCTTGGGTGTGAAACTTGTCTGTGTCAGTCTAAGCCAGAACAGTCTCAGCCGTGTGTGTGTATTTCGGTCTGACTTGCTAAGGAAGCTTCAGCACACCACATAAAGCTCCTCTGTCTCTAGGCTGAGTAACAGCTATATGATACTCCCAGACATACCTTTCCTAGCCACATGACATATTGCCATTCCAAGTACTGAAAGACTGTATATTTCTCTTTCCTGTTATTACAAATTCCATGCAAAAACTAAACTTCAGAAATACAGCAAGGTATTTGCCAGAGACTTGAACCCAGGAGAGAGAGCTTTTCTGGGATCTCTTCTGGCAAACTGGACATCTCCACACACTCAGGTGGCCCTCAGGGGATGTGTGGAGACTTGCACTCAAAACGGGGGTGCAAGAAAGAGAAATGTTTTTATGGGCATAAGAGGTAGTGACCTGAGGTGGCCTCTGTAAATCAACAGAAGTATGAAAAAGGTTTTGGTTGCATGAGCAGAGAGTGAGCTTGAGTTGTGTGGAAAGGTAAGGGGAAGAGGAATGTGTCAAATGGACAGCAGGGGCAGTGTGAGGGGAGCAGAGAGGAAAGCCCAGGATGGGAGCGGGGTGCAGTGGGCTCCAAGAGAGAGAGACACCAGGGAAAGAAGAAGAGGGGAGCTGTGTACAATTCATGGCAGAATCTCTAGTAGGATTTCTATTTAGGGAAAGCAAGACAGCAAACTACCTGACAGAGGTAAGGCTAGGAAGAGTAAATAAAGAATAGTATTTCAAAAGATTCCCTCAGCCAGAGCTGTCTTTGCTGCAAGAAAAACGATGAGATCCTGGAGACAGGAGTAATCAAGCCTTCCTGAAGAAAAGACAAAATCCCTAGAAGCTTGCAGGACAAAATGAGCATGGAAGAAGAATCAAAAATTTCCCCAAAGGTGAGAAGGATATAGGAATTTTTGCTGTTCTCAAAGAAAGGGAATTCTCCAAGGCAGTTTATGTGTTCCTGGCATTAGGCCAAAGAATGGGATTTATCTGTCACAGAGCAGCCATACCAATGCAATTAGTTGCATGTACAATTGTTACAGCTGCACTAATTAGGGGACACCCTTCCCTGGGGCTCTCTGTAAGTGTCTTTGCCTCCTTCCTAGGCCCTGCTGGAGACTCATCCCAGCTCTCTTTGGGGCAGCGGTGTCAGCTGCGGCCGTTAGGCCGAGGAAATGCCAGCTTCCCCTTGGTGCTCCTTTATCTCTCCCTCTTGCTCTGGCTGGACTGATCCTACCTAATGCTGGACACTGAAAGCAATGTTCTTGTTACATGGTAGAGTTAAAGCAAACAAACAAACCCAAACAATTGTATGGCAGGCTAGGAATCGGCAGCCATTTCAAACTATCTCTGAACTGTCATTTCACACACATCCTTGAGAAAGGCTCAGAAGGTGTTCCTCTTCAGTGACAGTCTATATTTCACCTGCCCACCACTCCCCATGAGGATTGATAGCAGTTTTATGATAGATTTTGTCATTTATAGCTAAGAAGGCCCCCTGTTTCATCCTTCTGGTTTAACACTTGATACTTTGTGAAATTCAGGTTCATTGTTACCACAGCAGGTTGTGGTAGCCTAACTGCAGCCCTATTATTCATTCAGTTCGGTTTGAGATTCAGACACTATCCCTTGGTCTTTGAGGAAAATTAAGTCTGCTTTTTCTGAAGAGGAATGACCTTGCCAAGCAAAGAAGCAATAACATTTTAGGTGTGTATAAAACATAGAAAAGTTGCTGCTATGAGATAAACTAACTACCCCGAGTACTTAAAAATCTGTGTCCTTATGTATCTTACAGTGTTTTAAATTTTGAGTGAACAATATTTGGGATGAACAATTCCCCTCTCTCAATCTCTTAGGATGAAATTCTCCATTTGATTGACTTGAAGGAAGGAAGATTAACTTCAAGGGAGCAATGGTCACTGTCCATTCAAACTTGCTTAGAGAGTTATTAAGCAGGATACGATTCTCTGAAATGCTTTTTGCTCTCATTTATCTGCCTAGTATACCTTTGTGCTGTGATGGCATAGGATGATAAATAACCAAATACACAAAGAAAACCATCTCATCCAGAAGGCAGTTAATTCCTTTATGCACTGTATGATTTTGCAAATGTTGACAAGGTTTTATCCAAAAATATGTTTGGTAGAATTCCTGTAGTCAAACAGATACATACATGAGAAATTTGATTCCTCTGTGACAAGTCATTAGCATGAGTATTTATGTGTATTTGAGGGAAAAGAGACCAGGAGATATTTCACAGGATAGAGCAGAAAAGTCAAGACCATACTATATGAAGGCCTTCATACTACTTATGTTTGCCTGCAGTAGAGTTGCTGTTAATTTAAACCAAAGTACACAGGAGAATAAGAGTTACTGAATTGGGGGCACAAACTGGTTTGTGGAATAGCAAGATCTTATTACTCCAAGACAATCAGCCAATATAGCAATCTCAGCTTACAGTTAGATATTCAGCTGTAGATGAAAAGAGGTTGTACAATATCCCAAGGTCCCAACCAGCATTCTGGTTTAGGCTATGTCTATAGCACATGGCTGGCCTCAAACTATAACTGAACTCCAAACTGTCAGTATCCTGTACCACAATCCTCCAACTTTAGAACTGAAAAGCCTTCAGAGAGCTTGGATCAGAAGAAAGGCAAATTGACTGTGTGAGATCTTCCTTTTCTAATGGAGCTGGAACAACTATCCACCATACCTAAGACAAGGCTGAGAGGGGGAAACTAATGGCAGAGAGAGTAAACAACTACTTCCAAAATATCTGAAATGTATCTGACTGTGTGAAGATACTTCTCATGAGTTGCAAGGCAAAAAGTGTAGCTTAAATCACTATGAATTAGTGATGCTCTTTAGCATCTTACTCAGTCCATGTAATTGGACAAAAGAAATTTTTTTATTTTCTTTTCCTTGTCCATGACAACATTACTGCCTGGAAAACCTTTCTGTATTTACAGGAGTTGAACTAGAACTTGGATAGAAGAGGAGCAAGAGACAATGTCTGTACCTTATGGAGAGTCTTTTTTCCTTTGTTAATGGTAAAAAAATACTTTTGTTTTACTGCAGCTGCTGGCCTAGTGATTCAGACCAGATGTTTTTGACTTTCAGCAAGAATGTTACCAGTTTCCCAGCCACACAATATTTTGAGTAGATTGCATGTGAAAGCTGACTTTGATATATGCTATTGCAACAGCAAATTTGTTTACAGGAAATTATATTCCAAACAGTAGCATTTAATGTCACTGATTTTGATGGACAGAGAAACTGCATAGGCTGTTTATGAATTCACCCTTCAACCTCACTGAGAGTGGCGTAGAACATCTTTGTACAAGGAATGCACACATTCCTATGAGACATATGAATTTCCTGTCTGTTTTTTGTCTCTTCTGTTGTCTTTGAGATCAGAGATATTACGTATAAGTTCTTCATAAGCTAGGCTCACTAGATACTAGATAAGTATATTCATGGGGGCTATGTATACACATACTGAGTGCATATAACTACACTGATGGATGTGCAAAATTAGCAAAATATTAAATATATAGAGCCTGTTCTTCTTCAGGGTTTTTGGTGTATGAGAAGACTTAGAGAATGGACATCTTTGTTCCTCTTTTCTTAGAAAGGGATATAGGAAGCTAATATCAGTGTCCATATATACAATAGGCTTCAAATGTATTTCAGTAGGATGCAGGCATTTAATTTAATTTCCTCAAGAGTCTGATTATGAGCCAACCTTTCTTTCTTTCCTTGAAAGCACCAGAAAACTGTTTTTGACGTATAGTAACAGTCACGCCTCTAGATGTATACTAAGTGTGAGTTGTCCTGTGATGTCTTATTTACAGCTGACCCTGATATCTGATAGACGAGGCAACACACAAGATTTATTTGTATGGACACCAGACAGATGCACAATTATTATATATCCTTAAAACAAACAAACAAACAAACAAACAAAACTTTCTTCTTTGAGTTTTAATTACTGGTTTAAGAAAGAGTGGGATATTAGCAACCAGTGTGACCACCCAGTTTATAAATGGTCTCTGTTTTGTTTATTTGCATCTCAAATTGGCAGAGTTGTTTTTGATATGTAACAAACCAGAAATACAGACAAGGAACACAACATGTCGATAAAGCTATTTCCTGGTTTTCTTGCTTTGTTATCCTGTATCATCAAACTCAACAGGACTCTTGACAGGTCTCTGAATGCTCTTATAGTACCAAACACATAGGTGCAGCCAGCAGCATAGTCATTAGCTGTCCTTCAAGTGCCTGTTTACACTCACACCGTGGAGGCATCATGTACTTGTGGATGTACCCAGGCCTTCCTCCTCCACGCACTGTGCCTGAGATCATAAAGGAGCTACAGCAGGGCTCTTCATCTCAGTTATCCGTTATATCCAACTCATTTCTTTCAGGACTTTCTTGTGTCAACAAATTTTTTTGAACACGGATCCTCTTCTGTTATCCTTTTCCTGCTCTTTTTTGTTGTTGTTGTTGTTGTTGTTGTAGTTGTTGTTGTTTTCCTGTTCTTAGCTTCAGAAGGGGAGATTTTTAATTTCTCCAAGCAGGTCTCTATAAATATTTTGGTGGAACAGTCTGATCTTTTCTGGCTGGCTTCAAGAGATGTGGTGACTTCAACAATTACTTCCCTACATCTAGTGGGCATTCCTGCTGCCTCAGCTGCCGTGGGGGAGGACATGTAAAAGTCCCAGAATTTACTCCTACTTTTTCTCTAAGACCAACTGTTTTGACTAGATAGATAGGCTAGTTAAGTTTCCTTCACTGTAAGAGATGTTGAGTGGGCTCATAAGAAGGAAAACAAGGCCACTGACAATGTGGACACTGATGCTGTGTGCTAACACCTCCTGGCATGCTGTTGAATCCAGATCCAGAATCAGGCAGTTTGACGCACTTATCTGCAGGAGCACACTTCTTACACCTGTACAGAAAGAAGACCTGGATTGCCACGCTTTCAAGTGGCATGTGGTGCTATACCATCTGCTACTAGAGCATTAGCAGTGCACAAAGCCTCTTGTTAAGTAAATGATTGTCATCTGGACACTCAGACTGAATCTATTCCTCCTTACAACAGACCACCAGAAAATTACAGTGCTCTAATGGCATGTGAACATACACAAACACAGCACACCTTCCTGAAAAACAGGGAAGGCAAGTTAACTTTTTTTCAACTGCTTATTCAATGAAATAATAATAATAATGGTCTTTGATTAAGAGACTTTTCAGCAAGAAGAGAATGTGTTGTACAAAGAATCAGGGAAACTGAACACAAAGATCTCTCCCACACCCAAACAAGGAAAGTGAAAAATATGATTTCTGTTGTCATTGCTAACTTCTACCTGAATCTTTCTTAATGCAGCATGTACAATATTTTCTGTTAGAATACAGCTTTTCAGGATGATGGTTTCTACTATAGATGGCCCTGAGCTTGGACCTAATTATCCCAGGCTCTATGGGGAAAGGAAGTGGGTGGAGATCATGAACTTAAACTAGATCCATGGACACATTTTGCAAATGACCTCTCTCTGAAAAAAGATCCAAGTGCCTCTTAACTTTGAAATGTTGGTGCTGGCAATCTAGAACTACCTTCTGCTTTTGTGTCTGGGATTTTTTCCTTTTACTCTCTTGACTCTCTGTTACAACACCTTTGAAATGTAAAAGAGCCTTCAACTTACGTCACTTAGTTTCAGCATTGTTAATGACTGCTCATATTTTCGTAAGAGCATAGGTCATCATGGAAGTGAAATGGAGTAGAAGTCTTGTTCAAAAAGATAACTTAATGTGGCAGGTACAATTTGTGCCATCACCAGTCACAATTTCCTCTAGCTCTAGTAAGTAGATTGCAGTCCCAAAGCCTGAATTGGTATAACTTGGGATAGTTCCATACATTTAAGTGGTGCTGCTTTGATTTATAGCAACAGGGACCTGGTCCTCATTGTTTTGCGTGAGAAGAATAACATATCTCCTGCATATGCTGTATTTTCCTGCATATAACATTTTTGAATACCCTATGTTCATTATTACTGAAAAGGGGTGGTAATACAAAATCACAGTTTCCAAGGAGGCTGAGGCTATTTTGCCAAGAACAACACCATATACCAGCTTTTACTTCAGGATGAAGTCTGTTAAATATCTAGCAGATTTGTTTTTCATCAAAATAGAGTTAATATATTATATGTGGCCCTTTAAAGGCTACATGGTTTCTGAAAAGGGCTCTTTGGGGATCAAATTGCATTCATTGCAGAACTTGATATGGAGATGGTGAAGCTCATTAAAGAGCTTTATGGCATGTAGTCAATGCCACTACTACCACAAGTCTACAACATTTTTCCAAATTGCAATTCCAGGCATATTTTGGTTTCTTCTGAGCAAAAACAAGTGACACTGTAGGAAACTATAGGCTAAGAAAAGAAGGAAATGGGAGGTGTTTCTCCATTTGAGTAAGTCCTGCTAACTTGCAATAATATATTGAGTATCACTGTAAAAACCATGCAAATGCCAGACCAAAATACAAAACACAGTATTAGGCATAGGCCACCCAGTTTCAAAAAAGGATTCAAATTCCAGTAACCTAGCTCTGTAGCTCATTGACAACTTCTCTTGACCAATTTCTGCTTTCAGAATGGTGAAGTATTTTTGTGTTTTTCTTTCTGTATTTTTTCTTACAGTTCTTTATTATGTTTACTCTGATGTTCTTAATGGTTTACTTAATCACAGTACATTTTAGTAAGTACTAAAGCTTAGGCACTGGAATTGGAATTTAAGAATAATTCAAGAATCAAATTCAAAACAGTGGTTTTCAAATCTTAGTCACTGCTTATATAATTATTTAACTATTAATGCAATTTCCTAAATCCCCAGGTAACTACATTTTTGCTTCTGGCTGTGCACAGAAGCATTTCAGTTTTGGTTTGTCTTAGCATTTTGACATCTATCATGAACATACTGACAGAGTAGTAATTCCATGGTTGCTACTGCATAAGTTGCTATAACCAGATGATTTTTGTTTTACCTGCCAGGAAGGACTCTAGCTGCCAATTGAAGGCTATAAGAATTACAAAAGCACAATTTTGTAGCCTCACCTTCCTTTCCACATCCCTCTAATCATTTTGGAAAAAGCAGACCATATTGAGAACTATTGTCTGATAATTCTGCAGCTTCTGAGGCTTCTTAGAGGTACCATGCTAATTCTTTTTAGGAGCTCCCAAATCCGGTAGCCCAGCAGAAGTGAGGCTGCCACAGCTCCGTGTTCCCAGGTCCACCCGTTAGCGAGGCTAAACACATGTTCACAATAGACACACAAACACGTGCAATACATATATGCAGATATACATGGCTGGTCACACAGATCAACAAGAGACAGAAAACACAGCACTCACAGAAAAAAAAACAGCACCGATGACCTCCTCCTCTTCCTCTGGCTGCTCAGGATGAAAATCAATTAGTATCCATTAGTCCCTCCAGTATCTGGCCCGGACTGATGGCCACACAACTACTTGCATCCTCAGCATCCAGCCTGCTCGCTGGCTAGCCTGGCTTGGTGTTCACTCATGGTTGCACGCTGACATACACATCCACACAAATACACACTCTCCGGTCTCCACTTGTTGATATATGTGGGCTCTGATGACCCATGCTTTTGTACAATCCCCAGATGCTCACCCCCGCATCCCAGAGGGACCCCACACCTCAGGGCCAATGCCCTTGGTCTGGGAGGAGCCCCGGGGAGCCTCTCCCACAGGGCCAGGTGCTGGGGGTCACCCCTGGCCCATGGGGCTGAGGCTCCCCCACGGCAGCCCAGAAAGGGGTCAGGCGGGGGCTCCTCTCTGCCAGCGGGTTGTGGGGTTCCCCTGCCTGCCCCTGTGCCTCCCGGCTCCTCCGTGTTCATGGAAGTGAGTCTGAAATTGCATTACCAGACAAATTCCTCTGTGCCTGAGGGTCCCTGGAAGGTTTTTCTGAAATTCTGCTACATATAATTGGAACGGAAGTGTGACTGGATGCTAGCAGATGGAGGAAGCAAAATACAATTGCAGCTTAGTTAATGCATTTTTATTCCATTTGCTGCAGAAATTAGAGCAATGTTTTCTTAACCAAAATAGCTAATGCTTTTAAAGCTAAAAATCACAGCTCTGCTTATTCAGCATGGAAAGAACTGGTGGGTGAGGCAGATGACAATGATAAATCAGGTAACCTGAGAAAATGACAGGAAAATAGAAGCCACAGATTTGGAAAAAAACTGTTTGTTTGTTTGCTTTATATTGTTTTACCAGTGTAGCAAAATGGTCATGAAGAGCTATGGAGGGCTGTCTTGCTGTAGAAGATGTATATAACAGCTGCCATTAGTTCAGAGAGGATCTCCAGAACAGGAGCATGATACTGGGAAATACAATACCACATTTAAAATTCTCTTTTCCTATGTATACAAATTTTGTTTTTATTTCTGAAATTCTGATCACTGAAGTGTAACCTTATTTTTACCATGGGCCTGCTGTTACAGAATGCAAGTAAGAAATTATAAAGACTTTGAGAGTCTGCTGCAAGCTGTGAAAACTGAATGCCCAGCCCATGGGTAAGAACATCGGCTCCTACTACCGGAAAGCATAGTTTAGAGTTCAAGTCATTTTGTTTGCTTAAGAATATCTTTCAGGTTACAGTGATAATGTTGCTGAGAATTAAGAAGATAGAGAGCATAGTTTATTTTATGTATTTTATTGGCTATGGAAACCTGGATGTTGAGGGAAGTTTTAGAAATAATTTATGCACGTGACTGAGCCGGGATGATTATATTCTAATCCCAGCTCTGCCACGGAGTTGCTGTCAGGCAGTTATTAAAATAGATGTAGTTCAGTGCCAACATGGCTCAAAGGCCTGGCCTTTGGTGGCTCTTGTCCTGTAGGAGCAGATGTCTTGTCACTGTGGTCCTCTGACTTCCAGTTCTGGGGTCAGCACAGGCCAAATTAACTCAGATCTGACTACAGCCAACAGTGCAGAAGGGCCCTTTGTACCTTCACAGCTATGCCTCATTTGTCCTCATCTTCAGCATTAGGACTTGATGATCTTAAGGGTCTTTTCTAACCTCAATGATTCTGTGGTTATCCCCTGACACTACTTTTTAGCTGATTTTGAAACGTGTGGATTTAAATATTGAGAGTTACTATACACAGGTGCAGTGCTGACATATGTAATGCATATATAATGGTCAAACTAAAGGCTAAGTCTGAACAACCTTTACAGGTTTAAATATGGATTTTGCAACTAGAAGCCATTTATGTCTTTTACATTATTACTATAGCATCTTATATTTACCTAAAGCATGCAAAGAAAGAAAATTAATTTTTGAAAAGTGTGATATGAGTGATCATAAATTCAGGATTTTGGCTTTCCTGTTGGATGTTCTAGGACATGAGGCTGATCTTCTGTGCAGGAAACAGGTAGAAAAGCATGTAAAATAATCTTGATACATAGCTCATATACTAAGCAAAAGAAGTGATGCCTCCTGCAATAATTTCGCTTGTTTTTATGCTGTTATTGGTATTACTAACAAAGGAAATGCAAGAAGAGAGTTAGAAAATTAGAAAATCTGACTTTGAGTCTGATTCAGTTAGGTGCCAGACAAACCTGGGCTGAACGTACGAGACGCTTCTGAGACAGAGAGGCAGCCAGCACTGTGACTACAAATTTAAACACAGAATGCTTTGTGAATAACTTCATTGAGAGCTGTGCTCCTAAAGGTGCAACATGATGTTGAAGATTTAAACAAACAAACAAACAACAACAAAAAAAAAAAGTGGAAATTATAAACTAGTTATATGTTTTAGCCATGGTCCTAGTCCAAAGTCAGGGAGGAATAAAAGGTGAGGGTGAAAGGTTAAAGACATGAAAAGCTTTTGAGTAAAGTGATAAGAAATGAATGAGAAAAGACATAGGAAGGGTGAGGGTGGAAGGGGAAAATGAAGTAAGAGACAAGGATAAGAGTGACTACATACTCTATTTTAAGTTGGATATTAATTTTCTGTGCATTTAGCAGACAGGAAATTTTTGATAGCATCATTCAAATTAGAAAAGAAGACTTTGTTGTTTTAAACATGAAAGTTTATAATCTCACCAGTATGCCAAAGTCAGAGTTGTTAGAGAAAGATGAAAAATATTTTCCATCTTTCCATCATGGAAAAGATCTTTCCTTGTTTCACAGCATAATGAATAAATGCTAGTCCCAATCCTGTAAACAGATAAGATAAATAGGACTCTATAGGGAAATAGAATTAGAACAGAGGTTTGGGTTTTCAATTTTAGCACAGTTGTTCTTTTGCATCCATTTCCATTTGCCAGTGATTTTCTAGATAAAGTACTTAATTTCTTTCCCATGAAAAATATTTTCCACCATGGTATTTCTGAAAATAAATTTTTCAGAGAGTATTTTAAATATTTGAACATACTATCATATCAGTATATGTTTGGTTCATATTTTTAATTTTTTTCCTCCACAATTATATGGGGAATAAGGATTAGTCAGAGAAGAAGATAAAAAGACTATGAGCATGCACATATCACATATGTAAGAACTTACTTTTTGGAGCAAGACTTTGTGGCAAAAAGGTAGGTTTTCTGACAAACTCTGTAATCAGTTTTCCCACACATGCTTGAGCTCTTCTATGCCTGAAATATATCCAAGAGCGAGACAAGTATGACTGTCATGTATTTGAAAGGCAATTGGACAGACAGGCAGCATGGGTGAGAGCTGAAGAAGTCCAGGTAGTGCGCTGAGGGGTGGGCAGAAGTATAGTCTGGCATTCCTCCTGCTTCTTCCCTGCCGATCATGTTTAAATGTACTTTTCCCTTACATTAGACACTCAGATTTTCCTTTACTTCTTCTTTTTTAACTTAAAAAGCCACCTCACCTTTCCTTCGACACCCCATTCTCTCACCCTAGTATTCCTCTAGGACACAGCAGTGAGAGGCCTGTGGGACTCTGGCCTCAGTGTACAGTGGGTAAGAAGGAAAAGAGAACCAGCATCACCCAGATTTTCAAGATCAACTGAATTAACACACAGCTTCTTCAAAATGGAGGCTTGAATTATCACTGTATTTCTGGCAGCAAAATATTTCTTTCGCTTTTTCTTAACTTTTAGAAAAGGAATGAATAAAGCACTGTGCGTTTGTAAAGTCTTTAAAATGCTTCACTCAGCTGTTGGACTAGACAGCAAAATAACACTATAAAAACTAACTTCATGCGAAGTTCTTAATTTAGAAAGTTTTTGTGCAAGTCTATCATGAAGTGTGGGAAAGTGAGAAGATAAACACTGATATTCGTGACAGAAAAATGAAGAAAATGAATGAGATGTGTGGATTTTTTAAAATCTGAATGAATATTTAGATAGACATCAGGTAGCATATGGTGGAGCAACATGGAAGAGGCTTAGCTAACTTTGCAATTACATAGAAATTTAGCATAATGGGCCTAATATTCTTCACATTTAGGTAGAATTGTACTAATTGTTACTAATTGTACTAATATACTCTACATTTACCCCAGATTGAATGTTGTCAGAGAAACTCCTTGTACTTCCTCTCAAAGAAATACTCCATCTCCTCTAAGCTAGGTAAGCGCCAGAGATTCCCTGTTTGTGGATCTCTTATGTCAGATGCTGAGAAATAGAAGACTGATTTGCCTGTGTTCATCTGCAAAGACAAGATATTGGCCTTGCGAGGGAGTGTAAGACATTAACTGATGGCTTCTGCAGTGTCACTGGGGACAGTTCGGAGATACTCTGCAGCAAATGTACATGCAATATAGAGATCCTCTACACACCTGCAGAACATGTCTGCGATTCACATACAGTAGTTCTGATTCATCTCGTACTAGACCCATATCCCTGACAGGGGCCCCTCTCCAAAGTTGTAGAAACAGAAAATTAGGTCCAGATTTTTACCCCATCTATGATTAGATTAACAGCTAATAAAAGATACTCTAACAGTAAAGCTATCATAGCTGGTAAAGTGGGAAAAGGAACTTCAGATTTTCAGAGGAACCTCCACTACCACAGAGCTGATAATGTTTCTGCAGTTCCCTCCCTGCCCTTTGCTCTGCTTAAATGCTATGAATTATGCTCAGAGCTCTCTGCTATTGCACTTACTACCGATATAATGTTCATTATAGACTGAGTGAAGAAGTTATTTCTGGCTATTCTGGTTATTTCTGAAGGACAAAAATGACTCTTGTGGAGATTCAGTGACACACTAAAACTGGCCAGCAAATCATGTGCCTACAAACTCAGAAAGGAGTATGAAGATGAGGATGTGGATATTTCTTACTACTGCCTGGCATAATTAACTAGTGGCAAGATTAATCGCCTTATTATATATCTTGACTTATTTTTCTAAAATAGAGGAATATATGTAGGGTGGAGCCCAAATAAAGTCCCTTATAGAAATGTAAGAGTCTGCACTGTGATAAGAGACATAGCACAGTTGCTATGTATGAACGCTGGAAAATGACATTTCCACTCCTGGAATTTGATAACATAAAATTCTTATGTTGACCATCCAGGACTGGAAGAGCATTTGTCAGGAAAAGTCATATGGTTTTGCACAGTAGCCTATTATGACCGTCAGTCCACTGACTAAATGCAGTGAATGTAAAATCTGAAAAGTAGTTATAAGGCTGCAGTTGAATAGCCAATTTGGGAGTTGATATTTAAGGTCTAAAGTGCTTTTACCTGGGCACTAGGTTCTCCTGTCAGTGGAAATGAATAGCTGACATTGACCATTGACTTTTTTTTTTTTTTTTTAATTGCTTGTCTCTAAAGTGGGAAAACAAGACCTTCGGGTATACAGTGCTTACCACAAATCATAGACATGCTCTGTTCTTTGTTTTCTCAAGTTTACCATCTCCCTCTTTAACCATCTACCCATTATGATTTTTGTTTGATTAATACTGGATATTCATAGATTTAAATTCTTCTGCAAGTGAAATTCTCATTGCCTGCCCAACTTCATAAGAAAACAAGCCCATAAGGATCTTTAAACAGAAGCAGAAGCCACTGAATTTAGTGCACAAATATAACTAAATATTCTTACACTTAAACATATATATATATATATGCACACACCATTCACATTGCCTTGTTCACTATAATGTCTTCTAAATCAATAAAAGAACAATGGTGAAACATTTACAGATCTAATATAAACATAATCCTAATCCAGGAGACAGTAAAACGCAAAGGTATATGAATAGATGACAAAGAGGAGAGGAAAGAAGATGGGTATTTCCAGTATCCAAATGCATGTGACAAATGTTTGAAAAGCAAAAAATCTCAAAAAGAATACAAGTAGAATATAAGAATTAAAGTGATGAGTGAGACATTCTGTCAAAGGGTAGTGAAGATGTCATATTCTTAATATATGCTTAACTAAAGATCAGATTGTATATCCGTTGCAATAGGAACAAAAGACCATTAGATTCCACACAGACTATGTGAACAAAGCAGCTAAATTAATGAACAGAGGAAAAGCAGGTTGATTAATCTTTATCTGTTATGATTGTGGTGAGGATCTGAGACCAAGTCAAGAAAAGCAACGATAATAGGGAGCTCCTATAAAGCTTTCTAGCTGAGAAAGGATGCTGAGGTGCAATTTTAATCAAGATTGTGAGTCAGAAACAGCAGCTTTCACGTGTAAGAAGTGATGAGTAGGAAACATTTTCCATATCAGTTAGGAACAATCTAATATTA
This sequence comes from Anseranas semipalmata, assembly GCA_013399115.1. NCBI lineage: Eukaryota > Metazoa > Chordata > Aves > Anseriformes > Anseranatidae > Anseranas > Anseranas semipalmata. Next base: position 104,473 of record VXAA01002547.1, on the reverse strand, counting down.
CATTCATGAAAGTTTATCTGTTTTCATTTTGTTGTTGAATGTTTTTTATTTTTGTATACTATGAATACCTTTTCAAATATTCATTAAATTATTATTTTAAACTCTCTTATTCAGTGAAAAGAATATTCAGTGAAAGAGCACTGTCTGAGCAGGAAGAACTTGTTTTCTAGTGACTAGGAAAATGTAGCTTATCTGAGTTTAATGTTTGGAAAACTACTTCTAGAGGAGAAGCTTTACATATATAAATAACTAGGTACAACTTTACATATAGCTTAAACACTTAAAGAAATTGAAAAAAAAAAAGTAGATTTCTTAAGAATAAGTATGTGAATGTCAAGCTCTCCATTTGCCTATTGGTCATATTAAATTATTATTTCTGTGAAATATGCATATAGTTTAGTCCTATGTGTGCAATCCTATATAGTGTAATCCTATATATTAGCCACTAAGATTTGGTTACATTAATTTAACTTCTTTGACCTCAGTAGCCCTGATGTAAATCTTTTCAACAGCTTGCTCTCCTTCAGCTGCTGGGGGATTCTGCAAGGACTTATCACTGCTGTCTTTGTACTCTCACCCTGAGGAAAGCTGCAGCAACATTGACATCAAGTAGTACGAAAACATCTGCATGTGCATTACATTTACTTCTTTGGGTTCAGCTCAGCTAATGAGCTGGCTGCTTTCATGTAAATCAAGTCAACCCAAAACAGTTAATGCTTTCATCAGGTGAGCAGTGCTCTGGAGTCTCTTTGAAGGTGAGGCCACATTCACTTCAGTGGCTGAAAGTTGCCCATATAAACACCCCATCTCAAAGATGTTGTTCTGTTTTTCAGACAGGCTTGCAGTTGTTGAGAGGAAGCATGCCAGTGTGCCAGGTACCAGAAGCCAGACCAATTTACTTTGAACTTGGGAAAGCGGGGGGGAGAAAGAAAACATCTAGCAAAAATCCCACGAGTGGTTTTGGAGACATTAACAAAATAGAAAGCATTAAAAGCTGAGATCACACCTGGGATTTATCACTGTGTTTTGATAAACCTTTGGGTTTAGCCAGTACTCGTTCCTGCACTAGGGATTCAAGGAAATTACAGCACACATGTTCTCAACGGAGTTTGTCAGATCAACTTTATACTTGAGTGTTTTTGACTGATTAATTACCCATATAGACAAGTGAGGAGTTCAGAGAAAGGTGACTTTTTCTTGTTAAGGAAGTTAAGCACGAGAAATATTACTAGGGAGTGTGACTGTAATTAGAAGAATGGCAATTGTTAGTTTGTTTGAATCCTAATTTAAATCAACTTCTAGATCTTCTTATAGAGTAATAGACCCAAACTACTTAATATCAAATTGATATTAAGCATATGGATACCTGCATATTGCTGGTAAGGGATAGGTCCAAAAAGAGGATGCTTTTAAAATCACTTAGTCTCAGGTTAGGTGTCCAGGGCCTGGACAATGCACGATCACAATGCACGATCTCAGAGGTGTAAAATGTCTGCCAAAATTAAGTACACAGAAACTGAAATTGTTGCTTTGTTGCTCATTTGAATACAATTATCTTTCTTTTATTAGATATTCTCTCCTCTATGTTTATTTAAATGACCCTTTCTCTCCTTTTCCTGTTGGTAGAAGAACAGCAAAACTGGCATGAATATTGAGGTCTTATGTCCTTGCTTAGTCATACTTAGTCTTTTGAAAGCGCTTTTCTTCCATCACACAGCTTAAAATGTGAAAAGCACAAGTGGAAGTCCATGTTCATTTACCTATCCACCATGACCATTCATGGCCTTTCAGCGTACATTCCAGGTCTCAGTCCTGTATGAGTACATTCCTTCTATACTGTTGCATGTTTCCTTCTGGCTGTGTTTTTAAACATGCAGTTCCCATAAAGTAGGTTGAGAAAACCATTCATATGACTCCATGTAAGCAACCTGTCATTTTCTACACTTGTCACGTTATTAGTCTTTGTATCTTTCTTTCTTGAATTTCACCAGATACAATTTTGTCTTTTGTTCAGATAATTTATAAAAGATATTGAACAGGATTTAGCAAAGATCCATGCCCATTCAAAACCTTGTTAGAAATATCTTCACTGGAGGATGAGTACTTAAGAGCAAGTATGATCTGAGGTGTATCAGTTAGCTACTTCTAAACTGATTTTATATGTGCTTTGTTGGTTTGAATTCCTCTTGGAAAACTTAAATATTATATCTGACTAGGGATCTCTAATGCTATGTTTGGAATCTGAGGTCAAACTGTAGGTTCCATTTTATATAGAGTTATAGTAACTGGCATGAACAGTGCTATTGGCTTTTACAATTTTTACCTGTATGGTACCTATCACATATTAAAATGCCTGTTTAAGACTATCACCTGTGTCAAGCATAGTTGTCGTCCCAGGGTTTCAGTTCCCAAGTAGCTTTTTTCTAAATCCGTTTTTTGTGCTTGCTTAGATAAGAATAGCTGATGGAAAAAAGGTAGCTAATGTGGTAATGCATCCAGTTAAGATGCAGGTTTGGTGACAATCGCATGATATCCCCTATATTTACCTACGGTCTTTTTACCTGTGAACATTCCATTATGGGCTATTTTGTTTTTGTAAGGAAAAGAGCATTTATGACTAAATCAGAAAGGCACTAGGCTAACATGTTTTCTGAAAGAAGTAAAAAATAGCACGTGAAAACATAGGGTCTTTGTAACTGCAGATACTATACTATCAGCTGCCTTGTGTGGGCCTGGCAACAGCAAGGGTTAGTGACAGAGTACAATTAAATGTTAAATTAGCCTGTAAGGGGTTCCTAAGGACAGAGGATACATTTTATTTAAAGAAAGTAACATTGTGTCTCATGCCAAACTGAGGTAATTTCCTTCCACTTTCTATTCTTCCTAGGTTTCCAGATTTATAATTTTTTATGGCATTTGCCAGAGCTCACCTTAAGAAAGCATTACTCAAATAAAGTCTAAAGGAAATATTTTTGTTCAGAATCCAGACCCATAAAGAACAACTACTGTATGTTAAAAAGAAAAAAACTGTAATTTTACTACTAATTATGCACATAAGCCGAATAAATAGACCACTGTTGCTGCGTTGAATAGAAAAGTCACACATTGCTGCTTACAGCAATGCACTGGGGTTGCCTTCTCTATCACTAACCCAATTAAGGGATTTCTTACCATGTAATGTTGTTTGCCTTTCCTTGGAAGCCAGAGCAGTTTGTGTCAAACAGAACATACACATGATCCCATTGACTGGCAGAATTATTATTTTCAGTGTCTGCTTCAGTCAGCTACTCAAGAACTCAGCTATTTCTTGTTAGGAATAAAGGGCCTTTAGTTTAATTGAATTTACTTAAAATGTATAATCCAGTGGCACGAGAAGGATTGCTGGCAACACTGATTTTCATAAATGATTTCAAAGGGAAAAGGCCCAAAATTAATCCAGCAGTGGCCGGATTCATGAGGGCATGTATGTGTGTAAATTTAACAGTAAGGTGCCTCTTTTAGTCATGAAACTCTCATGCAGGTACTGCTTAGAACTGTAGGAGCATAAATCTCACCAGCACGTTTCCACTGATAAAGCTTTTCCAGTGGCTACATCTGCAGCAGCTCCCTGTGAGACCTGGCAGCACTGGTGCATGCACTCGTTAGACCAGCCAGGGACTTCAGTACTCCAGTTCCCTCGCAGCCTACCCTTCCTAGCACTCCGGCTTCCTGTGGGCCACCCATAGGCACCCATTTCTCCCGGTGCTTTACACAGGTATCCAGCCTTGGTATATGAATTCTGCTAGGTGGTAAGGCAAATGCTGGTGAGTGAATCGAGTCCTTTGCTGCGTATTCCCAGATGAGTGGAAACCTTTTGCAGTGCTACACTATTCAGACCATCTCTCTCAGCCAGCATGAATGAACATCACACAATGAAAACCGAAGAACCCAAGAAAGCAGGCTGAGACCTCGCAAAGTCCTCTGCCCCCCTCTGTGAAAGATGCAGAACATGAATGGAGTCTGATATTCCCAGAAGTGTGTGAGGGTAATACAACCCCTGCATGATAATAATCACAGAATTGCTTTTTCTAATACTAGAAAAACAAGTTGTTGTGTTTTTGTTTTTGTTGTTGTTGGTGGTGGTGGTGGTGGTTTTTTTTACTAAGAAAAAAGCATGACCTCTGTCTTTCCTTCTCTTTCAATTTGGAGTTAGTAGCCAGCAGATTCCTCAACTATGTCCTGGTTTCCTGATTCATATTTACAGAAAAGTACACATGCTGCCTTCTATCATCTCTTTTCTGGGTATGCAATTTTATCCAAGAATATTTCATGGCAAATTACAAATCCAGATGAGTCACTGATTTCAACAGTGACCCAGATCTGCCCATTTTATGTGGAAGAACGTTTTGTACAAATATTTTTCTTGGTTTCATTAATTCCCGAAGCATGGGTTCCTCCCATTCAATGAGGACTCTGAACAGGTGGACTGCCTGTTGCCTTTGGCTGAGGCTGTGAGGTGAGTGTCAGTGATGCTATGGTGATAGGCAAATCATGTCGGTCTGAACCAGATAATGCTGCTTCTGCCTGTCCTGCTGAGTATTTGAGTGGTCTGTATAGCATAGAAGGTCCCAAACTGAACCTATACCCAACAGAAAATTCTGGAGTTGGTGTTTTCCTTATGCCATTTTATGAGCATTGAGTCTTGTGGTTACATTTTGGAAAGAGTTTTGAGTTCCAGTGGTTAAAGATAAGTGCCTGAAATGTCTTAAGTTGGCATCTCTCAGTTCTGCATCTTTAATGGCATGCAGTCTGAGACAAAGATTTTCCTCTGAACCTGTCAGTGTTTTTCTGGACTGCTTCTTCATGTGCAGCAGATTTACATGAATATTATTGGTTAGATCAGCAGAATAGGTATTATTTTTTTTTATTGAAGAATTCTCCTACCAGTATATGCTAGCTTTTTCCGATAAAATTTCTTCTGTCTGCCAATATGTTGATGATTTTCAGAAAGGATGGCCTAGTCATCGAGCAAACCTTATAAAGTGTTTTCCACGATGGTTTAGACAAATGCATTGATTTGTTTAATTAGATCCCCATTTCTTTAAATAAATCCTGTGCCCTTGTTCTAAAACTAGTCATCAACTCTTGCTATAACCACAATGGTCTATTGGTACAAATGATTCCAGATCTGTAGGAAGAAGTCATAGCTTTTGTTTGACCAGCTAATATAGAAAAAAATTTTATTTTTATGTTTTTCCAGCCATACTAGTTTCTCTGAACAACAAAAAAATCATCTCATCTTACAAATCCTAATAAGAAAAGTACAGAAATACCAAAAAGGCAGATGAAAGATGCAAAATAATTCAAAATATAAATGAAAAATTTGGTTTCTATGAAATTATTATTTTTTAAATAATGAGGGATTTTATCTGTACATTGTCCTGAAGCATCCCCCACACTCTTTTGTGTGAAGAACAAATATCAAATATCAAAGAGGATGTTCTCTTTCTTATTCCTCCATAGCAGAGAATGAATGTGGATTTCACTACAAGACTGACAAGATCAGAGGCCGTTGCAATGCTTCTAGGTTCTTTGAAATACCAGCTAAAAATGGAGTCCGAGTTACTTGCTTGGAAATGCAGTCTTACTGAAAAGATTTACCTATTCCCATGCAATAAGTGATCCCATTGCATCACTGGTACATCTCTGCTCCCTTTTTTTTTTTTTTTTTCTGTGTCCCATGTTAATGGTAACACATTTTCTGTTTTCTCATTTATACTTTGGACATTTGTATCAGACAAGTGAGATTGCTGGACTGCACAGACTTAGCCTGAACTGCCAAGGTAACTGCTGTTTTCTTTGAGTGCACAGTAGGTCCACTATTTTATTTTATAAAATGTAATATATGCTTGTCTCTACTTCGTCCGTGAAACTCCTGCTACAGCTAATGAAACTATTGTGTTTATGCCGTTAAAAGTGTTAGAAATTATATAAATGTTGTAAAAGTTATAAATGATACAAATTGCATATATCACTAGTAAGAGAATCCTGTGAAATCGCATGTTGTCTCTCATGACATCAGTCTCATTGAAATCAGGGGGAGTGTGTACCATCTCCTATGAACAGTCCATTATAGGCATTGTGATAAACTTAAACTCATTTGATTTCACAGGATCTACAGGTCCTGGGGTCATGAGTTCTGTAGGTGGAGTTCCGGCTTTTCATGGTGCAAGGACATAGTACATTGCCAGTTCCCACAAAGTACTGTTTCAAAGAAAAAGTCTGCAAAGTGGGTTTCTTGGGTCCTTTGCATACTTAGATACACCACTGTAATGAGAATCTAGCAGATACAAGCTATTCCTTAAGAAGGCATTTAAATGTATTCTATTTAATTTTTCTTCCCAGTCTTTTTATGATTGGAAGGAACTCTTCGTTTCAGAAACCAGAATGAAAACTTGCACCTTTTTGGATGGTTTTCTGGTTTGAGTTATAGAGATTAAATTTATTTCTCATTGCTAAAAGTAAAATTTCAGGCTAGGACTGAGACCTCCTGTTGGGATCCTCTGTGAAGAGGATCCAGCATAGTTGCTATTTATTATCTATACTGATATTCTGAGCAAGCGGGGTACTTAAAGAAGATATGATACTATTTAAGAGTATAGACACATGGCTATGGATATACAGGCAATTTCACCCATTCATGGAGATAAAAGAATCCAGTGAACAATGTTATTAATTGCTTTTTCAAATCATATAGATTGAGCAATGTATTAATAGAAAAGATGACACTATATTAACAGAAAAGAAGGCACTCTGCATCACATAAAAATCCAGTAACTAAAAGCAGATCGCCAGAATTCACAGCACAGCTCATGGAAGATAGAGGGAGATCATGTACTTTAAATTCTTTCTTTCTTTCCTTTGCTTCGTATATTTGTTTGTTTTAAAAAGCAAGACGATTATGTCTAGTTGCTTCTAGCCAAGTTTTCTGTCTTCATTCCCCTGTGAAAAAAAAAATGCTAAATGGTAAATGACATTATATTTGCATATATGTGTTTAAGACTCAGAAAGCTATTTTTAGGTCAAGTCCTCCACATTACTAGAAAGACCTCTTTCTGGTGCTTCTGGCTGACATAAAATCAAATCCAGATCTAAAATCTAAGGTGTTTCCTTACATTCTGTGATCTGTTGCAATCATTTTTTGGGTACAGATTTTTAGAGTTGGCAAAGGAAGACACCTCACGTTTCCTGTTTATTTCAGCAAAGCTGACAAGTAGATTTGGCTGGCATCAAACATCAGGTTGTGAAAATCAAGTGCTGCAATCTATTTTATCCTGCTTGTACCACCTTTGTGATGACTTCCACTAGTTTGGTACCCAAGTCTGGCCTGTACTGAAGTTCAATAAATTTCATATTCTTGACGGAATGAGTTAAGTTGTAAAAGATTTTAAAAGCATATGCCTATCAGATAGTGAGCTGTATTGAATAATTCCATACCTTCATCCACTATTTTCTCTTTTTCAAGTCAAATTTCAATTTGAATCCATTACAGTGAGAGTCTTAGTCAGTGACAAAGATGCTGACTGCTCCTGAATTTTCTCTGGAATTTTTTCTTGAGTGAAGATGACTCTATGAATTCTGAGGATTTTAGATTGAAAAAGGTCGATGCTTGGTTGTTTCTTTGGGGCATGTGGAACCTTTACCCTCAGGTCACAGCTCAAGTTTAGCACAGCGTGTAAATGACCAAAATTTTTAATGATAGATGAGTTCACAGTCAAGTTTTTGTGTTATTTCAGATGACTATGTTGCAGAAAGGACAACCACTGCTGGAACTAGCTAGCATCCTTGCTTCTTGTCTCAGGAGAGGTCAAAGACTCACGGCCAGAGACAGGCCATATCTGAAGACTGCGCTAATCTCTTGCACAGTCCATATGTAGTGTTTGACTTCTGTAGATGGAGAAATGGGATCTGCAGACAGAAAGGATCTATTATTATTAACTTACCTATTGTTAATGTTGCTCATATAGAAAGGGAAGGAAGGGAAAAGGGTCAGAGGCCTCAGAGAACAACCTTAAAATTACTGCATGATATGCTTGCTAAATCTGCTTCAGCATTTGTCTCTGCTTGAATCACATTGGTAAATTCCAGGGAACCCTGATAAGAGGGAATTTTATAATACATGGGATATTTGGATTATATGTAAAATGTATTTATTTTCAAAATTAATTACTTAACACCTTTAAAACACCCTTATTTTGCCATCACTAAAACTGTTCCTTCCTAGAAGATATGAGCTGCTTCCATTCCAGTGGTAACATTCCCATAGATTTTGGAGGTTTGGAATAAGACTTCTGATCCTTAACATGTTTGCTCAAAGTTATATTTTGCTTTGATACCAAAGTCATATTTTGCTTTGATACCAAAGTCATCCTTTAATATAGAAATGAAATAAATACTGTATAATTTAAATAACTTCAAAACAATGCTGGAAAAAAAAGACAAGTGGGGCACTTTATATAGAGAGTCCAAAGCCAGTTCCTAGATATATTACAAACAGGCTTGTATTATTACAAAATGGAGGAGAAGCATATTTCCATATTACCCACATTCTGTATATTCAAGTTACCAGTAATAGAATATTCTGAAGGGTAAGATGCATTTCTTAATGCTCAGATGAATCAACACTATTAATCTTATGTTTATCAGAAATCAGAAAAATTATGGCATGGATATAAAGTAGGAAAAGGTATGTTATCCCTCTTACATATTGCTCACATTTTTCTGAGAATGAACTTAGCCCAGTATCTCACATAGTGGTGAAGCAGCAGCAGACAATTCTGTCTAAAGAGGTATCTTTGAAAATGTAAATCTAATAAATGACTAAATTGACTTTAAGTAGTTAGTGCTTCACTGGGCCATGCTCTGCTCTCCATTTCAAAGCCTTACCAAGTTCATGTTGGTGTGCTGTGAAGCGGGGGCCTTCTTCTACCTCAGCTGCATTCCTGCAAACTGCCATGTCAACCAGTGGAAATGACTGTGCTCAGGTTACACTGATAAAAAGGAGGATAAATTTTATTAAAGAGTAAAATATCTACGTTCAGTTTAAAAATGCCCCTGACGACCAGCAACTTAATTCTAGCACTGCAGAGAGACTCAGGTTCTCTACAGCTTCCAAATGTAAAACAGTCAAGGGATAAAAGCATTGCAAATACTATGTAGAATGTATAGGCAGAATGGAATGTAGGCATGGATGGGTGTAAGGCTTCTGACTTTAATGCAAGTGTACCTGCTCATCAGCAGGAAGTATAGATCTCTGTGTGCTAAGTTTATTGGACTAATATTTTAAATATTAACTGTGAACAGTGTCAACTTTGATTTAGCTGAAGAAAAAATATTAAAAGATTGTGAGGTCTTTATATTAAAAACATAAAAGAAAACAATAATGTGCTACTGACCATTGTTCATGCAGCGCAACAGGATCACACTAAATTGGCTCTTTCCTTGAAATATTTTGGGGAAGAAACAGGTCTGACTACCTATATATTAGCATGAATGTACTGTGTATGCACCCAGGAATGACTATAAGTTCTTAAAACTGAAGGAACTGCAAAGAAGTTGGGACAAGTGATGAACAACAGAGGAAGTGATTTATTCTGGGGACTTTGGTTAAAAGGGAATTTCAGTAAAGTGGGAGGATGGGAGTTTAATAAATACACAGGCTGTATACACAAATACATCCACAAAAGTATGTCACTGAAGGGAAAACAATGGGATACTGAAAACTGATGTGTATTTTTAACCTTCTCCCATTCCATTCCAGTGGTTTTGCTTTCTAAGAGGCATGTTTGCACATCTGGTTGGAGGAGAAAGATTAGGCTGAAAGGACACCTCTCTAGCCATGACTGAGGGAAAAAATACCAGAACACATTTCAAAAACATACTGAATAGATTAGCCATATGGTTTCAGTACATTTCATTCATTTTCAATGACAGAAAACAAAAAACTTCTTTTATAGGCCAACATTCAGCTCTGGGGTTTAGAGACCTTAAATGTAGAAATATAAAGACATGACAAAATATGGAGTATGTGAGCTGGGCAGAACAGTCAAAACATGCTAGTTCACTGTAGTGCACCTGGCATTCAGACTCATTATTCACTTCCCTTCTTTGGTCTTCCTTATCATACATAATAGCTGTTTTCCAAGATAACGGCCTCTGTCCCTGATTCATTTGACATTGTATGCATGCATACAGTGGGACTGTGAGTCTTTCATCATCATCTGTTTTTGTCCTTAACATACTGACCCTAAAAAGTATTTTGGGATGCCTTTAGAGTGCTAAAGCACTGAAATAATTCAAATTGTCTTACTGAGTCTGCCTAGTTAATTTAGTGTCAAAGTATGAGTGGTATTATGAACTCTGTTTTGCACAAGCTCCTAGGAAAACGGGATGGGGAACAGAGAGACAGCAGCATAACTGGGCAGACTGTTACTGAAATATGCTTATCTAGAAACTCAAAGGAAGCCTAGAACCATTTTGAGTAGTGAAGTCTTGTTCTATACATTGAGTGTATTCTTATACTCCACCTCACTCCTATTCTGTATGATTCCTGTTATGTGAGCTTGTTGCATTTTATGTAAAAGTTTGCTGCAAACTGTTTGGGATTTGGAATGTGTCTTCCTGTGTACTCCTTTAATTAAAATACTCATTAAAAAGAAATGTCATGAATATAGCCATATAGGAAAGGCCAGAGTGAAACAGTGAAGCTATCCCTATTCAAATTCTGGGCAGGTTCTCTTTCAGATCTGGAGCTGAACTCCATGATTCATAGCTTGGCCTGTGGGTCAGCTGATGTTAGCCAGCAGTCTAAAAGACAGTGTAATGGTAAAAAGAGAATCTGCCTAGAAAAAGCAGTATAGTAATCCCACTGCTGCCACCTTTCCTCCTTGTTATGGGAAGGAGAAGGCAAAGTACATATGTCTTCCCCATTGCCCTAGTGGTTGAAGGCACACTGTCCATCATCCTCAGGCCTGTCGTGATGTTTCAGGTTTACTGTTTTGGTTTAATGCCAAGTGATGGTGTTTGTTTTTGGAGAAGTCAGCATAGTTTTTAACAAATGTCACAAATTCCTGATTTCTGAAATCACACCCAATACTAAACCCAACTACTACCTCTTGGAAGCTAAATCATACCCAGGATCATGTGGCCTTCTGTGAGTTAAAGGTTTTGAAAGAACCACTGGTCAGGGTGGTACTAAAAGTGCAGCCTGAATTTAGGCTGTGGTTTTCATTCGTGTCCCTGAACCATGAGGACATTGTTTTCTTTAAACACCAAAAAAGAAAAAAATAAATGCATTGCTGCAGTTTTGCTGTTAGCTTGAGGTCATGTTGCATCCAAGGCATTGTGAAGCCCTATCCCCTAGCATACATCAGAAGTTTTCTAGGGACTGCATACAGACTTCTTGATAACCATTGTAGGCAGAAATCTATCTGGGGGCAAAATATTTAGCATTATTGTAATTTCAATTGTTTGGCAGCCTATTAAAATGCAAGGCAATTTTCACCTGTTTCCTAATGGACACAGACATTATTATTATTATTATTATTATTATTATTATTATTATTATTGAAAGTTTCTGTTAAAATTAATAATAGCTGCCAGTCTCAGAAGTTCCAATGAAGAAATGATGGTAGAAATGTAACTGTAATTCCATCCTTAGATCATGCCTGTTTGAAATCTGGAATTAGAGTGATTGGTTCAAGTGATTCAATATCATGATTTAAATAATTTATAGATGTGTCTTAATATTTGCCATTTTTATATTGTCTGTGAACAGTTGGTAATTTTTATAAAGCAAGTTATCAAATATGTTTCTGGAAAAATACTTGACTTTAGCTTGCTTTCTAATAATGCATTAGTTGTGTTTGATATTCAAAATTCAGAATGTTTTGATTGTATATGCATGAAATTATATGTATTTTAGTTCCATCTACAGGCATTAACAAAATAGTCCTGATATGGTCTCCTAACCTGCTGAATAGAACTTAGTAGGAATAAGCGGTTACTTTGGACCATTTCACTCCCAGAAAATTAAGACTTACAGAATCTTTTTTTTTCTGTTGTATTTTGCCCACAGAAATTGGACACTTCATGTGTCTTGACTGGTAATTTCTGACAGGTATCAGAATTAGCTGAGATACCTTTCATTTCTGTTTAAATAAATGCATGAACTTGTTATTGAGAAGTTATGGGTGGTTTCATTTGTAAATTTCTTCTTCTAAACAAATCTGTGAAATGATCAATCAACCACTGTATATTGCCCAAAGTCTCACAATTCAGCACTCAAACAACACTTTATTCATACAGAGCCCTTCTGTGCCCTATAGGTGACAGTGCTTGAGGAGGTACAGTAAGGGAAACAGAAGGCTCCCTTCCTCATCTCTAACGTGTTTGGCTGCAGACAGCGCTCGGTAAGATGCCTTAAAATTGTGTGAGACACAGTGTGGCAGTTGTGTATTTTTATGTAAGAGTGTTTATTTTTAAAGCCTAAAGGAAAGGAGGTAAAGGTTTCCTGTATTCCATAAATACAGCTAGGTCACTGCATAGTATAACCTTGCGGTTGTCAGAGAGGAAATTCCATGTAACTTTATGTGATTATTAGACTCTGTCTCTCAGCTTGTTTTCATCATCTCATGAAAGGCTGTTAGGAGAAAAGTGAAAGGTTAAAGAGAAGTTAGGGCCCAGTCCTGGGATGTGCAGAGTGCTTCACATATCCCCCCTTGCTCTGAAGAAGTTAATAGAAAGTAAAGTTCAGGTTTTCACAGCAGGTGCTTCTCACCTCTGAAGATCAGCAGTGTTTCACTCCTCTCCTTGTGGGCTTTGTGAAATGGTGAAAAGATATTAAGAGATACAGTCTAATAATTATTGGAGGTACACTAAGAAATAGATGAAAGACCTCCATTGAACTCTAAGGTGCTGAGGGAAATGGTTTTGGTGATAAACATCAAGCGTTCTTTCCTCTAAATAAATATAAGCCAATATGCCAGCAGAACATATCAGGATAAGAATACACGAGCAGGACTGCATTTTAGATAGAAGCATCCATGAACAATAAAGATCACTAGGAACAAATAAAGATCTGGTGTTAGTCTTTGAAAATAAATGAGTATTAACCACCTGAAAGCTCCTCTAGGAAAGGTGATTCTGTGTTCATAAACTGCCCTCCAGGCTGATTTGGAATAGAAGCAATATTCTTCATGCTTCCTTCTACCCAGGGTTGGTGCTGCAGTTTTTAGCGTGTTAGCTTTATTTTGGAGCAGGTGTCAGGATGCTACCTGTAGATTATGTTGAGACATTGGGGGAAATTTTCATCCCGCTGAAGTCAGGGGAAGTTCTGCCATAAAAATTTAGTCAGTCCAGATTTTATTCTAAATGTTCTAAGGTGCTTAATATTGGCTCAGATTCTTTAAATAAGAGTAAATGAAAAATCGCAAGTCTGTGTAGTGTATTTAGTCTATTTCCAGCACTGCCATAAAATGACTTGGATGACTATTCAACAAAATATATTTTATAGGTTCTCTGTATTCAGATAACTGATAGTCAGTCTATCCGTATCTAGTAATATTTCAAAGTATCAGATTTATTTACTTTTGAGTTTAGCATTATGTTTTTATCAAAATAGTAAATAAATTGCAACACATGACAGGAATTACAAGTAGTGTTCTCCCTTCCGGTGAAATATGCAGCTGATAGAATTATGTACATATGATGAACTTTATCCAATTGTCCACTGCCAAGATCCTACTGGTGTTGCTAACATTCCTGCTAGTGCCATCCCTGCAATCCATGTAGACTCAGAATATTTCAATAATTTTGGCCTGACAACTAGGTGATTTTCATCGAGTGCTGAAGGATGAACAGGTTTCTGTCTCTCCTTGCCCCTTCAAAATACCAAACTAACAGTGCAGATGGATGTTTTCTCCTCTCTGATGGAGGACTCAGGTTCATTACAATTTCTAATAAATGTGGTAGTTTTAAGACACTAAGATGGGAACACCAAGTGTGCACCATCACTCTAGGTGAAGATAAAAGAAAAGCTTAGTGGGCTTTAGGGAATCAATTTGAAATTCGATAAGGAGAGGTACTCATACTTGCTTTTTTCCACACTAAAGGGCATAGTCCATTTGTTGCTTTTAGAGATCTTAGATTCAGTATATAGTAGGGGAAAACATCAAAATATTTGGTAGTTGACATTCATTTAATCCATAAAGTTTGTACTATTACTGTGTTTCAAGGGAGGAAAAAAAGGAAAGAAATTACCCAAACTTTTCAAAGACCAGAGAACACAGGATGGGTCAATTAAACTCATTAGGATGTGAATAACCTTTCATTTAATAAGTGAGTAATTGGGAATATTTAAAATTATAGTCTATCACAGAACCAAAGAACTGTAACCAATTAATTATATAAGCAAAATTTTATACCAGATTTTATAAAAACCAGGAGCCTTAATTAAAGAAGGATCTGGATTCCTCTAAGGAATTTGACTCCTATATGATGTTCAAACATGGAAGGTATATTTTGCTTGTCTGTTAGATTTTGCAACATTAGTCAAAAACTCCCTAATAATTTACATAACACAAACACAAAGTAAGATTGTGACACAGGAAGACCAACATTATCTCTGCTTACAAGGCAAAAATAGTATTTACTGAAAATACATTTAAATTATATACTAAAAGAGCTTGTAGCTGGGATTTCACTTCAAAACTTATCTGTACAGAGCACATTATACTTAGGGAAGTGACTTGAAATAAATATGCTATGGTTACCATTAAATGTTCCAATTTGCCAACAGTGACCACATGAAGCATCTGAGATCACAACCATTTCCCCTGCAATTACACCAGGATATATATTTGTGGTAATTTTGAGGTAACCAATGAGAATGTTCCTTGTATGTGATTTCTACAGTACTTGGACACATGGTTTGGAAGAAACAAAACAAAACAGGAACCACACTTAAGATTTGATTGGAAAAAAAGTCATCGTCACAAAAATCTAATCTGTACATTTAGGAAATCACCAACGAAAATACAGAGATGAAGAAACTTTTTACCTTCAGCTACTGTTTAACTTCTACTTTGTCTAAATAGAAGTGGATATATCCAAGCAATGCAAAAACAAGAGGCAAATTATGAAAAACACTAGCAGAGAAGCCACACATCCTGTAGAAATACTTCCAAGAGTCTTACGCACTGTGATGAAAAAATCACCCCATCAGTAAAAGTGTGTCAAGTAAGTCCAGTAAAGAAATAATCAGTTTCTGCAGAGCATGCCCACCCCTATTTCACCAACAGGGAGGTGACTCTGTGCCCTCACATTTAACTGTGATTTTCATACACTGTCAGCAAAGATTTGTGCTCTTAGTAGCTGCATTTATCATGAGAAACAGCTCTTCTCTCTGCATGCATTTCTTTGACTCAAAATATTGCTTTAGGCAAAGAGCTGTTCTTTCCAGGTTACACTCTCATAAGGAAATGAAAAACAGCTCATGTTGTAATAAGAACAGGTTTCTGATGTTTTCATCTTCTGGTGTCCCAGAAATACCAAGAAATCAGCCTCTTCAAAGGTAGGTACAGATGAAAAAAACAGGGAAAAATGTTTAGTCCAAGGGGTGAGTAAAGCTGCATTTAATCTCAACCAATTCAAAAGTTCTTCAGCCTTCTTATATCCTGTGATTTCCCAGTGGTTTCAGTTGATCATCTAAGATTTATTGTCTGTCTCAGTCATGCCGATTACAGATACAAAAAATTCTTTTCATTTGCCATTTTGCTCTGACTTGAACCTAAATATCAAATAAAAAAGAATGAATATATAATGACATGATAAGCAATTACCACATCATATATAAATGACAGAAAGCATCCTGTGGGCTGAACGTATTGAACTTTCACAGAATGAAAAAATATGTATGACTACCAGATTCCACTCTGAGCCTAAATGTCTTGACCACCATGGAATTCAGTATTATAGTTCTGAATCTTTCCCTTTTTTATATAGAAATTTTCTTCCCTTACACAAGACAGAAACAAAAACAAAAACAAAAACAAAAACAAAACCACAGTTGTTTGGGTAAATAGTTATACAGATCCTCTGTACTCAGTTGGGTACTGTACTAACTTTGCTCCTGATGAGGCAGTGGTACAATTAAATATACGCAGGGATGCTAGTCACACTATGTTCCTGCTGTATTCGTGTGTGCTCTGAAGAGCCAGCATGCTTCTGCTGAGGCAGGACAAGGCCGGGAGCTGAAGCTGTACAGAGAATTAGCACTTCCACACTGCGCTGTGGTTAGGAATGCCGTGTTGTACTGAGCCGCCTAGTCAGACATTTTTAAGATCTCACTGAAGGATTTTAAAAATATGTGTCACTCCAGGAAGGCTTTATGACTGGAATAACTTTGAAATAAGTCTGACAATTTTACTAGCTTGCATTCTGAAGTGTTGGCTCTTTCTAAAGTTCAGTCACTTTTGGTAGGTGTATTAGAGCAGATAAACAAACTGTATAGAAGAAGGACTAATGCTCAGCTATGACTCTGTCTTGATGATTTCTTTTTTTCATATCCTGAGGATGTGCACCAGTGTCTCTTACTCTAGCTGGCTACAGGATTTTATACAAACATAAATGGAAATCGCTGGGAAGCCATATGGGTTAAATTTCATGATTCATATTATTTGGCAGATCTCCACTGAACTTAAGACCTCCAGACAGCTCTTGTTCAAACCAATAACAGAACTATAACTGCTGTAAAATATCAGATTTGTTTTCACCAATAGATTTATTATTTTTGCATGCTGAAGTTTTCTATTTATCTCCCAGCAGGATAAAATACATAGGAATGAAATAACCACTCCCTTAGCTCTAGTGCCAAGGAATATAACGTGTATGTCCAACGAAGTGGCACCCTGCCTTTCCACAGGTCTGCTGAATTATTTTACACCATTCATTGCCTTTACTGAAGATTAGCCACATGGGTGTCATTAATTTTACATAGCTTTAGGCATAGAAGTCCCACCCATGTACACTGTGATTCAGGATTTGTGCTGCTCTTAGGAAGTTCAATGCAAAGGGGAAATCTTTGGTTTTAAAGTCCAGCTTTTATCTTAAAAATCACCTCAGCAAAAACAACATTGTGTGATCTGAATCTGTGTTTCAATAGTTTGCATACAATGTTTTCTCAGTGTGTATGTAAGAACCATCATCCCTGAGGCAAACTGGATATGGCTAAACTTTCTTTTGGTAGCAGGCAATATTCCAGATCAGATTCCTTGTACACATTACACTTACAACAGTCCAAATATATTTAAGTGGGCTTTTGAATACATAGGAAATAGCATGAAATTAGCTTCTTCCATAGTATTGTTGAAAGACATCATAACAATGTGATTAATAAAAATACATATCAGACTTCTAATGAAATTCTCTCTTGTCTTTAAAATCCACTGTAAAACACATTCAAGCCATTTGACATGTATTTTCAGTGTTTGTTTGTTTTTGTTTGTTTGTTTGTTTGTTTTCTGGAAGTTTCAAACCAAATACAGGAAACATTGAAAAGAGGATTGCCTCCTTCTCAAGGTAATAAACATATATATAAATATATCTGCTGTCTGAATAACCTATAGAATATACATGATTTACTCAACTAGCATAGCAGCTGTAAGCTGTAAAGAAATCATCACAACAAAAATATAAATGAATAAAAGGTGTTCCACTTATTTTTCATCCCAATATTGTATTAGATTTATCCACTTCAGTGGGCATGATTTATAAATTTAAGTGAAAAATATCCAATAATCCTGACCTGAACTGATCCATTGTTTGACTTCAGCTGAAAAGATACATTTCTATTTACGGTCATAAG
Organism: Anseranas semipalmata; assembly: GCA_013399115.1. Lineage (NCBI taxonomy): Eukaryota > Metazoa > Chordata > Aves > Anseriformes > Anseranatidae > Anseranas > Anseranas semipalmata. The sequence continues at coordinate 86,571 of VXAA01002547.1, read as the reverse complement.
AAAAGATGACCATAAAAGACATGCTTAAAACAGTAAAACAGTTTGGAGATGTGAGCAGAATATAAAAGCATGTTGAATTAAAAAAAGTTTGGACAGGCCTGTTCAGTGCAAACCTAGCCATGGCATCAGTACAGTGATGGATAACATGCTAATGATTAAAGAATTACTGTGTGCTCTGGAAAAGTACCCTTATTCTCTCTATTATTTAAAAAACATATTTGAAATAATTTCTTGAATGTGAAAGGTCAAACCTTGGTATTTAGCCCAGCAAAGTAGGCTGCAGAACTCAAAATACTTTTGGCCCTTAGTAAGGACTGTCTGCATTAGGATGAGGTCCCTCTCTGAGCAGCCCATTGGAGATCCATGCAATGAACGGAACCTCACATGTTTGCCGGGAGCTTCTGTATGCGTCTTGCTGTAAACAGAAACAAACAATTCTAAGTTTCTACTGCAGTCCCTCTAAAGCAGAGTATCGTGCTTCCCTTTTGGCTAGATACTTCAGATATCAGCTTTCCAGAGGGTCCCACTAGAACTGTGTTGGAGCACAGCAATCATCTAAAGGGCTGTGTTCTGTATTTGCATTTTGTGGACATCTAATAGAGTTGCTTTGCCATCTAGTTATGTTCCATAAAGAAAATTTCAGTAATGTTTTACATAGCCTTTATAAAATGGTAGCTTAAAGAGAATGCAAATGTACCTTCCAAAAGTAAAATGCCATAATCAAAAACTTGAGTGTATTGGTTTATTATCTGTTTTTTCTTTGTTTTTGTTTAAACCATTACTACCAATGTTTGGTCAGAAAAAAATAACTAACTGCAAAGCTACCTTTTTATTTTCAAGGAAGTTTGGTTTTATATAAAGATGATAAACATACATCTGGGCTTTTACTTATGAGTAATTTAATGTAACCAGCATGACTGCTGCCCTCAAAGGCAGTCTGAGAAAGACATTGTGTCAAAACCTGTGGTTTGTCTTAAGAAGAATACATTACCTTCTCATTTAAATCCAAAGTCACATTTTGAGTCTTTTTCTATTCACTTGCTCTGCCTGACATTATATGTACTTCTTTACACATCTTAAATCAGTATAGTTCAGTTGGTGTGAAGCTAAAACTACAGTTCACTGTCTGTGGACTCTGCAATATATTGCATATAAGCTTACAAATGTAGTTGGAGATATATGCCACCTTTTGCTGTTCAAGGAACATTTCTGGCTTCACTTGTGCTCTCTTTACCTTGCTGTGTGCTATTGTCAGCCGCTGAAACATACTTCTGACCCCTGCCTATTAAGTGCTGAATCTGTCACACAGCTTCTATGGGGCATGCAGTGCTTCCTTGTGGATCCTCTGGGGTCTTCATGGTGAGCTGGTGGTAATGTTGTTATCTGTTGGCCTTCATGGTCAAAGAATGCTGGTCCAGGCATGTTTGTAGGTAAAAGTAGAATCTTGTGTTAGACCAACTGGCATAGCTGAGTAGAGCAAACAGACTTTCAAGCAGCTAAAATCCTCTTCAGGTTAGAGACAAGTTTGTCCAACTTTTGTAGCTATCTGTCAAAAGATATTATTTCTAACTGTAAATTTTGTGTGATCTGGAAGCCAGAGCACTTGTAAAGGTTTCATAGTCACCACACTTGGAATATCTTGTTTTACCAGCTACATTAAATCACAGTGAACTCAAGTCAAGTTAGGTAAAAGGTAAAAAACCCCACTCATTTATAATATCCAAAATACCCAATACACTTGTCAAATTTTATTGAAGTGAATAAACAAAGAAAAACAATATTTAACCTGCTTACATTAAGTTAAAATTTAAACATGTGTCTTTCTACTTCACGGTCTTTATTGGAAGGCATTAGACTTCCTATTGTTTCGCATACTTTATTCTTCAAGTGGCATTCTTGACAGAGACCCTCTTTACGTAGAACATGTTCCAACTACAGATTTTAAAATCCTGGTAAGGATCTAGTCAGATATAATGTTGTTCTTGATACAGGTTTTCTCCAAAAGCTCATCTACTTCTAGAATTAACTTATTTGAAGATAATCATCTCATTCCTATATCTAAAACAAGCATTTCCTGGTTGGTGATTCTTTGGAGATGGGCTGTCATCTCCTGTACTTGAGCAGCACCTTTGCTCATTGGAAGCAAATGAACAAATTTCTCTCCCCCCATCAGTGTTTTATAGTACACCTCCTGATGTGAACTGTTTCCCTCCTCTTAACTCATATTTTAAATTGATCAGTACATTAGTGAATGCAGTTGACACAAACATCTTACTAGTATGAATATGAACAGATCATTGCTGGCTTTTGATCAAAACATTATGGGTGACCCACAACTTTCTGTCAAACTACACTTTGTTTCTTAGTCCTGTTTTTGTGCAAAGATCTGGGAACATGGAATAAGTCAAGTTTTAGAATTGATAATGGTCATAAATTATTTGTGATTGAATCCTGATCAATGTTTCACCAGAACATTACAGAAAAATCCTCAGGGAATGCAACCAGTTTTCCTTTGTTGCCAAGTCATAATCATCTGGCCAATATATCTCCTACAACATCCTGACAGGCTGACTGCTTAGGTCCAGACTGTCAGCCAAATGTTAAAAACAGTGAGGAGGAACTTCTGTAACATAGTCAAGAAAGGAAGAAAAACACAAACAAAAACCAAAAACTGACAAACAAAAAAAATGAAAGCATGATGTACAAATCTGACAGGAAAAGGAAAACTTCTTATACTCTGTCCCTTGGCTCTTCGTAAACGTTAAAGAAAAGATGCTACCTTACAGAAGTGTCTGATCTCTCATACCACGGCCACTATTTTGTTCCTGCACTTTTCTTCATCTCAACAATGCCAATCTGTGCAGCCCAGAGCAGATTAGGAGAGACATGCAGTAAAGGACCAATGCATCATGTTCAATTATTTCACCACTGGCAATGTACTGAATGTAATGCTGAGAGGGGATTTAATTCATTCAGGCTATCAGATTAATAAAAGGTTTTTATACATAGCACATATGAAATGGAAATATTTTCTGTGTATTGCAGCTGTAAATAGTGTTTCCCCTTAGAAAGCCCCAGACAGCATGGTTCAGTAGAAGGTAAATAGAGTTAATTGCTTCTAGTTTTCTAATCACCGCGTAGTCTTCATGTCTATCTAATAACTCTGAATGCAAAGTCATAACCAGCTCTTGGCTTGAAATTCCCCCAAATTTGGTAGCTTTAATACCTAACTTTTTTTGTGAGGCTTATCTGCAGTTTTTTTCTCATATACTTGCACTTTAAACATGTATTGCCTTAACCAACCAGACCTGCATCTTGAGAGCTGCTTAACAGGCAATGCCAGAAGATGCAAACCACAGTGATCATTTGTTCAATTTGTTCAAAACCTTCAGTTAGAGGCTAATAAGCTGTTACCTTATATAGGATGTCTTTAAATACTTGGTGTTTACAACATAGTACTTGTACATATTTATGTAACCAGAGGTTTATTAGGGAGCTCTATGCATCTTATAGCAGGCACTGTTGTAGGTTAATATGGTAGAAGTAGAAAAGAACTGAACAGTGTCCTTGTTTCAAATAACAATAGCAGCTTCAGATTTCAGGATTACAGACTTCATTATGAGAAATATTGAGAATCATTCTGAACAAAAATCTCGCAAAAATGCATGGCTAATCAACACCTATTAGGATGAAACCAATTGTAAGAAGCCAAAATTAGTTCTGAAGTTTTTACTTTTGCTCAAGTGAAAAGTCAACTCACTGTAGCGTAAAGGCTTCTGGGTTGATTTTAGCTGAGAATTTCCATTTCTCACTTCCCATTGGCATTCCTGGGAGTACATTGAGCCACAAAAGTGTGTTGTAGGGGCCACAATGGTATTCCTGGGTACCCACAGATACTAGGTCTTTGTTCTGTAGCTTGATTTAAATGAAGAAAAAAATGATCTCCTTATAGCTGAACAGGTACTGTTGGTGCTAAAACTCCTTTGTGTAATCCAGAAGGAAAAGCACTCAGAGGAATTAAGCACATCAGAAGCCAAAATGCTTTAATAGTGTGGGCTGTAAAGGGATAGAAAGCATTTATAAGTATGTATTTCTTTCTTGTTCTTACTAATTGCAGTTTTGAACTTACAGTAGCGGGTTTCACTAATACACCTTCTGCAACCACATGTATCTGTGGGCATTCCGAGGGCCTGAAATTTTTTTAAATAATTGCCATTCAAAAATCATTTGAAAGGTTAGGTTCCTGCAAAGGGCTTCATCTTAAAAACAGCTTTAAAACAAGAAAAATAATATCACCTAATAGCAATAATTCATGTTTTAAAATACAAGCCATTGCTAGTCATTGAGCACACAAGAAAATTATAACTTTTAACTATCTTAACTAGTCATTCCTTCCTGCCTTCTTTCCTTCCTTTCTCATATTTTGGAAACCAACTAGCATTCTTCCTAAAAAAATTACCTTAAAACTGTTCTTGGCTAGCCATTGTGTGTGCCGAGGTTTTGATACTGAGAGCATGTTAATGGCCAAATTATAAACCCTTGAGAAATAGAATTCAGAAGACAAACATTAACAGACCCTTAACTGCAGTAGCACAAACCAAGATGCTATAAATTATGGGGTGGTGGTGTTAAAAGCATTGGCTTCCTGGTATCTGGCACCCAAAACCTTTTCATTTGGGTATATATCAGGCTGCAGAGAAGTTGCCACTTGCCACTTGGCCAGTCTTCAGCTGGCAAAGCTGTTTGTTTAAAGTTCAGGCCAATCAATGGCTCAGGCCTGCAACCGAATATTTTGTTATGCCATGAGAAATATTTACCCTTCTCTGTTTTCTTTCTCTTTCCTACAGTCATTCATTCTCCTACCTAGGATTTCTATGTGAGACAATACTTGCCAAGTTTTGTAGCTATATGTATGAACAATTCTGGCACATTATTTTAATGAGCTAATTTCCACCTTTATAACTGTACATGCAGTCAGGATAGCTTCATGGATTTCTCATGGATCACAAGCACATACTTGCAGTATGCCTTCGTTTGCATGAGCAGGAGCACATGCTGTGTTTGACGCTAGGTTTGAAAGAAAGCTTTGAACACAGGCTTCTCAAAAACTTTGCATTTGCAGCCTTCATTAAGCTGAAATAGTCAGTAAAAAGAATTTTTTATCCCCTCTGTAGACCAATAGCTACAATGTGACACAACTCTGTTTGTCTGTGCCTTGTACAACTGTGATATAGCACAGGAATTTTAGCATCACTGTTCCCACATTCTGTTTCTGGCAATGTGAGCAGCAAAGCTTTTGGATATAGTCAGCCAAGTCAAGAACATGGCTTTTAGCATGTGTCTTCTGAAAGAGTAAGCTAGGGGCACACCCTCCATTCTTAGCTCTGCTCAAGTGAACTTATGCAAACTCTCAGATACTCATGTAAAATGGAGGAAAAAAGACTCTTGCTTCTTTGCATGGGTGTATGAAGCTAGGGCTATCTTTAAAGGATGTGAATTGCACAGAAAGATGGTATGGTGTATTGAAAAATATGAAAAAAGAAGCTCCTCCTGCCTGCCTGCTTATCTAGCATGTCTTCTCCAAGTACAGAGCATTTGGAAACTACACAGATCTTGTCTAAGGTAAGATTCTTGTCCACACAGGGTTTGGGAATGATGCCCTAATAGTCATTTCAACAGTTCCCCAGGATCAAGAGTTAAACAAATAGAAGTTCTCATAAGCAATGTGTTGTGATGCATTAGCACTTCCTTCCTTGACACGCTGTTTTATTGCTCTATTGGTTACCTGGGTCTGACTCTCAAACCTTTCATAAGGAAAAAAACTAGTGTGGCCAATGCAAACTTGGAGACTTCCATAGAGATAGAGGGAGAATCAGTGTTTTATTCTGCATCTGACCAGAGACCCTCACCCACTCTTTTCTGTTTTGCTGGGCAAAACAGGTTGGAGTATGGGAGAACAACACCTGTTTTTTGAGATTTGTATTGGTTGTCTCACCGCACTAATAAGATACTTATCACCTTGCTTGAGGCCAGACTAGGTCTAAGTGAAGACAACATTTCAATAGATTAGGCTTCACTATGCCTCCTAGGCTTCAGACAACAACGTTTGCTCTGTGGAAGGATGAAAATGTCTGCCATAGAAATAACACAGAGAATATTTAGACAAAACCAGTGAATATTCTGCATGATTATGTGGAAACACACACACACACACAAAAACCACCACCACCAACAAAAAAACCCTCTCTCCATTAATTTGAGGTGGAACTGTATGTTATAATATAGTTAACAAATCTGAACACTGAAGAACATTAATTAATCCCCAGGTCATTCTGTGGTGCATTCCTAGGATGCAGCTTTGATAAGACAAGTTACTTGCTCCCAAATGTTGACAGATTTGTTTTGAGTCCATTGTCTGTGTGCATAAAATCTTCTTCCACCCAAAATCTTATTTACTTATTTGTAAAACCACCTTGTTGATTTGATATTGAATGTAATCAGATGTGTTGTCAGATAGCAGTGTTTTAAATAAGGATGCACTGAAATTGATGAAAAGGTCAGTTACTGAAAGGGCAACAAGTTGCACAGGAGAGTAGCGTTGAAGAATTTAGGACAGTAACTCCTAAAACTGCTTGAATGTCATCTTCTGGAGCATAACTGAACTCCATCCATATAAACAGTAGTCTGATGAAAAGCCCTGTTCCCGGAATAGTTCGTGTCCTTAATTTAAGGGCTAGTAAAGGCCACAAAGAATTAAGTGTGATAAGCAGTTGCACTCTGCAGTCCCATGGGAAGCTGTAAAAGTAGTGGGTCAGATCTGGTTCCTGACTCCAGCACATAACAAATTGCCTCCTATTGTTTTTGTTTTTTTTTTTTTTCCAAAGTTAGTGGGGTGTGGAATTAAATCTGTTGTCTTTAATTAGGAGAAACTTAAAGCTAAATCTTTGTATAAGAATAATGTGGGAACATATGGGATAGCCTCATGTAAGGAATATAAGCTTTGCTCATTATTTGTAGCATGTGGTATTCTCAGTAAGTGGGCAAAAACTGTTGTAAACAGGCAGGGGAAGTGGTAACATTTAATAAATGACCATTGTACACAATATATTCATATGTATATTCACAAGGCAAGTAACCAGTGCTACTTGATGAAGTACGGCAAAACAAATTCAGACTGCTTATAAGGAAAACATTACTTAATTGCAACAATCTATTAGATTATGGAATAGCTTCCCAAGGGGAAAACAGGAAGCTTATTGTCTGAGTCATCCTAAAAGAGCTTCCATAAAGCCTTGGAAAATATAGTGAAGAAACAGTAACATTTTGGCAGAAGATGGAGCATATTGCTTAACATGTCTCTCTCTTTGCTAATATCTGTGCTTTTGTAATTTTGAGCCAGATTATAAATCTGAATGTTCACATCCTCAGTGGCAAAGACCTACAAATTTGATCTCAGTCTGATTCCAGTTTAAAACTTGACTCCAAAATTAGGAAGTCCAGCAGTAGTCCAGGGTTCATCTTTCATAGGAAACCCAACAGCCAAGGTTTTGTCTTAATTTGAAAAATGGATCAGGCTCTTCTCTAATATAGATATATTTTGCAAACTTTTAGAATCTGAATTGAGTCCAAAGTGGATTTGGGATAAAGGTGAAGTTTTATGAATTTAGGTGAAAAATACACAAAAATCAGATATAACCTTATTTGATAGTACTGGCTGAATTTCACTTTTACCCTTTGGTTTTTGCTGAAAGTTGGGCCAAAGGGATTAAAATACAGATGTACCAGAACAAGGACATACATAAAAAGTCTTGAGAAGAAAACATCACTTTTGTTCAGAGGCACCCATTAACTGTATATAAACAGTGCCTTGGTTCCTTCTTACCAGTAATTACAGATACAATGGTAAAATAATATATATTCAGAGAACTGAAACTTAAAGCAAAATTCAAGAAGAGTTCCTAAAAAGTTATGGCAGTTTGGTTATTTTTGCTCTGTACATCATTTCCATCCATCTGCCTTTTTTTTTTTTTTTTTTTCCTGGTTATAACAGCAGCAATAAGATGAAAATTTGAACAGAATAACTGTCACTGATTAAACAGAGAATTTCAGAAATCTCAAAGTGGATTGTTTCCATCAAATATCCAGACTGAATTTTAGACAACTCAAATTACCTAATGCTTTATTATCATTACAGGACTACAAACCATTCTGGAAACTTCAACAGTGAGCTAAAATTACACCTTCTTCCAAAGGGTTACAGTCTAATTTAAGATATTAATTGAAGGAAAGTCAACAGAAAAATAAGGATAGAAATGAGACAGAAGAAATTTATGAGAAAAACATGTTTGTCTCATTCCTTGTGATAGATTGGGTACATAATATGCTTTCCTTTTAACTCTTCAGGCATTACCCAGGCATAATTATAGAGTTTTTTATTTCATTATTGCTTAGCTAAAATTGTAGAAAACCCCAGATAAAAATCTCTGGAGATGTGATTTTGTTTTAAAGATACAGAATATATTTTCTCCCCAAATTTGTAAACAAACCTTGTGTTGTAGTATAAGCTCTTTTTTTTTTTTTCCAGATTTTTCTGAAAGGTTGGCTGTTTTAGAAACAAAATATTTTGAAAGCAATCAACTATTCTCCACAATTTCTTTGAACTGTTCTGCTAAAACACTGAAGCTCTGAACTGCCTAAAATTTAATACTGATGATAATGTCTGCAATAGATGATAGGTGCATTTAAGGTTACAAAAGACTTACTTTGTTTTTCCATCTGTTCTTCCATTTCATCAAGGTATGTAAAATTAAAATAAGCTAATTTGATGACTACATTTTGCTATAAAGAAGGAACATTTTTCTGTGAACAGGAAAACCATTTTAGTAAAATGATGTCAACATATGAAAGGAGTAGACAGTGTCTAGGGAAAACGGCAGAAAAATTTTGTAATAAGAATTCTATTGTGATACACAATTTTAGTTTACATTTGGAAATAATGAGCACCACCTCAAAATGGAAGTGTTAGCATGCATTTCATGTTGTTGATAATTCCTCAGTAACACGGAGACTAAAATTTCAAGAAATCTCAAATTAAGAGACTGCTTCCTTTCTGATTCATAATGTTTCTTTCAATTCCCTCATGTACAACAAACAGCTATTCAAAATAAGAATGTGTTAAAACAATGCAAAAGGTAACTTTATCTTTGAACAGAAGGCAGAAACATATACAGCTATGCAGAGCACAATTGAAAAGTTAAACAGAACATTATTGGAATAAGATTGAAAACAAATGCTTTCAGCAACTTTTGCTGGGCAGGGTTGTCTTTTCTCCAGATTTCTTTAATTTCCCCTTTGCTATTGGGCTTCTTTTTACTGTCCAGCAACTTACCTAATAATGAGAAAACAAATACCAGCCCTTAAAAAATATGACCACATGCTTCCACATGGCTTTATATATGAATTCACAAAACCAAACTCAGTCTTTCTCATGGATGCAAATAAAGCATTGCTTTCCCATGCTCAATTAATCTAGGAAAATGTGGCTATGAGCTCTCTTTTTCTGCATGCAGACTATAGCCCTGGAGTACTTGCTAGGCTTGCAGTAGCAGTTACTCAGCTAGAAATTAGCTTGGCTTTCAATCTGTGATGCTAGATTTAAACAAAATTAATGATTGCTCCTGATATGAAAGACTATAATGAAAGACTGAGAGTACTATAGAACCTGTTCCTATTTAAATATTAAATCTGGCTGTTGATGTGTGTGGCTGGCACCAGTACTGCACAAGTCTCCTTTGGTTTTGGGATGCGAAGTTCCTGCTATGGTATTACAAGAGCCCAAGAAAATGTGCATTAAACATTTACACTCTATGTGAAGCATGGAATTTCACCAGGCACTAAAATTAGTCTTTCAACAGCACAGTTTTTGTCACATGTGCTTTGTCATCTCCTCTTCAGTTCTTGACAGGAATATTTCAAGAAAAGCCCTATTAATGAATATATTGTTTCAATTCTACTCAGAATCAGGTTTAAATGGAGCCTAAATACAGGAAAGATAAATGATTATGCAAAATTTTTGAACCCTGGAGAAAAAAAAATATGTACTTGGAGTAGATGAAGGTAGGGACTGTTGGAGAAGAGTTTTTGGAGCCTATTCACTAATACTTAAAGCACATACATGCTCAGTTGTGGTCTCTATTGAACATATTCTGAAAATATATTATGAAAAATGGACACCATGGTTGTTCATAATTATGATAAACTCTATTTTTTAGAGTGCTAACAATGTTTTAAGTACTTCATAGATATATACAGGAAAAAGATCCTTTCTCCCAAACAATTTACAATTACAACATGACTTAATGTCAATAAGTTTATTTTATACCAGCTGAATCAACTGTTCTGTTACATTAGATGTTGCTCAGAGAGCAAAACATTTTTCTTTAATGGTGGGGTGTAAGCACCTGGCCAGCTCTAAGCCCCACTTAAAGTTAGGTTATCTTTAAGTATTTCACTGAATAGCAGCGCTTAAATATTTTATTGAAGTAGGCCTTCAGATTCAACGCTCTTTTGGGTTGACACCTCATGGTCATTGCAAAAGAAATTAAATGAGGAATTTGAATGTGGAGAATATGATGGCTTAGGGACTGGATTCTGAATTGGAAATTAAAATACTTGCATGGCTTGTGGAGCTCTCTAAAATTTAGATTTTTAAAGAAAGCTATTTACATTTCAAATTATACTTTATTTAGATATTTAAAATAAATCTCCCAAGAGCTTAGGCTGCATATAGAAATTATATTTAAAATATATACATATTTATATGTATGATTTGTATTTGAAAGGAGAGTAGGCATTACGAATAGTATACACTCACTGCCAACAGTTAAGTCTGTTAGAGCAATCTTTTGGTCCACCAGAAATGCTCTACTGCAAACAGGGGTACTTTGTGTCTGTGAAAAGGAGGTGGCCATACTGAAAAAAGCAGAAACACTGAACAGCCTCTTCTCTGTACACTTTTGCCTAAACAAGGTAAAAACCCAACAACATGTACAACAAAGAGGCTTTGGAGAAAAGTAATAAAGCATAGGCCAACCCTGGCACGTAAAGGAACATATGAAAGACAATGTTATTAGTAGGTGATCAGGATAGACTGACAGATGGAGTAATTTGCAATTTTTGTTATCTTACTTAAACATTGGTCAGTTAAATGTTGGATGAGAAAAGGCAGCATATTAGGTATTTGTCCAGTGAGTAACGACATGTGGAGAATGACAATTATTTATGCACTGCAGCCTGAAGCTCCCCCAGACCCGTCTACTTCCTTCTTTTCTTTGCTACATAGTGAGTGAAGACTTCACATTCAAGCAGTAAGATCAGAGATGACCAGTGCATACAGATAAATGGGGCAGAAAAATAACTAGTGCATGAGTATGGTAGTCAGCATGGTAGAATCACCTCCTTTAGGATAGAAAATGTCAGTCTGATTAGTCTATGAAACATAGGATGCAAACATATTATTATCCCAAGAGTAGTCTCTATAGAGGAACATATGTCTGAAGACATGACTTTGCTACTTGAACAAATCCTGGTTGCAGACTGTGCTGCAAGACATACCTGAGAGCACTTCACATACCTGTTCTCGAATGTGTTGATGGCTGAAATTAGCTAAAACAGTTTCTGAACTATGACTAACTAGAAGGACATCCATTTGATAAATGAATCTAGAATGACAGGAAACTGTAAGTGTTTAAATCCTTCCCCACATTGGTCTATGCATCCATCTAATAGTTAACTGGCACGAGGGAAGCACTTTTCAGACCTTACCTTTTCAGACATATTTATCATGCCAATGTTATAAACAGTGTAGGATTTGGAAAGATGTGAAAAAGGCCTATGATATAGTTGCAGTATAATAACACTGAGTTTCTAAAACAGAGCAGTATGTTTCTTCTGTGGTGCAGCTAGCCAGGCATCTTGCTGCCAGGTTTCCATGATCTCCTAGGGTAAAATGGCAATCATTTAAGAGTTGGAGTCCTCGATACTGTAACTAATAAGGAGCCATAGAAAGCAGAGGGAGGGTAGATCCACAAAAATCACCTGTGGAGGAAAATGGGGAAGCTTCTGTGAACTCCAGCTCATAGAGCAGAACTACTAAACTGGCTCTTTGTTTCTTCTTGACACGGTGCCTGCTAGCATAGCAGTACAGCCTTAAGGAATGTTTTTGCTATCACATGCATAAAAGCATCCAACCAAAAATATAATGAATGCCTGCAATTTATATATAATTCACACACTTGTATATATATGAGGGTATATCCTATTTTTGTGACCAATTCACAGGCATGAATGCATACATGTGTGCATGCATATATGCAGTTCTGATTTTCTGTTTATGAAAAAGGTACTGTAAGAGAATTTTATTAACAGATAATAAAATGTGGGCCTTTCAGATGCTTCATACAAGTGTTTCAGTTCATTTGTACTCAATGGGACATTCAGAATATAGGAATCTAACAGCTACACCATTGATAATGTTGATCTTTTAAGGATAATATTCCTTTTCTCATTTAAAAATATCATTCTTCAACAGATTTGCTTACATTTAGTGTCACAGAACTGTGTGATAATTATTGGAAGCTGAGCCTTAGGATGTACTTTCTCCTAACATCCATGAAGCAGTTGCTTTGTTCCCCTCATTTTCCATAACCTGAAATTTTAGTTGTTCAGTTGTGGAAGCGGAAGCAGAAATGGTAGCACTCTGATCAAGAGTTTCTGAATAATTTACTCCATGATTCAGAGGAATGGTATGAGGAATAATCCAGATCCAGTACCAGCAGAGACAATGGGGGCCTCTATTGGATGTTAAGATACAAAAAATAATATCAGGAAAGAGGCTGATGTTATGGCATTGTTTCTGTTAATTATACCTGAATTCACACATTTGTCCTTGTGACTTGTTCTACTCATTAATGTTATAATGAGGAGCAAAGACTTGAACTGGCGTCAAAAGCTAATTGAGAACATCATGAGTGGTTTGGGCAAAACCAAGCTACACAGAAAATATATATGTTTTCATCCATAGAATCACAGAATCTATGAACCACTGCAACTGGTGAGCTACTTTGAACAGTGCAGATCAGAAATCCTAAGACTAGGGAGTGACAGCCGGTAATAAAATCATCACTTAGAAATGAGACAATGCAACAAAGAAGAGAGTATCACACTGAGCAGTATAGCTTACTGGAAGAACACATCTGACCATGACAGTTGATGGGCAACTCCTCCTACTTAAAATTTTTCCCTTGCTACACAATTGATATTACTGGTCCACTGTCTTATGATTCAAAGTTTAGAACGTTTACCATTTTCAATTACAAAATATGGAATTCCCACTATTATTAGATTTTTGTAATAGTTTTCTTAGAAACTGTAATATTCTCGCCTAAGAATGTTTGACTTTTCCTAAACTTAATACAAAGTGAAATATAAGAGAGGGGTTTTGGTCCAGCTGCATTGCCCACAGACAGGAGCCATTTTTCAATTTTCTGCTGGTACAAGGGAAGTCATAAGTAATCTTAATTCTCTGATAAATTAGTCTAACTCTATTCACAAGAACTGAAGAGCTGACTCAAGATGAGAAACCCTTGTATTGCAAATAGAGTGAATAAGTAGCAGAAACTGATGATAAGTCTGAAATCATGAGGCACACCGCCAGAGTGGGTCATTGACGATGATGGAGAGGAGACATCCAGAAGAACATGGGTGCCAAAGGAAGAAATGCTAGCAAATAAAGTGAGAACCAAATTATTGTCTTTTACAGCTGAAAAAAGTGGATAGGCTTTCAGGTCCTTGTAGGCTGACACGGAAGCAGTAAGTTCCTGCGTAGACATTGCCCACTCAAACTGAGGAGATGCAAAACTGACAATCTGTCCCTTGTGGCTTTAAAGGAATCCAAGGAATGTTTCGCAACAGCAGAGTGTTTAATCCGTGTTTGCCTTATAAATTCCAGTTCTGGTCATTGCATTTAGCCTACCTAAACAACTTGCATATTTTCAATTGGAGAAAATTCTTCTTCACTTCCTTCTCTTAATTAAATTAAAGAATTTCCCTATTGTAGAAAGCCTACTTGGGAAGATTTTTTTTGCACCAATGGTGGCAGTATTTCAGGTGAAAGTGAGTTGCTTCACTTCAAAATACTTTTGAATCTTTGTGGATTACAGCTTCACATAGAGACAGTAAAAATACAAAAATAGACCAATTTAAATCATTAATGCTGACTCCATTTTGAGTGCTCAAAACAGTCACAGATTCAGCTGGCTTTTTATTATCTATCAATTTCTGAGGAACCTACTACATATTTGATTCCAATATTAGGTTGTGTTTTGTTGTTGTTGTTGTTGTTTTGTTTTGTTTTATTTTTGTTTTTGTTTCATTAAGTTCATTGCTGTTACTGCCTCTGGATCATGTACAGTAACCTCTGAATTTTGTTGTGGTCTTATTTCCTTCCTTTGGCCATTCAGTTTCAGAGCCACATTTCCAGCTATTTCCATGATTGCCACACCTCAGGTATTAATTTTAAACTTCTCACTACAACTTTGACAGAATGGCATTTTTAAATTGATGTAATCTGGAAAATGTGTGCACCGATGAAGTCTATTAGTAGCAGAGACAAAGGCCTTATTTGAATCCCGAGATGGGCTTATTCGACTAGGGATGAGCAGATGGTTTGGAAGGAATCCAAGACCACCCAAAGTGACTGTTTCTTAGCCTGCTTACACTAACACCAGGTAATTTCAAGTCAATTTTGCCCCAAGCCACATTAGAATACAAATATTCTCACACCACTATGCCATCTTACCGACAACTTTTGCTTACTTGATTTTGCAATGTTAAAAATTTTACAGGATATTTTAGTGCATTTTAAAAATATATATTTACTTTTGAAAGTGGGCATTGAAACAACCAGAAAACTTTTTATATGGTATCATGTTGAGAGCTCCATTGGTTACTGTCAGGATAGAGATTTCAGATTCACTACATAGACCTCTACCACTCAAATTAATAAGAACAATAAATAAAGTAGTAGACTATCATTATGTTCATGCAGTAGCAATTCAGGCATGAATTTTACAGCTGTTTATTGACAGCTGAAATGCATTTATGTTCAAAAACTTTGGATTCTCTTCCATGTTTTCCAAAGAAATGTAAACTAGCTGAGCCAAACCCTTCCCATGTCCTAGCCTGCCCATCAGGTTGGCTCCCAGACTCGTCTTGTCTCTGTCTCTGGCTTATTGTCCCGTTCCCCCATTTCTCCCACTCTGACTCCAGTCGTGTTTCTCATAGTTATCCTTCTCAAATTCATCCTTCACATTGCCATATGTCTTTTCCATTTCAGTTCTTCCTTCACCTGTCAGCTCTTCCCTGTTCCCTGGTGGCCTGGGAGTGCAGAAGAGGCTGTCTTCCTTTCCACTGTTTTGTTTAAGGCCCCGAGAGCATTCATGGACCTGCCTGTCCCAGCAGGGCCAGACAGCCCAGCCCTGCCCAGCCATGGACTCCACTGAGCCAGGCTCACATGAAGGCCCACAGCCCGGCCTGGCCTTGGCCTGTCCCTGTCCCCACAGAGGTGCCCTGGTGCCCGTGGCTGCCCTGCTCCTGGCTGGGATGGGCCCTGGCTGTTAGGCCCTGCCAGGCTGCTCCCCGTGAGGAGCTTATGGCGCTGCTGCCCTGGCCCCAGGGAGCTGCCAGGCCCTGCTTTGCCCTAGCAGTGCTGGTACCCCTCCATTTAAAAAGGTAGAACTTGATCAGCCTACAGCTACTGCACGTTCAGTGTAGGCAGATATTTTAGGAAATATATATTGTACTCTACTACAGTTTTCTCTACTGCAGTTTTCATGTACAAGTTGTGTGTCCTGAGATATTTCCCATTTGGAGAAGTTACGGTAGATTTTGCACAGATTTAGGAGAGGGACGTCCTGAACCAAAGCCTAGGGGCACTTCAGCATCTTAAAGAGCAAAGGAATTTATCACTGTGGACATAAAAACCTTTTTCTTCCCTGCCCCTCCCCACCTATTTGCCCTCAGAAATTGCTGAGCTGTTTTGACTGAAAATTCCCCAAATAGCTCAAATAGCAGATAACTGCATGGAAGGTTTTTAACTAAAAATAGAAAAAAATCTGAACTGAAAGTTAAAATTTGGCAAAGTTAAAACAAATCGCAACCAACTGGAAAGGGTCAAAGCAACTTTAAGAATATAGGTGGTACTCCCTGCCACACCTATAATTCATGCAACTTATTTTTCTTAAGCTAAATTCATCCATTGACAAATTTATGAGCTGCTGAGTGTTGTGTTGTGTCTGGGCTTCAGAGTGCTTTGAATTAACACAGGAAAGCCTCTTTTACACTGAGCATGAGACATATTTGAAATGCTGGCTAAAACACATTTTCCAAAAATTGTTTAAAACAATATAGCCCCATAAACACTGGCTGATCATGCTCAGACTCACCTCATTCCCTTTTATAGAAAGCGTCTCAAACATTTTGCTCATATAATCTCATAGCATGCTTATGATGTTCAGGAGTAAAGAAAATTAGATTTTTTTTTTACTCTGCCAGACAAAAAAAAAACTAACTAACTAACTAACAAACAACAACAACAACAACAACAACAACAACAAACCAGGGTGTTGAGGCCTGACACTTTAAGATTTTCTGAGAATTACTTATGCTCCGGTGATTCGCTGCAACCACAGAACCAGCAGGATGGAAATTAATGCTTCACAGCCTCGTTCCCCTCTCTGATCCCTGGGTAGCACAACTCCATACTTCCCTTTCTTCTCCAGCTCATGGATCCTGCTCCCCTGAATTACCTCTGGTACAGCTCCTTTTCTGAGAATTAGTATAACTTGAATTTTGGTGGACTGATCATCATGTCTCCCATGAATGTATCTGTAGACTCTTTTTGGAACATGGTAAGGGGAAAACTCTTGCTCTTAGGCTGATTATCCCAAATGAATTGTGCCCATGCTTGATGAAGGGAAACATGCACGGACAGATTGGTCATTGTTACATTGCATAACTCTTTTGACAGAAGGACACATATCTGTTTAAAACCGATACAGACTCCCCAAGTTCTATCTCAACCTCTCTCAAGCTCCTTCAAAACCTGGATATAGCCCCAACAGCTGTTTTCCTGCAGGATCAGGTGGTGGGGGTGGGGGTGGGGGTGTTGAAGTCTGGTACAGGTCCACGAAGGGATATTCTGTTATAACATGAACAGATTTAAATTGAAAAATGTCCACATATTGGTGTTTTTAGGCATAGACATGTTTTTAGCCCAGCACTCTGATATCTTTGGGAAATCTTGCCTGCAAAGCAATTCACCCAGATTCTGTAGTTTCTCAGCTGACTAAATACACTCTGTTTTCAAAATAACTCTTACTCAGTTAATAGTGTTCAGAATCTGGCCGATTATGTCTCAATGACTGAGACCTGTAAACAGTGAAAGGGAAAGGTAAGAGACTGCTGAAGTTAAAGGCTAATGAAAGCAGTGTGACAGGGCATTATGGTCTTCCATAAACACTGAGCAACTGAAGAGGCAATGGAAGGGATTAGTTTGTGCAGCAGAGCAGTTTTGCCTGAGGTGTGCCAGATGTCTGAATGGCAGCAAAGGACAAAGAACAACATTCAGGACTTTCTGGGTTACTGAGAGTATCCTTCAGACTTTGCTGCCTCCCACGCTAGTTTGTGGACTGAAGAGTAAATCTGATGACTTATACATTCAGAGCCATCCTCAGGAAAACTTCAAATCAAAGTGTATTATTATTGCTAATATTATCCAAAACTAAAATCCTTCCTCTAGGAAACACTGTGAAGTTTCTTTTTCTTGTAAGGAAAGCTGTTGATCACTCTGATAGAAGCGTACTGTTTGCTGCAGTGATTTGAGTACAAAAAATTTAATATTCCCCACAGTCTTGACTTTGGTGGTCTCAGTCTTCTCTCTGTCCTCCTCAAATATGACAAATTATATTTTGACAGCCTTGGTTAGCAGTATGTTACACAGGAATAATACTGTACCAGAGGTTCAAGAAAGATCTTCAGAAAACAATTGAATTGTATAGCTGATGTAAATGAGTTAAAAAATGAGAATGCTTTCTGTGAAAACAGCAGCACTTTTTCAGCTGAATGGGATTTAGTTGAGAATCACTGATTTGGATTAGTTCCCTTTCTCTATTGACAGATGTAAGCTTGCTACCATTTCTTCACAGTAGTAGACTACTTCACAAAACAAATACCAAAAAAGCAAATCCAGAAATGAAAGACATACTTGGTTTCTTAGTTGTCATTCAAACTATGCCTTTAAAAAGGGGCTGTTAAATGGAAAAAAAATTAATGGAAAAGAAAAAAAGAAAAAAGATAAAGTGCTTTTATTACATGAAACAAAATAAAGCAGGTGCAGCTCTTAACTGTCCATAAAAGGCCAAAGCTAACTCTGCCTTCAACTGGAAGCGTTCATAATGAACTGATATGCAGAAGAATTTCTATTTGTACCTTAGGAATGCGTAACTGGAAATATTGTGAGCAATTCCTTGACAGTTCACATTCTACTTAGAAAATATGCTAATAATTTGTACAGTCTCTTTAACCTGGCTCTTTATAAAATCTTCCTGGATGCTTCAAACAGAAACACACTCAGGAACCAAATATTTGTTCTGTTGTATTGCTCATGCAGACTGGTTTACTATCATCATCTTATTCATGAGTTTCACATTGCTGATTTCTATTTATTTTTTTTGTCCAAAATTTTTGAAACATTTCTTTGGACAAATAAAAAATTAAAATGTTGCAGTTTGTTCTCTGATATCTCTAGCCATTATGATTTCATTAAGAATAAATTTAAAAGCAACAAGTTAGCCTGCTCTGTGTTTTCATTAACACAGAACATGTAGATAGTCACATATGTGAATTTTGCAGGACTCCAACCTCTCTTGAAACCTCTCTCCTAACTTACAGAAGAGCTCACCTGAAAGCTTGTATCATTCTCCGTTTGGAAGAATGGAGAGAGAGAGCAAGCACTCAGACTTCATTGGGAGCAAGTCTATCAACACTGGGACAAACTAGAAGCCTGTAATGCAATTTGTGGCGTGAATTTCATGCAGAATTAACCTGAAAACCACTTCCCAGCAGTGGTATAGCTACTCTGGCTTTTGTTCAATTTCAATGTCCAACAAAGAAAACAATTTTATTCTATTTGTTCAAATAAATCATACTCAGAGAAAGGATGCTGCTTTAGTGAACACATTACACAGTCTTTAAAACTATATCTGACCTTAAAACTATAACTTATGCTGCACTGTGGTATGACTTTTCTTTGTCATAATTTAAAATGGTTTCAAATGTGATTTTAAAAGTCCCAGTTTGGTTTGATTCCTTAGGTTTTGTCTGGCAAACCTACATGAAGCAGCTACAGTCCCTTCCCTTCCTGAGAAATGAATTCCTGTCCTTTCTCCCCACTGTCCTTTCATGAGGGCCCTGCAGTTATCCTTCCTGTCATTTTGAAAATATTTCTTCCAACTGATTACTGAGGATATTTCCAGACTCCTCACCAAGCACTTGTTAATTAAAGATATGCATTCTGTTTTTTTAAAAATTCTTCTGATATTAAATCAAAGACTATTTCTAGAAACACCAGAAACTATGCTATGTTCATTTTCCCTCTGAAATCAATCTTTGGCTGTTTTAAGCTAGGTTATCTGTACCTTATGTCCCTAATCCATCTCAGTAAAACAAAAGGGAAATAAAGTAACTAGGAATTGCACACATCTCTCCTATTCCTCACAAAAAAAAAAAAAAAAAAAAAAAAAAAAAAGANAAAAGGAAACAAATATTCCTTTTCATGGTCTCCTCACTTAGGCCTACAGAAAGCCTTCCAAAAAGAAACAGCCGGCTAATGAAACATAACAGTAGCTCTACATATGGGCCTTTTTTAACATTGTCTAGTTAAAGGATATGATGATTTGGGGGAACCACTATTTATGAATTTAAGGACAAGTTATGGTTGTTTTACCATACTGTTACACTGCTAGTATGTTCAGTGCAAGAGGAGTCAGTCAGTTGGTAACTTTGGCTGCTGCATATCTATACTGGATGGAGGAAAAGGTCATGGGAAAATTGTAATGGACAGCTGCTTTGAGAGAAGTGTAGTGGGACAATGCAATGAATAAAGATGTGAGGCACAGACTCATAATTTCTCTGCAGATGAAAAATCTCAAACAGCAGAAAAACAACATCTTAATCCTTGTCTTTAAAACCCTAAGAGGCTATGTGCGTGCATATGTCTTTCGGCATGTGAGGTAGTTAGGGCACAGGAAGAGTTTAATTATAATGGCAAGAGGAATAAAACATTTAGTTTAACTACAGATTCAAGGAAAGTAAATGAAATCGAGTAAACTGAGAATGGAAGAGTCATAATTAAAAGGGCAAGTAATGGACAGAGGAATCCTAGGCATCTTAGCTCTGACTGGAGCCTAACTATATCTCTGGAACAGTGGGGAAACTGATGCAGAGAAAAGGACATGGATGTGTTCATCTATTTGAGTTTGTCTTTTCTCCCTATCTCTTTTCAGATTCCTGTGAGGAGACTTTCTCTGCCTATTTCTGTCTGTGTCATTGCATCCCTTGAAGAGTTACAATCTCAGGGTGAAGTGCTTTGTCTTTAAAAGTGTTCTTCAGCTTTGCTGCACAAACCCATGGGCAGCATGGGACTTTGGCCCTCAGAAATGTCTCCTTAGTTTCAGATTAGGATTATCCAGAAACCCTCTAGTTGAATGAGTCACCTAAAAAGGTGACTTTTAAGGGCTGTGAGACAGCTTGAGATCATGGATGCCATTTCCCATTAAAAAAAAAAAAAAAAAAAAAAACACAAGTATGTTTCTGGGAAACTACATGTGTCTGGTAAACCTTGTCAGAAAGGCTTGCAAACTGGATCTTGCGCTCCAAGCGTACATTGAGAGGTCCCTGCCAGGGTCCTGTATCTGGATGTTGTTCAAACTCTGCAGGCTTTAATGGTGCTCTGACTCAGTAAAGGAGATTCCAAACAGAGGAGGCTGAGTAATGTCTCTTTCTGTCATGAACTTTCTACCGTGGATGTCTGTGTAAGTTTGTAACTGACCCAGTTATAATGTGACTTATATTTGTACTTGGACAGAACCACCCTTTGCTGTTTGTTACTGATACTGTCAGATGTCCACTTTCTTATAGGTTGTCTTTTTTCTGGAGGCAACTAATGTTCTAATTTTTGCTTTGTGTTGTTCAGTAAGGTAAGATCCCTTACTTTTCTAAAATCATCAGAAATTTATCTTTAACTGAGTACATTGAACAAAAGAAAAGTTTTACTGCTTAGAAACAGGCTTGTTGGAAAAATTCAGGATAGTTCACGCTTGTGTTGGATTGGGTCAATCTTATCTTTAATGGGAACCTTCCTAGGTGTACTTTCAGCTACTATTCTATTAAACATTGTCAAAACGCCATTTTAACAGAAGAATGAGATGCTTAACTTTGTGAAACAAGGACTGTGTGTGGCTCCATATCAACAATAATATTTCTCTCAATAAATCCAAATTTATTTACATGCTTTATTCCAGGATTCAGTCACCAGCATCTCAAATGTGTTTGATTTGTGCTGATCATGCTAGGGAATGGACAGTATGTCATCACTATGTGTCATCCAGGCCTAAAGCTGTATATTTCTATTAAGCTGTTGTGGTTGGGCTGGTAGAAGTTTGTATAGTGGATATTATTCCCTTCCTAGGTTGCCTATTAGCTGGCTTTCTAGTAAAGCCAGAACATGGTTATGAAAACTTCTAAAGATAAAGCTGGGAAAGTAACTTAGGAGAGTTTTTCTAGCAATTTACTACCAATTATTCATCATAATTATATTTTTTCATTGATAACATATTAAGCTCGATTTTGAAATCCCCTCATGTTTTACCACAGTTTATTTTTGGTGGAATTCATTCTGATTTACACTAAGGAAGATCAGACCCAGATTCACATCCCATTTTCCACCCACTCAGGCACTAGTAAGGAATGAAGGGAGAACCCCTCTCCCTTTCATAAGGAAGGTAAGAGCAAGTCTTCACTCTTTACAGTTCAGAAATGTAAAAGGGATTGATATGATACAGACAGTTTCAAAGTTCACAGGATAAGGCTGGCATTATCTCTTTTGCCCAAGTGCAAGTAAAACCAACCATTTCCTGAATTGTAGTTTGTTCAGCTGTGCTTCTTGGACAGAGTGGTTTGAGTGGCATATTGAAATAATTTACAAGACTGTATTTGCTTCCAGCTAGAAGGTAATACTTTTGTGGCATCACTGAACTGAACTCACAAAGTAGCTCAGTCAGGTTTAAAATAATTGTCAATTGCCTGTATGAATTAAAAGAATTTGGCCAAATTTGCTGCTGAGTTACAATAAACCAAAGCAACCTGAGGCTGCTTGCTGATAAAGCATGCGCAAATATGACAGAAGGGAAAATTTGGCTTAAGGTCAATAAAAGCACTGCATGAATTAACACATTCTGAAGCAAAATAGAAAAGAAAGATAGCCTTACCCAAAAGTACGTTTCTTCCAAACAAAATCAGATACAACCTTTCTCCTCAAATGAATCAAGAGAAACCTAGAAGACCATCCTTTCTGGTTTTCTAGAAAGTGAACACACCTAGATCAGACTCAGTGGGCTGAGCCAGGTAGTGGCTGGGATGCATACACTGTGTGGGGTGTCAGCTTTAGACCTCTAGACCTCTGAGAAAATCTGACATACATAAGTCTACATCCACTGTTTAATGCACTAAAATATAAATGGTCCCCAGACAGAGTCAGGCAGAAAACCAGCTGTCATTACCACTTTCCATGTAGCCAGGCACAGTAGAGGGCTTTGTATACTACAGTGAATGATCTGGCAGGAGTTATAGATATGACTCCAGCTGTAATGCATCTTGGTCTGTTGAGCTCAGCCAGGCTGAACTTCATCTCTCCCAATCTCCAGTAGCATTTCAGTAAATAGTATTTTTCAATACTTACTGAAACTTTGCCAACTATTCTGATGCAGATTGACTCACATCCCATGTAAAAGGCACATTGGCTGGACTTACTGTGGATCTCTATGGCATGGAACAGTGCCACTCATTGCTGGGTCTTGACTGTAACTGTTTGTCTGGCCCTACAGGAGAATGTGAAAACCTCTCATACAAATAACCAAGAGATACATTTTAGGGCTTATGTCTTTAAAGTAGGAGGCTTGCTTGGAAACGGAATTAAAGGATGGAGAAAGTCTGGTTTGGACTAGAAGGAAGGAAAAAATAGAGGGATTTTTTTCGGAAAACTGTAACTTTTTGGAACTTCTGAGGTTTTCCATTACAAGGGTGTCAATTTGTACATAATAAATCTAATTTTAAAAATGGAACCCTGTGGGTTGATTGATTTTGGTAAAATAATAATGAATTTTAAAGCATGCAACATTCTTATGTTTCATTTATCATATCTGTCACATCCAAAGTATAGGCTAGAAGTTTGAGCAGTGTCTGTTTTTTTGCAGAAGCCGTATCTGTCTATATGTTAGCCAGCATGTACCAATAACACTGGTTATAGTGTTTGGGTGGTATTTCAATACAACCGATAAAGAAAACAGAACGCCTATCTGTGTTCGTAACGAAGTGATACATTTCATTTTATTCTGTGTTTTACCTGTAATCAGCTAAAAGATAGTTCAAATATCCAAAAAAGTTAATCTGCTTTTTTTTTCCCAGTGTTGCACTACATTTTTATCACCCACCTGGATACAGTAAAGTTTTTTTCTCCTTCCTTTTCAGTAATATCTGATTACTGCTCTGTCTTAGGATCAGCTGGGTGAAACTTGTTGTTCTAGATTTCCCATACACGAGGAAATCCCAGGCGTTCCTCAGACTTGGTTGGTAGGGACTAAAGAATTGTTGGTATTGCCAGGAAATAAATGTTTGGTGTGCTAAATTGGATCTCTAATAGTATAAAGAAGGCTTAACTAATCTTTTCCGAGTGTATAACATTGCAGTGTTTCTTTTGTCTTAGGGAGACATTTATACACCAGTTACATTAAGCAGAAATATTTTTTTCTGAAGCAATTTTGAAAAGCTATGCCATATTAGTACTGCTTGAGATATACCTGAAATCTAATTATTCCAAGACATTTTGTCACAAGGATAAGCAGAATGTGTAGAAAAGGAGCATTCTTGAATGAACTAATTCATTTTTTTTTTTAATTGAACACTTGTACAATCAGATTTTGAAATTATTTGAATGATGCAAAAGATATAGATTGCTCCTCATTTTACATCCTGCTTTTAAAAGTCAGCTGCTACCTGCAATTTATGTATATGCAAGAACTTTGGAAGGTTAGATCTGAAGTTTCTGCCACTTTTTCTGCAGAATAACTGTAGCCGGTCACAAAAAGAGAGCTGCACTTTCTTCCTGTCAAGGACTTTGTTTTTCTTTGTTGCTTTCCACAGTTGAATTTTATAAAGTCACTTAAGTCTTAAAGGTTATGGTTAAGTCTTTGTTTTGGCACACACATATTTATAGAACAAGTAAGGCAACATACCACATCAGAAGAACAAAAGCTATGCCTTTCGCGTTGATGACACAAATGCCACAATATGGTGTAACACCTAGTTTTGAAAAACAGTCCCTTGATGACAGGAAGAAAAACTCAATGTAGGATCTAGCACAGAAGTTGCATGATCTTTGGCCTTTTCGTGGTATGTGACAATTATAGAATATGTTGCCAAGGAAGCTCCATGGTGGAATAATCTTCCAAGTTATCTGTTGTGTTTCTGACATTCAAGCATAATTCTGCACATGCTTCAGATAAAGACGGTCCCATTTAGGACAATGAAAATACTTGGAGTTCACACAGCACTTGAACTCTGCATAGTGTCACACAAACCTGTTAAGCTTCAATCTATAACATAAATAGGCGATATGAGCTGATAGATCGCACTACATATGTAGGTGAGGAAAAAGAAAATGAGGCCTATTAAGTAATAGTAATACGAATACTGTTGGATACAGCTGTCTGACACAGCTGGGAAATGTTCACAAAGAACATTATTGGTGTTGCCAAAGGCTGAGTATTCCATTAGTGATAAATCAAGAATGAGATCTTGTTTTTTAGTTCTTTGTTAAGTCTATTAGACCATACTGCCTCCAAATGATTGATCATACATGGAAAATATTGTGAAGGCATTCAAGTAGGAACAGAAATAAGATACTTGCTTTCTGCTTCTCAGGAGGGACAAGAGACAATGCTATCTGCAAGCACCCCACACAGTCATTTAACTGCTATCACGATAGGTATCATATCAAAACACCTAATTAGACATTAATAAAATAAACAAAAGCCATTTGTATAAATCTAGTCCTGTCAGCAGCACAATTATGGAAGTCCTTTCAGTGGTGACAGCCATACACTGAATGAGCTGAACTGTACCTTCTAGTGCACTTCTTGCTTGCATATATAAACCTGCTGAAAAAGCAGGGACAGAACCTGCAGGTCTCATAGCATCTTTGTCATGTTTCTTAATTGAAAGACACAAAGAAATGCAAAGCTGAACTGCCCTTATTCTGCTAGCTAATCCTTTCTCTTTGCATGTCCATACCTGGGAGAAAGGCTCTGAGTAGTTTTGAACTTCTTTAGGCAAAAGGTTAGACTTTAACGCTCCTTGTTGTCCAAAAATAAAAAGGAAAAACAAAAACAAGATTTATTGTGTTTTGAATCTGCTACTGGGAGTATTATTGCTGTTTTTTTTTTCTTTCCAATAAAAGTCTAAGAGTTTTTTTATTTTTTGTGTAGCTCACCACAAAATATAATATTTTTTATTTTCTTTACTGAACAGGAACACAAAAGTGATTCAATTTTAGAAACTTTTTGGTCAAAAATAGGTATGTCCCAACCCTTTCTCTCTTCACGGTATGTGAAGTCTGGTCAAAGTATAATATTTTTGCCTGCTGTTAGTTAGATTAAATTTCCCAGAGCAGTCAGAGTGTTGGAAGCCAGAAAATGAGTATCCTTCTGCTACTTCATAAACAATATCACACCTAGCTGGGGAAGACAGAGCTTTATAGGAATCTTGCTTTTAATGGTGTGTCCTTAGTTCCCCTGCTTTCTTGCTTTCAGTGCTTTTACTACGGAAAAGCTGTATGGGCTTTAGAGTGACCATGTTATAATGCAGATATGGTCATGGTATGTCTGCATAAGAAAATGGTTAAGGAAAACATCAGGAGGAGGGAGGAAGAATTAACATAAGGAAAAGAAAAAAAAAAAACACAAAAAATGGGGGATTAACCTTGGGAATAAATCAAGCAGCTATCCCTAAAAAGCTTTTGCCTGGATTTAAGAAGAAAAAATGTGGGTTTTCTGCCTCTTCTTTTTCAAAATACTAAAGTTGCAGTTGTTGATTTTCAGACCACTTACATGATGATTTTTCCTAGAACAACAGGCAGCTTGAAAAGGGGACTTGGGACTGATGCAAAGTACTTTGGTATCCAAAGAATCTGGTGAACCCAAAAGATATCTTATGGGAGAACATAACCTGACACCCAGAGTGGGCATTTCTTTGTGCACAGTGACACAATAGATGTGGTAGGAAACTATATCTTCACATCTCTCCCATGTTGACTTGTGCCTGAATGACAATATCCAGCCTAGTACTGTACGAATTGCTAACACTGCTGTATTAACAGCTGGCATTTCCAGTCCTTGGGTTTCAAAATATTTTTCTTGGGATTTTCTAAATAATAGCTACCATACTGAGTGCTTAATGTAGTCATGTAGTCATAATACAGTGCTTAATGTATCAAATACACAAAGATGTGATGAAATTAAGGACTGTGATTCATTTCTGAAACAACTGCTTTATGAATTTACTGAATGTGAGTTATTAATGCCCTTGGCATATCTGATGAACCAATAGTTAAACTAGAGGGACTGTTGTGAATGCAAGTTTCCATTGAGAAAAGAAACAAAAGTACTACCCTGACTAATCCTCATTTGAGCAGCACCATTTATTTTGGAAACAAGCAAACATTTGCAGTGATACCAAATCTACTAGAACCTTAGGTAATCTCCTAGGTGCTTATCCTTACTGTTTTAAGAAGTGAATCCTTTATAAATTTTCTATCTCAGTTTCAAGTTGCTGCATCTGGTATCTTTATTAGCTACCCTGAAGGAACCTGAAATACAGATAATCACAGTCTATGACTACATCATTCTTTGATAGGATATCATAATATTGCTCCCAGAGTCTCCAGCTATTTTTTTTCTGTAATTTCTTTACTCTTTCCCTATCCTTTAATTTTCTTGTAACTATTTTATTTTATTTTATTTTA
>VXAA01002547.1:779-59139 GCA_013399115.1 Anseranas semipalmata | reverse complement strand
GGTTGTTAGCCATTTATCTAGATCCATGCATATATATATTCCAGCAATCCATACAGCCTTGTTTCAGGTAATCTTTGAAAATTTTGAATAGACAAAAGTATTACAAAACACTCTGCATCTCCCCCTCAGGCAGCCAGCTTAACAAACTGTATTAAATCCAATGACAGAAGACATTTATGATCAAGTCACATTGCGAGAGCCTCCCTATTTCCACTAAGGCTAAGGAAAGAATCCAGGATTTGCAAGGCAGTAAGGCACTATAGAGTCATTCTCAGTTTTCTTTCTGTGCTTCCGAGAACTTCTGAATGCAGTGTAAAGGCTATAACCAGGGAGCTTGTCTCCGTAAGTTGGGTAAAACAATTTCATGGAGGGAGGATAGCTAGACTCAAGGAGCTGATTCAAATCATGCAAAGAGAAGAGCAAGTGTGGATTTCTACATTCCAGATGAACAGACTAAACTCAGAGATATTTATCTGGTTGATGGTGGTGAGGGCAACTCCACGTTAAGTAATAGCTGAGCAAGTTTTCAGTATTTCAGACTAGGATCAGATACATGCCTTTTCAGGAGGCTAACAATTTGGGATTTGCTAATTTGTTTCAGATGACATTTTGGGGTATTAATAAACCTATTTAAGGACACTCATTAGACTAAAAAGCCCAGTTTCCAGTGTTAGGATTTGTTTTTAACCATTGTACCCGTCTGTTCATTTCTTGCATGCAGACTATAAAATAAAACACAGAAGACCTTATGCCTGGTCTCACTTTGCTACCTATTGGTGAACACCATGAGGAAGAATGCACATTTTCTTAAAAACTTTACTTGTTTATTTTGATTGGATGCTGATAGGACCATTCTCCTAAGCCTGATGTTGTATGTTGCTGGGACTCAGCCCAAATGTTCTGCTAGTGTTTCTCTTAACCATGCCTGTTCTGTTCTTCAGTGCCTTGCACCACACAGGCACATCTTCATGGCTTAAGAAAACAGCCTAGCTTCTCTTTCAGTTGCTGCAGCTGGGCAGCATCACCTTAACCCATGGGAGGAATGAGACAAGTTTCTTCTTGACCTGCTGAGGACGTGCTGAACTGACATCATTTTAAGATGCATTCTTCAGTTTCCTTCTGTCCCTCAAACTGCAGTCAGCTGGACAGACCCTTTTCGCTAGAACCCTGTGACAGATATTTTTGTTTAGTGCAACTCAAGGAGAGCACAGCTGTTCTGCATTTGACTGAAAACTTTTTCCAGCAAGTCACAGAAAGTTTTGTCCTGAACTGAATTCCAGTCTTAATAAACAAGTTAAATAAAACCTCCCAGAAGCTCCTTCCTATCTTGATGCACTCTCAATTGCCTCCAAATATTTTCACTAGTCATGCTCTGCTCAATACAAAACAGTAACAAAATTATGTTCTTGTTTATTAGGGCTGCCTGTACTTGGAATTGTTCAGCTGTCTTTGAAAGCTATGATCTTTGAGATAGTGGCACCTGAAAAAAAAAAAAAAAAAAAAAAAAAAAAAAAAAAAAANAAAAAAAAAAGCAAAAAGCAATGCTATGTGTGTAGTTATTGCTTATTGAGAGCTTAGCTTTGACACATGAGAAATTTATTGCTGGGAAACATTACCATGGGTCAGCTGTTCTTCTTGTTTGCACATTCTTATTCCACAGTAAATGCAAAAGATTTTACCCATCAGTAGAAGAGAAATGAATAAATGCATGTTTATCCTTCAGTGTCACACAGGGAAATCATGTGGAGAGTGTTAACATGCTTTATCTGCTCTGGGGTATCTTATTTGTGTTTGAAAGCACCGAGAGAGGAAGTCTCCCAAAATTTTGGCCAATAGCCTTATATTTTTGAACACTGCAGAAGAATAATTGCAACAAAGTTTCTGGCTTTCTGCTTCATTTATTTATGTAAGCTCACTTAGAATTTTTCCTTCCTTTGCAAACCAACTTGGCATTAAGTATCTCTGTGTCAGAGATGATAGCCTCAATAACCCCTGCTTACCTGAGTGAGATATGTCCTTGAAAATGAAACATTTATTTTCTACACTTGATACACATTGGGATGTCCACCCAGTAGGAAATTCCAGCATTTCATTCCTTGGTTTCAGTCCGTATCAGATTGAGTGAGCAACCAAAATACAATTTTTCTTTCAGCTTCTGATGAGACGTTCCAAAATGGGTATGCAGAAATGACCACATCTTGTCACGCTTGTTTTCTTTTTTTTATTTTTATTTTTTGAGTTGAAATGACATATTTCAGTATTGAAGAATGAAATTGTTTTGATTTGGTTTGTTGAGCTGACCAGAAAAATTTCTTTTCATTTTCACACTGAACTGTGTTTTCCTAGAATTGTAAACTATCTCCAGGGTACACAGATTACCTCCTGAGAATGGGTTTTCTTCCTAGATGAAGCTTCCCATAATACATTAATCCACTCCATCAAATGGTTGCACTGTATTATGCAATGACTTGGTAAGACACATGCTTCATATGTGTGAGTTAGGTATCTGAGCTTGAACTCAGTAAACAATGTGTCATGATATGCCGAAGTTAAGCCTTAGATTTTTAGCTTCTCATCTTTTTTTGTTGTTGTTGTTGGTTGGTGCAACTGTTAACTAAGTATGATAATTGTAAATCCCTTTAAAGCACTATGATCAAATCTATTGTTATCTCAACCCTTCGAGCCCCACGTTGGGCGCC
The DNA here is from genome assembly GCA_013399115.1 of Anseranas semipalmata. Classification (NCBI taxonomy): domain Eukaryota; kingdom Metazoa; phylum Chordata; class Aves; order Anseriformes; family Anseranatidae; genus Anseranas; species Anseranas semipalmata. The sequence continues at coordinate 56,440 of VXAA01002547.1, read as the reverse complement.
AAATAGGACAAAATGGGCCAGGGGTGCCCGTGGGATTGAACCCCTCTTCTTCTTGGTTGGTTTTGATTTTTTTTTTCTTTTTTTTTTTAGTATTTTCTTGTTTGTAAATTCAAAAATATTTCCAAAGGGGCTCGCTCCTTCCTGCCTGCCTGCCTGCTCTCCTCCTTCCTGCCTTCCTCTTTTTTTTTTTTTTTTTTGATTATAACTGAAGTATTGTTGGTGAATATAACTGGCTGCCTTTGTTGCCCACCAGATGTTTCAGCTGTTAAAATTCTCAGTGAGTCTGGCATTCTGTAATAATACATCATGAGAATTGTTTTAACATTCACTGCAAAAATGGCATCGTCTGCCATGACCTATCCAAGATATCCTGTTCCTTCAGTACCATGATGTACTTCAGTCTCTTAGTGCACTTCAGTGTATAACCACTTTCAGTGCTGTAGCCTGTTAGCATGGGGATATGGTGGAAGAAATAGCATGGAGTCTTCCCCCAGATTTTGTGTCTCCCTTTTGCCACATGCCTCCATAGCCCTGTGTCTAGATTGTCCATAGACTTATGCCTAGATATCACAGTATCCAGTAGTTAATTTACTGGTCTGCTACACTACTTTTCTTCCTGAAGTCATGATGGTTGCATATAATGTGACACTCAAAATTAGTAAAATATTGCCTGTTGCCAAGACTTACAATCACAATATTAATGTGCAACACTGCAGCAACCATTAGATTTATTAGATTGTGCCATGCACATTTGTAATATGGTAACACACAAGCATATTTGGAATTCAGAAACCACACAGATGCAGAACATTTTACAACATGTATATGAGGCAGTTTAGAATTACTGCAAAAATGTTCCAGCATGTGGAGAAAGACAGATTGTCTAATTTTGAACAGCACTTATGAATAAAGTCATACAGAACTTGGTTACATGGACTGAAAAAATCTTAGCAGTGGTCTCCCAAGGACTAGTCACAACTGAGATGTAATTAAATCTGACCAACAGAGGCTTCTATGTGTATTAGAGATCTAGGCAACTAATGTCCATAATATTAAGAATTAGTTCTATGATAAAATTAATTTTTTTAAAGACTGTCAGCTGTGTGACACGTTGAAGAAGCATTATTATTTTGCTACAAAGCAATTGAAAGGGAAGACTTCTATGCAGAGCATATAGCTAGAGATGCGGCAGTCCAATGGCTAAACCATTTTTAACAATACTTCCTTGGCAACTCATATCATATGATGTTATTTACCTCTGCTTCTTTCTTTCATTAAAAAGACCTACTGGATGTTTTTATTGCCAGTGTCATATATTCTGATTAGTCAATGAATCTCACATCTCCACTATATACTGCTGAAAGAGTATAGCGATGAGCAGTTGGAGAAACTGCCTGGTAAGCAAGCTGTAAAACACAAACAAAACATTATCCAAGTACTGAAGCCAAAGAAGAAGTTAAAGAAAAGACAGAACTCAATTCAACTGTCACTAGAGGAGGAAATGCTCCTTCAGATTGCTGGTTTAGCAATCAGATGGTGAGTTTAGCTGGGCTTTGTTTTTCTTATTATTAAATCAGGAGCCTAAAAATATCAGGCCAGTGTCACAAATAGAGCTGGGCAGGCTATTTTTAAGGAAGATTTATTTAACAAAACCTTTGTACAGTGTGACTGACCCTTTAAGTCCAGTGGTTGCTCTGTTGCCTTTGGCAGGATCCCAGAGAGGGAAGGAGGACTAAGGAGGTGATAGAAAATGTCTGGAGCTCTCAGAAGTACTCTTCCAGATCTAGTGATCAGTAGCAGAGGAAGAGCTGAAAAGGGCTATTTTAGAGCTTAGTCAAGGCAACCTGAGATTGCGAACAAAAAAACAAAACAAAACAAAAAAACTTGATGGAAATAGCAGTGCAAAGGACCTTTGAGATGGAGAAATGTGTTAAAGAAAGGAGGCATTGGAGAAAACTTGCTAAAAGTGTGATGGGTAGCAGAGTAGGTGAAATCTGAGGAACTGAAAAGATGATTGGCAATTTTTTCAATGGATGACATGTAAAATGGGCAACTGGCATAAAAGCACAGGCAGCTGGAAGGCTGCAAGAGCCCAGCAAGCCCTTCCCAGGGGAAGGCTCCACAGGTCGTCAGCATGGCTTCGTGCTCTCGCACCTGGTGCGTGCACAGCAAGGTCTGTGCTCGTCCAGGCCCTCCATCTCTTGCCTTACCAGGTGAACCATGCCTGGTACAAGCCTCCTTTCAAATGGCTCCCGCGATTTGTAGCAGAGAAACTGGACAAGGGCCCTGTTTGCAGGCTGCCTAGCCAGCCGGCCGACCTGCACACGCAGACCACAGCCACGGTCAGGGCAGAGCATGGCCTGGCCTCCGGGCACGCCACCGGCAGCAGGGGTTTGCTGCCATCCTTGGCCTGGCAACGATGTCTGCGATGTCTGCGCAGGCTGATCATTTTTTTTGCCAGTCTTATGGCAAATGAAATGTCTTTGAGTGTCCCGGGGGTCATTTGCTGATGCTTCTCTTGAAAATCCCTTGAAAGGCTGTTCTTTGTAATTGTGTGTGTTGTAACTGCATTCATATGGGCATTGTGTGCTCCTTGTCTGTGTGAATGGCAGATTGACAGTGCTTGGTAGATGTTGAATGCTTCCTGTGAATATATGTGAAAAACACCTGCTTTCCGTGAACTGTCTTCTGGATAGAACTTTTGCTGCAAGCATGTTTGTAACAGGTAAATGAGATCTGGCAGCATTTTCATTAGAGTCACCACAGAAATATCTAGCCTTACATTCAAGCTCATGTTCTGCATTGTTTGTTTAGTATAATAGCGGAAGTACTGTAAGGTAAAGTCCCATGTCTGAATATTGCTCGCTCAAAGACTTACAGTATCTGTCAGATGTGCCATCAGAAAAACAATTGATGAGCAGTCACTGCTTGTAATTAACACAGAAAAGAAATCCTAGCTTCTCATCTGCTCTCACATTTTTTTTAAAGCTCACTGGGGCCATTTGATTATCTCAGCTGCTCTTGTACATAATATAGCCCGTGGCATTTCACACAGGTATTTTCACAGAAGAAAAGCAAAAGTATTAACCGCTTCATAAAAATATACAGAGAAAATGAATACTTTTTGTATGTTTCATGGTAACTCTGGGTAGATGGCTACTTGGTTTTCCTGAAGCACACACTGACAGCTTATGGCACATTTTATACTACACATTGAGAACAGATAGACAAAAAAAAACAGGCTCCTTGTGAGAATTTGGAGCATGGTTAATGAGTTCTTTGAATTCTGAGGTCACATTTTTATGAAAAAAAAAAGCAAACCAAAGAAAAACAAAAGAAACCCAACAGAAGGAGACTATCAGTGGGAAGTATGTGTATTTAATTTCTGTACTGTTTGTTTATATGTCTCCAGAAAACTGCATTTCTTTCACCCAAAGGAGAGAGGGAGGGAAAAACAAGGTCATCATGAAATTTAAAAGGCTGCCCCAGAAAAGATATTAGTTCTGAAAAATAGCAGAGTTGTCATAATGCTGCAACATTCTTATTCAATTTGAATGTGATGATGTTTTAGATCATAGACAGATCAGTCTGCAAGTTGTTGGGGGCTTGTATTTGAACATCCTCTGGAATGATTTGATCGTAGGACAGAAGTAGTATCTGGAGGTGTGGAACGAATACGCCTTCTTTAACCACTTCGGCGCAAGCTGCAGAATCTGAGCTAACCTTGGCAAAGACAAGCAGCCTGAGCAGAGCTATCTAAGTTCACAGAGAAGTGGGTAAGGAGTGCTTACTTGTCCTGCTCTGCTAAGAGGATGATACCCTCTGTTAGCGGAACAGAACAGGCAGCTGGGGGGAGCGGCTAGATTTGTCAGACATAGTCTGATATCCAGCTGTTTAAGCATGGCTCTAGGGTGCTGTGTACTGTTGTAGCATCTGAAAATCTTTTTGCATACTTAAATTCTGAACAGCCCATTGAATTTGTTCCTTTTTATAAAGGAATGCAGACTATGGTTTCTGAGATTTCCACACAGATCCCTCAAAACCTGAAATAACAGTAGATTCCAAATCCTATTCTGTTTGGGAACTTCTGTGCAAAAGATGAACAATTTTGTAATCTGTAAGCTGAATTGTAAGGCTGACTCCTTGTTTAGAAATAGCGCATTGTGGATACTCCCAAACAGTAGTGGGGAAAACACTTGTAAGTTAGAATTTGGAGGTTTCTATTACATCATTGGAATTGCTGTCCTGTTTACAACCCTTCAGCATTTTCATCTTGGAAACACCTTGGGCAGGTATGGCAGTTACATAGCCAGGGTACTGCTGACCCAGAGCCGAACATCACGAGCCTGCTGCTGGCCTCTTCCCCTCCTTGCAGTGTGGGGCTGGCTTTTTATCACAGTCTTCCCCACAGGGTAATCTTATAGCACTCTTTTGAATCACTGCCCCATGACTCTGCAGTCATGGGAGTCACATAGTCTCAGATACGGCCCTAGAAATCCCAGTGCTTTGTTACCACTTTTGTCATCTTCCACTGTCTTCACTGTCAGTCGGAAAGCAAAGTATCTCCCCTTGCTATAATCCAGTGCCAGCCTTCAGGACCTCAGAACTTCTTGCCTACTGGATTCTTTGCAGTATATGAACAAGGCATACTGAACATGTATTTTCTATGTAAAAACATTATTTCAGAAGACTGTCTGGCAAAGAAAATGTTTCAGGATTGGAAAAAACAGACTAGCTTGCAAATGTTGCCAAAAGCACCGAATCTTTTTTGAGGGCAGACACTTTGGATGCTTCAACTGGCAGAAAACCACTGAGGGATATTTTTCAAAATATAAAGTACTGTCCTTTTGAAACTGCCCAGTTCTTTAGAAGAATGTAAAGTGTATTCACAGGATACTGGAACCCAGCCACCTGACACTGCTAGAGTAGGAACAGTTCTTGCAAATCAAAATTGGACTTTGTATTTTAATAGCGCTAATAAAATGGACTGAAGGAAATTCTTGCATTTGAGTAGGAGTTTATTTTTAGGTAACTCAGTAGCTGAAAATAGAATTTCCTATACATAGGAACAACATTTTGCCTCTGGTGTGGGCGTTTCTGTCTCAGTGGACTTGGATGTGACTGCTGGTGACAGATGAATTGTCAATTCTGCGCTCATGGCAAGCCACACTTGCATCGCTTTGGAAGCTTAGTGATGAGCTGGTGGAATGCCGAACCCAGTCTGAGGCATAAACTTAGAGAAAATAAACATCTCTCCATGCTATGGGCACCAGTTCTGTAGGCATTCTCTGAATTGCATTTGGAATGTGGCGTCCTTGCTGACTGCCACCTCTTGGGCCATTTAGAAATGTTGAATAATGAATTATATAAAAGTCTGTCCTTTCTCCTCCTTTTTTTCCATATTTTTGTTCATGCTTCTCCTTTCATCGCACCTCTCTGTGAGAAAAGTTCAAGCAGAGCCGGGGAGAGGAGTGGCAATGCAGGCCATTGGATTAGTGGACCGGAACAGTAAGGATCATGTTAAGTATTGTCTGCCTGGTTCTGTTGAGCTGACCTATAAATTATCATTACACAACTTTGTAACATGAACTATAAAAATAAGTATTGAGAAATGAATAGGTCAGAGAATGAGAGTGAGTTCATTCTGCTGTGATTTCAAAACCACAATAGTTTCCCCTTTTCCTCTTCTCCCCCCAGAAGCAGAAATGAAATTACATCATTTTACCTAGGTTTATCTGTCAGATTTTCCATAATTTACTTGTAGACTCGAGAGTTCAAGCAGTTCAAGAGCAGCTTATTCCTCTTTACTTTTAACTGGTTTTATTCTTTTTGTACTTTATTGAAATACAGCCATTCACAGTATATTGGATTCTAGCAATTTTTCTTCATTATAATGAAAGGGCTTTGGTTTTTTTTGTTTTTTGTTTTTTTTTTTTTTGGCATATATCTTGAAAGAGACCACACTGAGAGCTTTCTGGACTGTAGTGTAACCACACAGAAGATACAGTATATATATATATATATATATTTACATCAGTACTGCTATATTGTTATCAACAGCTTGTCACAGTCTAGAAGGACTCTATTCAGAAAGGGGTTTTGTTTTTGTAACTCAGTTTTAAACAGTTAACAGCTAAGGGTGCTAATTAATCAAAAATTCATGTGTAAAACTATGGTGCATAAGAAGATGAAAACAAGAAAAGATTACTGATTTCATAAATGGAAAAAAAAATCTTAAATGTTGAGATCCGTAAGACTGAATAGTTTATTCTAGAAACAAAAATATATGAATTTAGCCCCTCTGACACATTCAGAGAATTGAAAATATGTTCTATGCAAATCCATGTAGCCTTTGATAATGAACAGTATGGCAACAGCAAACGTACTTCTTTATATTCAGACACAGCAAGCGTTTGCAGAGAGAGGCAGACAGTGCGATCGCAGAAGCCCTTGGTGCAGCTCAAGCAGTGCAGCTCTTGGAGCAGCGCGGGCCAGTACGGCTTGGTTCGTGTGGGTGCAGCTGTAGTCATTCTGCTTTTGAAGCCTATGGCACTAGTTGAGAAATTGAAGTGCACAGTTTAGGTAAGAGATAGGAGGTCAAAAGCCTTATTCTGGAATATTTGCAACTTCAGGAGACCAGCTCTGGGGAGGAAGAGGTATCAATGCTTAGAAAAGTGGTTCTGAATCTAAAACATTGAACCCATAGCTTAAAAGCACCTGGGATCTGCTGAAATGGTAGCTTCATCTCAGTAGAAAACGCTACCTATCAATTCTAATATTGAAGTGTTCCTTTACCCCCAGTCCTGCTGTGTATTCAGTGTTTTTTGCAAATAGTGGTGGCCACCTGGAAATTTGAATATCATTACCAAAGAGAGGCCCATCACACTGCACCCCTGGGCAGCTCCTAGGACAGCTTAGTTACAACGAGTCACAATCTAGCCTCGAAATGCCTGCTTCTTTTCTTGGGAGGAGTTTTCTAAAACCATGTACGTGTCAGAAACCTGCTTCAGTGGAAACTCAGTTCATGACTGCTGCAGTGAGTGCCATGCTAGCTAAACTATCCTTTGGCTTATTCTTTATGGCCCCATGATTCCTGCCTGTTCCCGTCTGGGTACCCAGGCTTGAATGGCTCTGTCTGGGTCAGATGTTTCAGATCAGGCCCACTCCTATCAGTCATGGAGACATAGCTCAGATCCAGAGTGGAGTCACGTTTCTTTCCCCAGTGGCCCTGTGCAGAGAGCTGGCTTGTCCCATGCTTGTGTCAGCCCCAGCCAGCAGAGAGGCCACCTGAGCGGCCAGGGCAGCTGGGGCTCAAGGGGGAGTTCAAGCCTGTGTCTGACATGACAGTGTCCTCGGCTGGCCGGGCTTCTGCAGGAGAAGAGGAGGATTCAGTTCCCCTCAGACTGCACTGAAACCAGGTAACTCAGTGATGCTTCTTATGTGCTTTTTCTCTAATAGACAGTGAGAGCTGGGCTCCTCCAGAGTGTGATTACAGGAATAACTGTCTAATGCTTTTGCTCTGACTCATCCTCAAGAGCAGCCTATCAGTCTCCAGCAACTATTTTTGGAGCCTGGCAATACACATATCCCCCAGAAAATCTCTTTGCTGAATGACTAAAGGAGACAGGTTCCTAACTGGCACTCTGAATCATCTTGCTGTGGCCAAGCATCTAACTATTTAGCTGTTGAAACATCTAAGCTGGATGTGTCTTTAGCCAGTCTCTGATAAAATCAGGAATCAAACCCAGGAATCCTAGTTCACAGATTTTTTTTCCTGTAACCATTATAAAACACATTGTACTTTTCTACCTCTAGGTATTTTCCATGATTTCAACTTCCTTCTGAAACTCAGACCTAAAGCTGCTTGCAAAATTCAACTTTCAGACACATGGGAAATTCTGATATAGGTAGAGAACCAGAGGATTTATCAATTGATTTTTTCTTTTAATTTCATAAGGTATAAATTTTAATGAGATAAGAAGAGGTAGTAGTACCTCTTCTTAGATTTGCTGTTTTTGTGTCTGTGATCTATTCACTTGCTGCAGCTCTCTGAGAATTTTATTACCAAATTAGAGGCAGATTATTATAGGGCATCTTAAATGTGCACATCCCTGAGCAGTTACATAAATGCTTTGGTCAATATGTTTTGTTTGTTTGTTTTTAAGATTCAACTACAAAAAGCACATTTGTTATAACTAAAGATTTGGATTCAGTGAAAGACTGTTCTCCATAAATGATACCCTGACAACTTGAGTCATATCAGGGGCCGCACATGTGCTCTACTGGGATCTGTGCTAGGACCTCTGTCTTCAGTTTGTCTCCTGGAGACTGTCAGTGCAAACAGAGGACACTTGAATGTTTATAACTCTTACATGATGTAGCACCCTCTGATTTCCCCTGTCACTTTTCAGTTTCTCTCTTTGTGTTCAGCCCTTCTAGGGCAACTACTGTATCCAGATCCTTCCTAGTCTTCACTAAACTGAGGAATGGTGGTTTGTTCTGGGAATGTTAGCTCTCCAAAGAAGAAATACAAGAGTAATACATCAGGATGCTTGTATTTTTAATTTGCTTTCTTATCCCAAGCCTTGTCTTCATTTGACAAGGCACATGGTTGCAGCTAGAGAACTTCTGGATTATTGCCTATCATTTTCTCTTGGGAGTAGTTGTTGGGAATCTACTGGCTTTATCTTTCACTGCCTGGGTTGGTCCCTCAGCTTTTTCCAGGGGAGCACAGTGATTCCTAACCTCAGTGATAAACCAGATGAAGTGGTTCAGGTGCTACAAGAAGTAGCTTGCAGCTCGTTTTCTCCTTGTGGAATACTGCTCTCATCGTTTCTGGCAGGTAATGATCCAGTTTTCACTAGCTATCTAGGCTTCCTGTCCCTGGTAGTGTTTATGCACACCCTTTATATTTCTCTATGTTTGTCGGTTTAACCACCACTTTCTGTTATAAATGGTATTACTCATCACTGGAATTGAACTTTTTTTATGGACATGTCTTAAAAATATTACTAGTAATGGGCTACAATAAGGTGAAGATGAGACAGGGTCACTGTAATGTAAACCTCTTGTCCAGTCAGAGAAAAGGACTAAAAACGCACCTGTTGTGCAGATGCTTTTGTATGTTAATACACTGAACAATAAAGCAGTTTGTTCCTTTTCATTCCTCACAGTATGTATATTGCAAACTTCTGTCTGATTTAATCTCCCTATTTAACTTGTGGTTTCCCGGTTAGTTTTTAGAATTGTTTTCTATTTTCTCATGAATTCCAAAGGGTTACTTCCCTGTGACTTCATATGTGTCTGGCTTATTGGAGAAATAGATGGCTAGATCTGTGGAAAGTCTCACTATGCACTCTTCTTATCCCTCAATGTCTGAGACTCTTGCTCCAGGATAAAATGGCAATGGATGGGACAGATCCAAAAGGAGAAGACCAGTGTAGTATATGCTCTGGCAGGGGAAAAAAAAAAGGCATAAAAATGCTATCATTGTATTTCAGAAAAGAGGAAAAGAGGGTTAATTTCTCAGCATATTGTCCAATGGCACTGTGCAGTTTCTGCTTTGGTAGACAGGACTTTTGACGAGGCCTTCTTTGAATAATTAGAAAGGAAATGGTCAACTATCTGAAATAAATCCTAGATAGGATGCAATAGTTACCAGCCTAGGGAGTTATTTTTGGAGGACATGAATTTATTTAGTAAATAAATTTGCAAGTATGAAACAACTTTTTAGGAAAGGTAGAAGGCACCTATTTCACTCTTACGACACATGTCCTCACTTAAACTGCTGCTTGCAACATCTAGCATGAATCTGAATGTGGTAGAAGGACATGTATTGAGAGTTTTAGTCACAATCTGTTATATATAATGGGAGATCTTGCATGTGAAAAGATTATTGTCACAACTATGCTTCAACTACGTTTAAAAAACCTTCCACAGAGCTGAATTTTTTGCTGTGTTCCATATATATGATACATTAGATACATATCTGTACTAAAAGCTTACAAATTTGCTGAGAAAAGTTCTGTAAGTGGAAGTGGATTAAAACAATATCAAAAAGAATAGTAGCTGACCTGCGGAGAACAGAATGTATGGGCTTACAGGAGTTATGGAGTGTTTGTTTCTCAGGACCTGAGTATGCAAGGTCTGTACTTGGGTACATGCTCAACAATGTGAATACATTCCCTTTTAATGGATTTAAACATTTCTGTGGTCTAGATTCAACTTCCAGTGAAGCTGATGATAAATAAACACAATCCATATCTGCATGCAGTGAACAAGGCTTGTGATAGTCCACTGTTAGTAACTGAAGAGGTGAAACTTTGAGGGATGCAAAAGGGAAACCTCTTAGACATGACATCTGACCTGGATATGAGTATACAAAGTTTTCTCTGTAAAGCTAGCTGGTTGTTTTTTGAGATTTTGCTGAAACATATTCGCCCCTGGAGCAGGGCAGTGTTCCTCTCTGGGTCAGACAGATAGCTCTCCTTCCCTCATGAGTTTTTTCCCCTATCTGGCTAACATACCTGTTTTACCCATGAAGTTGCATACCTGTTCTTAGGCCAGCTTTGGCTTCTCATTGATCTGATCTTTGCTCCTCGTGCTCTCAGTGGGGGAAATCTGAATTGTCATTGCCCACAAACAGAGCTTATAGCACCCCAGGATTCCTAAATGTTTCTGAAGAATTTAATTTGAAGAAATATTAAATTATGCATAATACATTGTCTTGGGCTTCAGTTACTGTCTAGAAAGAAGAAAACAGCAGAGGCAAAAAATAAAGAGGTTATTGAAGCCCACTCTTACTACTTGGCTCCCTTTCCTGTTGTCACGGACCTGTTTGCACTAGAACAGTGTGAGTTTGTCACTAGTCCATTAGTATCTTCTTGTATTTCACCTGATGTGTGAAGCTAGCTGTTTCTGGCTACCTTCATTGCTGAGAATCTTTTGATTAATACATTCCTGCATACCAAAACAGAGAAGGTACATTTCCTACTCATACCACACTTGTTTCATTGTGGTGGCAACTTTTTCTCAAGGGAAAGAGAAACCAGACAGTTACATACCTTCCTGTAATTATTCTGGTGATGTGTTTGCAGAAAGCCAGCCAAAATCAAGCCCTCTAAAACCCATCCCAGTACAGATCCAGAACAGTGCTAAATGAGTATATGTTCATTAATACTGTAAATGAGTATGTTAGAATGAGTACTTCTGCATTTTGTATTAGTATCTGTACTATTTCTCTCGCAGTCTATGAATTCAATTAGAAAATTAAGTAATATCTGTACTGAACTAAATAATTTGTGCATTTTAATAAGTCTAGGAGCTTTCCTATTCTCTTAAATCAGGGCACTCTGCAGAGTACTGGTGCACTCTCTGTGTGCAGTAGGAGTCTTTGTGCAGTACATTCAAGGAGGCTGGAGCAGTATATGGGAACAGCTCTTGAAGCAGCAGCCAACAAGGGCTGCAAAGTGTACAGTACTTTCGGAGAGGGGGCGAGAACCTGGACTGCTCTGGCACTTTGAATGCTCTGTTTCAGCAAAGTACTGAAACTAATACTTGACTTAAAGCGTGTGAATGCCTTGCTGAAATCGGCAAGATCATGGATGTGCCAGAAATTAAGCGCATACTTAAGTGCTTTGGCAGACTGGTGTTTTGTTGAGTTAGGCTATTCTGATGGAGATGCTGAATGTGTAACTTCACAGTTCCTCTGCTTCCAATGTTTTAAGCTTTTTACCATAAACTCAGAGGTTTAGGTGCTGAAAACCATCTAAATAGCATAAGCACTTCTGAAAATGTACACTAAAGCTCCAAGGACAAAAATGCCATATCTATGAGCAAAAATTTAAGCTCAGAAATCTTTAGCTAAGAACCAAGAGGAATGGCTGACTACTTCAGTGGTAGTAAATGCTTCATTTAACACTGGCTTCAGATCCTGATAGCGCTTGTAGAAAGCAGGCCCTTTTACTTTGTATTTGCAATAATGTCTTTCATGCTTGACTTCTGGCACTAAAGTTTAAAAAAAAAATAGGTTGTTGAAAAAGGCATGTTAGCTTGAATGATTATTCGATTGAAGTTCATCTACATTTAATACCATCCTATTCTTCCAGGAAGTATAAACAAAGGGCACCTCTACTTGGGTTTAAATGCACCAGTTTGGTACAACCTTCCTTTGGTGTGAATAGATATTATAGGCAATGTGCCTATAAGTAAGTCTGTATGCTCTTCAGTTTGGAATGGTGATCCCTGATAAGTTTTTTTGCCTTTTTTTCTTTTTTCTTTGCATTCAATGCACTATGCAGAATCCTTTCTAAATCAAGATCCTTTGCACCATAAAATCTGGGCTTTCTTTTGAAGCATGCAGTTACAGCTTCTCCTACTATCATGGGTATTTTTGGACTCAAATTGCAAACACATATGTGATCTTTTCACTGTGTATTGATCCCCTTTTCCTTCATCACTCCCATTCTTTTTACCAAGTCTAAATGAGAAAAAATAACAGGCTCACAAGTCAGCTTCCATCTCTCTAATCACTGCATTCATCAGCTAAAATGTGAGGGAGGCCTGGGCAAAAAAATAATAAAGTATCTCTTCAGTTAATTAAGGATGTACTTTCTGTAATTAATACAAATTATTACTTAAACAACTCTGAGAAAAGGAAGCAAAGACAACTTCTTGGCCATAAATATCAAAGCTCTGCCAATGTATTTAAGGAGGTCAAATGACCTGACAACATGCCTGAACCCTCATCTGGTAAAATAATAAAGAGGCTTAAGAATTCCTGTATAGCCCTCCAACTTAACCGTGCTAAGGGATTTCTTAAAAAGAATGCGGTATGAGGGGAAAACAAAGTAAAAATCTAAAAAAAAGAAAAAAAAAAACCAACAATGAAATAATTTTCTTTGTGTCTTCTAAAAAGAACAGCTGTAATATATTACTGCATATTGTCCTCAACTATAGTTCTTCTTGGCATAGATAAGTTTCCGCCCAGCTAATTAAAGAGATTTTCCATCTTCAGCTTTTCCTTGCTACAGTTCTTATATGATCATGTTGTTCTGTCAGTTTCTTATGGACAGGGGCATGCTGGAAAGCAATGCCGTACTATATAAGCAATTGATTTAAAAAAAAGCATCCCATTTAGTTTTGAAAATACCCCTTAAATATACCAGTAGCATTTTGCAGACCTTCATAACAGGCCTGATCTGGTGAAGTCAGTGCAAGTCTTTCCACTGACATCAATGGGCAGTGGATCAGGGCTCATTTATGTGCCGCTTCTAGCTGTACTTTCTCCATTCTTTAATTATGCCGTGTTTTCCTGCTGAGATTTGTTGAAGTTGATAGAGATAATTCTTGCATCTATTTTTAATTCTACACAGGTGGTAATTTTTTTTTTGTTTATAAAGCATCTTCTAGACTAGTAAGTTTTACCAGCTGTTTAACGATCCAGTAGAAGGAACTGTATTTGTGCTGAGAGGACACAGATGGATGGAGCAGCTGTGCTGGAGCAGTTTTGGGCAAGGACCACCAAAACTCAGAGACTTCCAATGTGAAAGCAACCATGCAACTTCAAAGTTCCAGTTTCAACTTCTGTGTGCAGAAGACTGCTCTGTGTCCTTACACAGGTGCCTTCAGGGCACCTCCCACCCCAAAAACAAACAAAAAAAAGAGTGAAAAAGTGTTTTTCTTATAGATTTTTTGTTCGTAAGAAAGCATTAAATCTGTGTTATCTTAGTGTAAGTAGGTGTTCTGCCCTTTGTAAACTCAAAATGACCTGCAGCTGGCCAAAGCTACTCATCCTAATTGTCTGTTCTGGAGTAATTTTGAATTTAAGGAAGAGCCCAGTGACTGACAGTTGCTTGAAGGGGAGGATGGTGTGTTTGCTCCTCTGGAGGCCAAGTCATTTGGAGAACTAAGAGAGGGGTGGCTGGGGAAAGAAAGCAGCATGGGGAACTATAGCAAGGTACAGGACAGCTCTTTGCATAGGGCCATTGGACTGGCATCAGGAGTGGGTTAGCCTGTCTTCCCCTCTTAAACTTGCCAACACCTCAATAACTCAGTGATCAGAAAAAAGAGCACCAGGAGTGGCAGAAGGAGGAACTGAGACAGACTTGCTGCTTCTCCCTGTGTAACAGTGATAGGACAGTGGTGGGCAAAGGTCAGTATGGGCCGTTTGGTCTTCCTGTAAACAACAGCAACCTTTTTCACAGTGAAGCGCATCACATTCTTGTTGCCTCTATAAAAAGAACAAAATACCTCCCCCATCAATTCCCCATCAGAGTACAGTAATGAAATGCCCAGCTGCAGATGCAGCAAAATCCATTCCAGTTCTGCTCAGTTATTGTCTGTCTCATCTTTAGCAGATGGCTGGACGATGATGTCTGCAGTAATAAAAATATTAAAAACAAAAACTGCCAGCTGAATTGGAAAACTGACTAATTTCTATTTTTATAATGTGGTACAGGAAGCCATTATTTCTGGAGCCAGTAATGGTCATATTCAGTAACAGCCATGTGAGAATATTTAGTGGCGAGAAGAAGCTCTACTGGACGGCTCCATCCCCAGTCTTCTGGAAAGAGAGGGCACCTCACAGCATAACCGGAGCAGGCAGGAAAAATCTGGCCAAAGACAGCCTTGTACTGCTTCCATATGTCACTCGAAGGAGCAGTGGTAGCTGTAACGCAGTGGCAGCAGCAAGAGACATTCTTCCTCACTGAGGCAGAATATCTGAGGCTTGCTCCAGCGCTGCCTGAACAAGGCATGTACATCGCACAGTCAGGCATTGCCCGGCACTGCCATGTTCACAGCAAGTGAGATGCCTTTGGAGCAATTCCTGCCATGGCCATGCCTTTGGAATATCATGGCCTTCAGCTGCACTCTGGGTTCTCCCCTTGCTCCTTGATATATGCTGTTTTTCTTGCTGTGGGACATGGAGATACAATGTCAAATGTAAGCACAGTTAAACTGTAAAGCAAAATTGCTCAGGTAGAGCCTTTTCTACTAGAAGTCCTATGTTCTGGATTATATAAAAATAGAGGTTAACAAGGTATGAGCTGAGAGCTGTTGAAAGTTATGAACAGATGATGCCGTATGAATGCTCGCTGGATAATGGTCTTTATAATTCTCTTTATACTGATTAGATTTCTAAACGTCAGAAGATCATTTGGCACTAATTCATTCGCTCATGTAAGTGATATCATTCCGTCCAGGAGAGTGACATTCTATCACTCTGTCACTGAGGTGCATTGTCTGAATTGTATTGGCAACTTCTGTGAAATTTTAACTTATTCAAAACACAGATTAAGGCTTTCAAAAATGAGAGGTGATATTCAGAAGTGTGGACTAATAACCCGGTTTTTGAAATATAGGAAAGGATCCTAATTTTCAGGAATTACTAAGTGTCTTTCTCAAACTCAGACTCCATGAAGGCATCTTGGCTGTCACAGATGATCCCATTGTCTTATAGCGACATTTAGAGCAGCCAAACAGCTTATTAGCTCTGTTATATGTATTCTAGCCATAATGTTCTTACTTAAAAGGTGATCCAAAGATTACCCTGAGATTTGGGTGTTTGCTTCTTCTAGGAAAGGAGTTCACTGGGTTATGAAAACACCAGTTTTGTTTGTTTGTTTGTTTGTTGGAAAATCCTGCACCTGGTATCTCATACCTTACATTTAGTCTTAATTGTCATCATATATGTTATTAAAGAGAAAAACCTCTTGTCTTGTTTCATCTTTCTATTCCAAGTTCCATTCAGCAAGGGGACAGGAATAAATGAAGAAATGTGGTATGTTGTCCTGTTGCAGATGTTAGGCTCTTAAAATTTGCCATGCACATTGTCTCCATGATCCTTAGTAGAATCCTTCAGACAGACATAGGACAGAGTACATGCTGATGTTTTATCCCGAATTAACAGCTGCGAGGCAAGAGGATTTGTTTGTAAGCTTTAAAGAGTTGAATGGGACACTACTGAGAGAGAATCCTCCCAGACAAAGCTAGGCCTGGCACAGAGCCACTCTAAACATCTTGTTGGACCAAAGTTAAAATTTCTAGCTTGCAAGTAATTGACTTTTAAATCAGTAGAAAACTTTTATTCATTATTTTGTCTTAATTCTAGTTTTTTGAAGCCTGCAGCTGACTGCAGTCAGGTAATCTTCTCTTTCCTGTGCTTTTAATGCAACCTCAAACAGATTATATTCTGTAAAATGAAGCTTAATCCTTGATACTAATTTTTCAGTTCTAAATTCCTACATATTTTTTCCATGATTAATTACAACAGATTGTATTCATTAGCTACAGTCATTTCCAATAAGGGGAAAGGACTAAACTGACAACATCTTATGCATTGTAGGATGGAGTTTGCAGTGCATTTTCAACTATGAGACGTAGTGCACAATCTCTTTCCTCCTGACATCTTGTAGCAAGGAGACATCCTGGACTGGTGCATGCTTCCTGTACTACCTCTGAGGGGAGCCATTATCCAACAGTTCTGATTAATGCCATGGAAACCACATATCTTTTTAATCCTTGCAGCATTACATGGGCCTGGTTCTACTCCTGCATAAGTGATGTGAATCAGAAATAGGTCTGCAGAAGACCATAGCCCATTTCAATTGAACACGCATGAAATAAGATGAAAATCTTTGCAGTACTTCTGTTGTTTTCAGTATGGCACAAGGAAGAGAAAGAACAAAATGAAACTGCAGAGAAGAAACAGCACTCAGTTACTTTTCTCTTTCATACCTGTTTGTGTGTGATGTGGTAAAGCTCATTCAGGAGAGAAGACATTCTCTACTTTGCCAAAGTTTTATCATATATAACTGTATAAATATAGAATATTAATGTTCATTTCAGCATCTGTTTTAATGGTACTTTCTCCATTTATCTGAAATAAAGGACATATTCTGCAATTTGAAATTTCATTTTCAGCTGAAATCCTGAGTGGCAAGCATCATTTTTAAGACCACAGCTTCACTTGGAAAGGTGGAGTGGAGGTAGAGGAGGAGGTGGAGGAAGAGAGATGAAACAATTCAGCAAACAGATGCGGAAATGGAATAGAATTGTTATTGGTAAGTTATGCCTGGTTTTGGCAAAGAAAACACCCAATGACTTCATGCATTCTGCAATACTTTCTAGCCCACTGGAGTTTGGTTCACAAGTGCTCTTAAATGCTGAGTTGTCCTGATATACTCTTAGGAATATAGTTCATTTTTTGAGGAGGCCAGCTGGACTAGGACTGAGAAAATGTCATTCTTAATTACAGTGCTCTGAGAATTTTTAAAAAATCTCTACAAAGAGTGGGGCAAATATTGTAGCTCAAGATTTTACGCAAATCCCAGGGTGAGAGATTAGTGAAAGCTTTTCCTGTACTTTGAACATGCACTATTCCATAGATATTTACTTTAAACACACACTAAATATGTTTCATTGGTTGTCATAAAGTCTAGGTTGTATAAGGGATTTTTAAAAAAATCCTTAAAAATGGTAATTTCTACTTAATCTTTGTATTTGTTTATATTTTTATTTTATACTTCATAGAAGGCAAACGACTGAAAATTAACTTTGAATAAACTTTGGGCCAAATGCTCTTCAAATGGCTCTAAAACAAGTCAAAACAAGTTGACTTATGTATCTTCCTTGTGTAGATCCAGCCTGACCAGACTCAATAACAGTGTGCTAATGCCAAGAAGTGTTTGCTGAGAACCCACTGTCATCTTTAGCTAAAATTAAGAAAAAATTCTCGGCAAGGACAAAAATATGAAGTAGCTGTTGCAGTTGGTACTTCTCTTTTTCCTCAGCAGTGTTCTCAGAGCAGACCACAGGTTCTAGCTCTGGTCGTCTATTCTGAGACTCTTAACAATGGTGCAAATTGTGGGGTTTTGCAAGGAACAGAGGCACGTATGGATTAGAATTTGGACTGAGACCACTACTACATCATTTAATGCAGACTTCCAAAAAAAAAAAAAAAAAAAGAATCCCCAAAACCCAATCATATGATAACTTCTGGCTGAACTCCTGCCCAACACGAACTGGAGTCAAAACTTGCTTTGGTTAGCTAAGCCAAATCTCCCTTGGCCCCAGCTTTCAAATAAAACAGTTGTTATTTTTGTTTTGTTTTTTTCCAATTAGATGAACAAAGCTCCTTGGGATGTCTTTAAACCTCCTTCCACTGATTCACTCCAAAGTAATAGTAGATGACTTAGACAAATGATCTGAGTTACTGATTTCATGGATGGAGAGAGTGAGTAAGAAGCATACTCTGTCCTTGGCGGTCATTCACTGCTTTACCATATCTGCACTCGCATCCTAGTGAATGCGTTGATTATTGCTCTGGATTCTCCATTTAATAAACTGCATTAAACTCTCCCTGGAAAAAAACAAATGAGCATTCTGGCTTATCTGTTTTTATCTTGGCATAATAAGACATTTTTTCTAATCAGCTGAGTTGGAGAGAAGTTTGCCATGTTGAAACTGGGGACAAGTTTCACTCAAATTGAATTGAACTGCCTCCTGCTTACAACTATACAGCTCTTTGCTGACAGCTCATGCACTCAGAATTTGGGCAAGATTTGCATGGCCCTGAACCAAAATAACATTTACAGTAGTTTTTTGAGTGTTTGAAAGGCATGGCGATGACCTAAGACTAGCATTTAGTCCAAACCTAAAGATCTGTTCCAATGTATTCCAGTCAATCCTTACCTTGGGATTTCAGACTAAAGGCAGGGGTTCAAAATGTGCTTTTATTTATGAACATTGGGTGGGAGACATGCAAAGTTTAGAGCAGAATAACTTTCCAGTCTATAAGGATGTTATGGGGTTCTGGGAGAATCCTGATGGCTTTCTCAGATAACTGTCTCTATACCCACAAATCCATATGTTTCCTCACAGCTGCTATGGCATGAGACATATCAAAGGGAGAGGCTTGAAATTCAACCTGTAATGAAATAGATATATGACAGCATTAAATTCCAGCCAAAACATATTGGCGTTTACCAAATTTGGAGACGAAGACAGTGCACTTCAGATTGCAAGCTTTTTTTTTTTTTTTTGGAATGTTGATTTTACTGTAATTGCAAGTCACATGCTTGCAAATTGCATAACAAAGCTCTTATTATTCCACTTCTATTTTTTTTTTTCATAGCATGGAAATTGAGGCTGAGATGCTCTTTCAGTTCTTAAATGTTGGGATAGTTAATGGTTTGGCCCCCAGTTCAGAGTGGGACAGGTGGTATGGATTTATTTGGTTCCTACTGAAGGGTGCTCCTGGCAGCTGCTGAAGTGGAAAGCAAACAAATTAAGCTTGAAATGGAGGAATAGCTTAAGCCTGAATTGGTAACCATTACATTTTTGTTTCTTTTCCTTGCTAACTAAAAGATATATCTTTCCAACTTTTCAAAAGTTGCACATATGCATGAAACATATGTATATACCAATTCAGGTCATAAATTGTCACTCTCCCCAGCTGTGAAGCAAAAGGCCTCTAACTTTTTAAAGTGTCACCTAACAAAGCATTATTCCATTTTTAAGAGAGCAAAAGGATCAGGACAACATCTACAGCCATCTGAACAGACATTTCTTGAGCAAGCCAACTTGCAAGTTTTCTATCAAATTGGAAAGATGTAAGCTATCTTGTGTATCGTTGTGCTCCACCTACTGGCACATTATTTATTACCTTGGTACAGGTATACAAAGGCCTCTCTATTAAACTAGCCTGCTAAAAGTGTTACAGATTCCCAGGTATTGTTTCCTCATCCCTCTTATTCCTTCTGTTCCTTTTTCTTCAATCTCTTCTACTCAATCATTAAAAACAAACAAGAAGAAATGAAAATAGCAAACTAAAATGGGAGGAGGAAGGTGAGAAAGGGAAAATGCAATAATCGTTAAACCAAAACCTGAAAAATGTGTGGTTTCAATATCTTTAGTTTGTTTCAATTTCTCATTGAGATGTCAAAAAATATAGCGTAAACATGAAGTTTTTTGAATTTTTCTTGAAACATACTTGCCATTTTTCACCCAGCATTGCTGCCAACTTTCTGACTGTGTAGTACAAACAGCTTTTCAGCTACTCCTACAATGGCACATTCAGAAAAAGATGCATGTGCTAATGGCACCTGCACAGCTACTCATTTATGGCAGTAAAGGAGCAAGTGAACATGCCAATCAGATAATATATGCAAGCTGGATAACTATATACCTAACTACCTGCCTGTGTGTGGTACTGTAGCTAACTGAAGGTATTGGGCTGACATGGAGGCAGATGTGTTCTCCAAGGTACATCCATTTTGTCCATAGCAGGAAAAAAAGTTTTTGCAATAGTAATGTATAATTTACATTATCGGTATAGTATAAAATAAGCTGTTTTCCTTCTGAAGTGCAGCTTCCAAAAAAAGAAAAAATACTTAGGACCAGTATGTTTCTCAGCATCAAGTGTAGCTCACTCTTTTTCTTGTAAAATCAATATCTGAAAATCTCTTTATATACACAGTCATCTGCTTGCATTAAAAAAATATTGTGTATGTGTATATATATATATATATGGTTTATCCATATGTGTGCACATATGTGCCTGTATGGTAAGTATATTTTCTTATGCAAGCAGATGACTACAAAGAGAATGTTCATCTCTGATACTGAAGATATTAAGGCCTAGGGGATATTGGCTAGACACACTGTTAGAGCTGTGAAATAATTCTTGCCACCAGTTTTTCTAATGAAGACCATCTGCAAATAGCTTTATTTTTGGTTCCAAAAAAGAATTCATATTGCTTTTAATCCAGCTGAACTTTTGAGGGATTAGCTATTATGTTCTCATTACTGCTTTCACTGACAAATGACTTTCAGGAGCAATTCCATGCTTGAGTCAGTTCACGAAGCAGAATATTCCATTTCTAAAATGAAAAATAAAAACAAACCAACAAACCAACAACAAAAACAAACACCACCACCAAAAACAAAAACAAAATCCACAAAACAAAACAACCCCACCAATCTTCTACCTCACTTATAAGTTCAGCTTTAAATCATCCAATTTTATTGAGTGGACAGATTTTACCTAATAATAATCAATTACATGGTGTAGGGCTTCCAGATATTATACTTTACCCCCTTTTTTCACACTCATCTGAAAAAATAATGAAGAATCCAAAAAATATCTTTGGTGTTTCTGATTGATTCAGGATTACCTTTTAGGAATTTACTTCATTATTTTTATTTTGCTTGGAGAAAATATAAGTAAATGAGTAAATTAGCAAATCTGTGTACAATGCACATGGGGAAAAAAAAAACAGAAATTGTGTACGCATTTTCATTCAGACTTTAAGGAAATTTGACACTCTTTGACTAAAGGACTTTCTGGATTCTCCATAACTGTGTTCTGTATAGCAGGTTATAGCCTTGTATTAATTCACTGTCAGCAAAGGAAAAGTGGCATCACAGCACATTATATAGGAAATGCAAGAGAATCAACTGACAGCACATTTGGCTTTTACTGAGTAAATAAACTGCTGTGTCACTGAAAAAGGCAATACAGAAATATTTACCCAGAGGTAGAATTCTCCTTCACACAGTCTGCACCCATTTTCAGGCAGGAGGTCTAGCTAAATGGTTATTATAGTCCCTTTTGGATTGACATCCAGGAATTTTAGCTGCCAGCACTAAAATATTATTTATAGTCTTACAGTGCATTTCCAACTCATTCAGCGTTATAAAAAATAAAACAGCCTTGATATTTTTGCAAGTAGGGCAATGCTGTCATTTGATGGAAAATGGAACATCCAAATGAAGTCAAAATGAAGTTACTCAAGCTGAATATTCTTCTACAGGATTGAATATTCAAAATCAATACTTTTATTTTGTTACTCATTACTGCAATCCCCTGGTAGATTGCTCCTGATAATTATCCTAGTAAAGGTAATAGGAAGCAAAGGAACACCCCGTTTTGATCTACTCTGCAGACCCATAAATCATCTCTGCAATTTTCCAGGAATGTCTGTGCTGCATTCTGCCTGGTGTGCCTTCGGACAGTATCTACTCTACATTTCTCTGTGGTCTCTGTTCTCTCCTTCTCCCTCTCATTCACTCAGCAAGAGATTAATAACAAGTCAAGAACAGACACACATTTCTTGTAAGAATCAGAAAAATGAAAGATGCGGCGACAGGCGAAGTAAGTAATGGGTACCATTGCCCAGGCCAGCCTCTGTATTTCTGTGGGCTGTGCACAGGCTGGCACTGGGGGTGGCTGTGTAGAATAAACACCGACAAAATAGCATTGGGTGCCCCAGCGTACTAGGTGCAGGCCAGCAAGACATTGGGTGGTAGTCTCCTGCTGTTCTGGGTTTCATATGTGACTCTTTGCTCAGCAGATGTAGCTCATCTGGCAACCTTGAACTTGGTATTTCATTGGCAGTGGTGGAGCAGAGTCCTTAAATAAGGGTGAGAATTCAGAGATTAGAGGGAAGCAAAGAGGGATATATTGCTTTTTTTAACACCAAAGAATAGGCCTGCTGCGGCTCTGGTGCTTTCCACTCTCATTGTGGGTTAAGGGAGGCTCCAGTTCCTTCAGAGCTCTCCCCAGGCGCAGGGCTGGTGCGGGAGCTCATGGCCTGGCAGGAAGGATGCATGTTGTGCCCACTGTGGTCGCATGTGGCATGGCATTTTTGAACAGTATGTGAGCATGGAAATTATCAGACACAGTGGTGCTGTCTCTTGTCTTATGGGATATACACTGGCAGACCAGGGAAATAAATTCCCGGGGATCATCCACACTGGTGAGCATACAGAAAAAGAGGTTTCCTGCCTGGGATTTCAGCTAGGGCACGGTGCTGTGTGCAGAAAGAACCGGACACTGTGTGCATTGTCAGAGAATTTGGCCTCGGGGGAGCTAACAGAGATGCTGTGACAGGCCACTGTAGACACAATGACTTATATTTCCAATCAGGATTAATAATTGTTCAGGCCATCAAACATAAATAGCTGGTGTTTAGACAAATGAATTTTATATCAAGCTTTCGGTCATATGTATTCACGCACTGCCACATCAATTGAAAGCAGGATGAGAGTCATCAAAGGAGCAATAGGTTATGGGCAGTCTGACCTGATGGGTCCTGGGAAAAGTGTAGGTTTCAGTGCTGAGTACACAAATCAGCCAGGCTAAGCCTGCATGGGAAAGGAACGGCCAGAACATGTTGCTCATCGGTATGGCATGAGAGGAGTCAGTTTAAGGTTTGTGCACGCACACACTCGGTGTCATGCATACTCTTGTGTGTTTTGGGCTGACTTGTTTACTGGTTATATTAGCAACACCTCAGAGTGGTTGGTCCAGTTGCTGTCCCCAAACCAGTAATAACCAGATGCAGAATTTTGTTTCTATGGGGGAGATGGATGCCATGGGGACAGAAATCACAGATCTACAAGCCATTGAATGAGGCAATGAAGAGTTCGCTAGCTCCTATAGCCCTCCTCCCTGGCAAGCTGAGCCCTCAGTCCGGAGGTCTGATGTTTATTTTCCTTTCCCTGCTCTGAGTCACATAGATTCCTTCTCTGATTAGGTGGGAAGCACACTGGCTGGCCTGGCATGACACTTGTACAGGTGGCACCTCTTCATGTTGTTCATACTCATGTTGGCTCCAGAAGAACATCTGGCAAAAGCCATCAAATACTTACCTCAGTAGAGAGAACTGGAGGCAAAATGTAGTTGTGAGAAACATGTATAGCAAATGAGAGATGTGCCTGAATAGAAACCAAATATCCAGTTCATTCATGCAAATGACCTTAACTCAGAGCCAGGCTTGGAGCCAAAGTTAAACAAAGTTTGAATTCATCTCCCAGTTTTGTGCTCTGAGGACAACATTTTGCTCCTGGTATAGCTTCAGACACTCTAACAGGATGGACTGTCAAAGATGTCCTTGCAAAGAAGCATCTCTTCTCAGAGAAACATTACAGCAGTGTAATTCACAGGTAAAACACTACCTATTGAACACACTTTGTGCAGCCATCAGAGTTTCAAGTACAGCACAAATAGAATGTGAAAATTTGGCCCAAACATGTATATTGCATCTCTGGATTCTAAAAATTCCATGAGATTAAATTTTTAAACATTTCAGTACTTCTTTAATGGATAAAAATTAGCATTTTTGTTACTCGTAGTTCTAAACAAATTACAAATGGCTCTGATGAGATTTTAAAACTCCCAGCTTTTCAAGTAACAAAGCCATGAGCAGCATGGGAAGTGGATTGCTCCCTCCAGACTCTCTCCCATTTGGTAAAAAGAGAGCTCAGACAGGCTGCCAAGACTGCAAAAGCTAAACAAGTCACAAATGTAGGCACAACACCTCTGCCTCTACAGCCCAGGCAAGGCATTGGCATCCCACGTGGAGGGAAAGCAAGAGGAAAGCACTGCTGACTCACAGAGACAGGTGGAGGAACAAAGCAGAGGCTTTGGCGTAATCATGGAATTGACTGTAAAGGAAATTTTTTACTGCCAAGGGATACACTCTGTTTGTGATCAGCTCCACTGTCAAATATCTTGTTCTTGGCTACCAAAATAAATATTTCTCCTTGAGGTTCCATTTACTTATCAGCATACGAGCGAAGCGTTCTTCTGGTATTGGCACAGTTAACAGAACCACCTTACTAGGCCTGACCCAAATGCCACTGCAGTCAAGCAGATAGGAAAAAAGTTTGTCACTGAAGAGCTATCACACTGAAATGCATTGCATTTGTTACTGATCGGAGTTATGACTCAGACTAATGGCTAAGAAAAGGCTCTGTTTCCCATTGCTCCTTAATTAATTTATTTTTTGAATAAGAAACATTAAAATATAGTCTTGTTTCAACATTTTGAGTGGGAAAGCTTTTGTTTCCTTCAAACTGGAACTTTCTACAATTTTGAAATCTTAGTAAATTCAGACATAGAATGATTAAAGACAGATCAGCATTGTAAAAAGATATTACAAAATTATAGAAATGAAACGTTTCAGCTGACAGCTCACACATTTTTCAGATTTTCAATTTGTGGAAATTGTTAAGATTTTTGCCTTTCATCCTGAGCTGAGAAGAAAAAAATGCTAGCAGCTCAGAACTATCTGCAGCAGCAGAAGGGAGTTTCCCATTCTGCTTCAGTCCCATTTGGTTGCTCTCCATTTTGAAGTTATTCGCTAAGGGCCACTTATTCCTGTAATCTATAAAGGCCTTCTAATGGAAGAGACGGGATGAGGCAATGGAAGTTGCTAAGCACTTCTTGAGTTTGAAGACCAAATCAGCTCATAATTTGTGACCCACCAGCCCCGCTTTGCTTCTGCTCTATTTATTCCCCAAGCTGGCATTACTCCTTGTGTTTTTATTGGGCAGAGACAAGCAGAGCACCTTGCTAATACACAAGTCTCAGTCACTCTCAAAGTCCTTAATGAAGGGCTGGTTAAACTTCCTGCAGACTAGATTTCAAAACATAAGAATATTTTTAAATGCAATTAAAAATCTTAATAGGTTTCCCAAAGCGAATCCAGAATAAAGAACATTCTTCTTTGGCAACTTGCAAATAATGGAGAAAATTCTGACCACAATGTCTCTGAAGCTATCCCCAGAGTCGAACTGGAATTTTTATTGCTGCATTGCCTTTTTAGTCATGCCACTTCTTAGCACTTTTCGTTCTACAAGTAAAGGCTAAGCATATGAGCAAAAGTTTCTGATGCAGTTAGAAGAAGCTTGTTCAGCCTGTGTTGTTTACGAACTGTAGGCCACTCCTGTTCTTCCAAACCTCAGCATTGCTAAGGTTTCCAGGAAGCTGTTCAGTGCTATGCCATATATTATCAAGAAACTTTACATGTTGCAGTTAGGCCAGCTGTCATTCCTTGCCAGTGAAATTCATCCATCTTCTTGTTTAAGGGCCTCTGTCAGTGACTGCACGGTCACCTAAGTATAATGATTGCTTCAAATGGAAGATGCGGCCAGCCAAAGACATATCATAGCTCAGACAAAACAAACTTACCTCATCAGCAAACAAATTCCATTAAGACAAGATTCATTTAATAAAAATTTGTTTCTGATGGTGTATAAATGTCAATCTGGACATCCAAATTGGGGTTCAAGCCCCCCAAAAAACAGATTCATCACTCCACAATTCCAGAGAAGAGTTTTCTGTTATAATCACTGGCATGAATATTGAGAATCCCCATGGAAGAGGCACTCACGACCACACCACCACGCACCTGCATCCTGCAGAGGTACTGAGGTGCCTGTCCTCTGCACTCACACTCACGTGGGACAGCCAAAACACACGGGGAAAGCAGAGACAGGGTGGTGAAAGCCTGCCATCACTAACATGGCAAGTCATGGCTGAGTGAGGAACAGGTGCCAGGTCTCCTTGTAACCAGCCCAGCACCTAATTATTTCTATGCCACACAACCCCTGTAGCCATCTAGCCCACATGCATTTCAACTGTTGCTCCTTAAATTTGGACTTCTTAAAGTCTTCTTAAAGTGTTTATGTGCTGAAAAAGATTTAAAACATAGCTATCGCTTTTTGACCACAGACATAGAAATATTAGAAAGCATAAAATTATGGTTTTGTTTGGTTAATGCCATTGAATTTGCAAACATTGTCATTTCTGGCTAGAAACAGAAGTAACAACTGCCACCCTCTCCTTCTTCCTGTTCTCATAAATCTGAATCCTATATCCTGCAAGTGAGTAGTTACAGACTGGAGAAATAAAGGGGGCAAGAATTTCACAAGTTCTCTACACTGAATATTTTGGTCCCAAATTAAAGCCAAGAACATCCACCAACATGCAAATCACTTGATTTCATCTTTATGCTAAGAAGCGCCCTTTCAGATTATCAGAATCTAAACATGGTATATAACACCTGATACAAGAGTAGAAGACCAGGAAAAAAAACAGTGAGCTCTGCTTTAGGCCCTGCTGATCACTATCAACATCTTGAATGACTCCTAGATGAGACTGACTCCCTGAGCTCAAATATATTTAGTTCCTAGAAGTCTGCGTGGACATTTATAAACACTCCCCAGAAGATACCAAGAGACAAAGCACTTGCAGGAAAGTCTGATCTCACCTCAGTTTCAAATTTCATATGCTTACTGTTCCCCCTTAAGTTTAGATGGTAAAATATTAAACAGTAAAACCAATCTGCTGTCCCTCTGACGCGAACTAGCACCTCAGTGCTGTTCAGGAGGATTTTTGCCTGTGTGTCTGCACATCATAAATGCTGTGTCTTTGTGTGTACACGTACATTTGCACACAGACACATATATGCATGCACACACAAATGTCTGTGTATGTACAAAAAATATGTGCTACATACATTTGCAGCATCTATTTTGCATATAGTATTTTGGTTGTTTATTGAAACCCCTTATCAGCTTTTTACATTCCAGCTGGCTATGCTACCCACTTTTTTATTTTCAGGTGCCCAAGGAAAGATGAAAGATGCATGCAGAGTAAAAAACGAAACAACCAACCAACCAACCAAACAAAAGAGTTCTGCATTTCTGGGAAGAAAGAAAAGAAGAAAAACAACATTACAAAAGCAAACTGCCTCCACACCTACCCCCCTTCCCCCCTCCCCCCAGAAAAAAGTATTCCTGGCAATGAGAGTAAGAAAAGTGCCACAGCACATTGTTTGTTGTATACAGGTGTCATTAGGCAATGTGAGGCATATCACTGTTGTCAGAGTTTTCTCTGCGGAGCCATGCACACGCATACTCTGCGCCCAGCCAGAAACGTGTGTCAAAACGCCGATTGATAGTGTTCCTACAAGCCCTGACTTGGAAGCGCTCTGCACTCAGGCTGCCCCAGAAGGTTGATGGGACAAGCTACAGCTCGGAGAGCTGCATTTTGGTACTCAGAGCACCCTGTTGCTTGGCCTTAGGATGTGAATCAGTCTACATCAGTTGAAGAGGTGGCTTCTCTTTCTTCCTGTCTCAGTATGCTGAGGGGAATGGTAAGGGAAGAGGCAGTCACAACCCCTCCCTCCCTTCCCCTCATTGCGGATACAGGACAGAGTGGTTGTTCTACATACACTGCCATCTGCATCACTGCAGATGAGGACAAGCTCAAAAAGCAAGGTATAAACCAGGGAATTCCCTTCCCTTTTTGTGTATGGTTATAATACCTCGTGTTTTACCCTTCCTAAGTCCAATTTCTATTAGGCCATATTTATCCCTTATTTATTTTTGGTCTGAAACTATTCATCTAAGCATTTGAAATTTTCATAAATATATTTCATTAGGCATTACTTCTAGCTGTTATATCAATTCTGTTGTATTTGTGTATTCTTGAGGTTTATGTCTTAACAAAGTAGCCTCACGCTAGTTTCATATGGAAAGAGTACTACTGTTCTTACCCAGTATTAGTGTCTGCAGGGCTCCTTCTGTCATCCTGACCTCTGTGAAACAAACCCATGTCCAGTTTGCTGTAGCAATCACCATTTTGCCTAGTGGATCACTGCTACTAAGGGGATAAATCTGGTGTCTTGGCAGTAAGTTAAAGTATGGTTTGGCAAATACGTTTAGGCTTTGATGCTGTGAGTTGTCCTTTCCAAGCAAGAGTTTCTGGGTGGTATTTTAAAGTTATGTTGTCTGCTGCTGTTTTCCTGGATATGATAACACTGCAACGTGTCTGCTTTGAAGAGGCCATGCTTTATGAATGCTGCACATTTACTGATCTTTTCTTATGACCTTTTTTTTTCCCCAGAAGTGGAAATGACAACAAATGAGCTCACAGTGCAAGGCCTCAAGTGCCTCAAGGTGCCTTGGGGCATGGCCAGGACAGGGAGCATGGGTTGAACCCACAGCAGGGAACAGCTGACCCCAGGCCTCCCTAATAACTGACCCCCGGCCTTTGGCTCGTTTACTGTTGAGGGCCAGAAAAGGACATTTCCGCCCTCTCAGCTGAGGAGTCAGGTGTGAAACTGTGTAACTTGCTGCTTTTTAAGGAAAACTCATTTGCGCCAAGGGCAGTAGAAGGGAGGCGCTCCCCCAGCACACACGGTCCACAGCCACGCAACTGACTGCTCCCTGAGGGTGCCAGGCAGGGTTTTGGTCGAGCCCAGCTCACCGCGGGCACCTGGCTTTGGGAGGAGGGTGAGAGGGAAGGTGAGGCACCCTGGGGCCATCCTTCCCCACCGGGCACCTCAGGGTCCCCGGGCCTCCCTCCCTCCCTCCCCCCGGCACTGCTTGGTGCTCAATGGCGTGACGCGGCCCCTGGCGCGGTCGGTGAGGAGGAGGTACCATGAGCCTGAAGCACAACGAGGAAGGCCACACTGATTCCGTGTGGTGCCATGTGCTGAAATGGAGGGATGATTGAAGCAGCAACTTCTCCAGCATTCAGACTTGCTGTGCTTGCCTGTACAGCTGTAGGCTTTAGGAAACCCCACTCTTTCCAATAAAACTTCCACTTACAGTATGACAAAGTTGGCCAGCTATTCCTCAGATACCAAACACTGCAATAATGTTTTTCTTTAAGTGCTGCCTGTGTCTGTATTCTGTCTTCTGACAAAGCTAAGACAGCATCACCCTTCAAGTAAATCCTTATATTATACTTTTTGGTGCATCTAATCTTTGTCAGCAAATGACTGCCCAGATTCCTTCACTGAGGTGAGGCAGCAGCATCTCAGGCAGGGAAGGCTGCCTGGATTTCTGGCATGATACAGGTTTTCTAACCTCAGTAGTTAAGAATGGCAGAAATTTTGCTTCAGAAATGGATGTTCAGTGGAAACTTTGCTTTGCACAGCAGCTGCAGTCATGAATCTCAAATCAAAGAAAGAGAAGGAGAGATAAGGTATTCATGTGAAATGTTCAAGGAGTCAAAATAATGACATTTCCAAATTAAAAATAAAAATCATTCTTCAGTCTTTTTCAGCCTAAATCTTCAGATTTAGCTTTAAAAAACACCACATTGGATCTATTCAGCAATCTACAGCAAGACATAATTTTTCATTAAATCTACAAAGAAAAAAGAATTAGTTTAATAATATGGAAGCAAAGAAATCTCCATCTTCTGGTCTGTTCAAATATGGCATTAAATAAGATGGCATATTTTTAAGTTGTGAGCCTGTGAAAGGTGCGATGCAGCCTCACTTTAGTAGCATGCTGATAATCTGTGTTAATATTTTAAAAAAGCACAAAGAAACATTATTTTGAAAGACTAGATGCTTTCTTCCTTTCTGGACTAAGTTTGTGCTTACATCTTGTGTAATGGTGTCTTGTGAGTTTAATTTTCATGTGCTATTTTTAAATGTACATACAGTTACAGTTACAGAAGTGGGGAAAAATAAAAATTTCAATGCAAAATTTAACACAGTTCCAGCAGGATTTATATAAGAGACCACACCATGCCAGGATCCAGCAACTGGAATCTTCAAGGAACTCTGGGGAAGTTCTTTTCCCCCTTTCTGCTGCCACCACTGATGAGCAGCTCAGTTTTCCTTTACAAAGTTCATTCCTTACTCTGCCAAAAGTGTGCTGGCAAGCATTTTTTACATGAAACAGTCTGTAATTAAGCACTTGTAGATGGCTGAACTCAGTGAGTTATGAATGCTCTGGGACATATAAACAATCCTACAACAAGAATTGCTTCCATAATTTGAGTCAACAAAGTGAATGAGTTCTAAGCACAATTTAATAAAAACTGTAAGACAACACAGCAACCCTTCTTTCTCATTAACATGGTACTACAGGAGTACTGTACTTTTACCATATCTTTAAAAAGCTGGGGAAATCATCAAAGAAAGGAACATTTTTTGTGTTCTACTTAAGAAAAAAGAGTTGATGCACCCCAAAGCACAGCTCAGGCAAGAGAGCAAATGTGAAACCTGTAGAAAATACCAATAATTTTTCTGGAAGCAGGCCCTGAATATTTTTGCTTTTTTTCCCCCAAATAATCCAATCCCTCATTTCTGCAGATCTTGAGAGACCATTCCATTCCCATTCTTTAGTTGTGCAAGTGTTGGAACAACTTGTACCAGTACGCTTATGGTAAGGTTGACCAGCTTTTAACTTTTCAATTGCAATTTTGTCTTGTGCACCACAGAAGCTTTGCAGCAACAGATGAAAGATACAGGGACATGCCTGACAAATGGAGTGAAGCATTTGTGGGTTCAGTGCCATGTTAGTATGGATAGGTTGCTTTTTTGATACAACACTGTCTTTGCATTTTGAAGATCTATCTATAGTGGTGCTGGACCAGGGTATTCATCCTGGCCAATCTTTAGCATACATAACAATGTGCTGCATTGCACAAGTGCAAGTTTCCCATGCTGATCCTGGTTTCCAAGTGGCTTTCCATCAGCTCAAATTCTAATGGAATATTTACTGTAGTCTATAGCTATAAATGTAAACATAATGCACCTGAATTGCCACTGCCTAGGAAAGCAACATGACTCCAGCATACACCAGCTCATGTGGGAACATGCTTTAAACAGGTTGGGAAATGTTGACTCTTTGGTTTTGATTGAAAAAAAAAATATTTTGACATTTCTGAACTGATTTTTTTTTTCTAAACATGTTGGTCTTTGAAAATGCCAATTTGGGATGAAAATAGTTTAAAAAATATCAGCCTCTTTTCCTAGGAAGGAAATTTCATCTGTCAACTAGTTGTACCATCCAAAACTAGTCAAGGGCAGGAATAAGTAGAAAACACATGTCCTAAGTAGGTACCTCTCTGTCTCTTGCTGAGCCCAAGAAGTTTAGCTCAAATGGAATCGTTTGGATTGGGCTGTTCACCTTTTTTTTAATGGCCTAATTTTGTAGCAGTAGCCATGACTATCATAACAACCAAAACAAAGAAAAACATGGAATTGGACTCAGAATTAGTACATTCTGTCTGCCTGTGAGGGAGAAGTCCAACCCAAACTCTTGCTCTTAAACACATGCTCAGTTTTTAGGAGGTTTGACTGGGGATTCACAGCTTCTAACTCAAGTTTCTCTCTGCTACCATTAACTACATCAGATACAGTTATGACAAATGATCTATAGGCTTCCATATTTCTCTAACAGGTTCTACATCACCTTGGAGTTACTCAGTTACAGAGAAAGAGAGAGAAAGTGTTTTTAAGCCAAATTCTTTGTCCTTCTACTTTTGGGAGCCTCAGGGGCTTCTGACTTAGTCTGACCCAGCAGGTCATGCTGCTCTGATTTCTGAGTTTCCTTCACTAGGAGTGACCACTGACAGTCATTCAGTCAGGAGGAAACCTGCTCTTCCTTTCAACCCAGTGGCAGCGGGCTCCACAGAGTGTCTCCTTCCCTCCGTACCTTCCTTCCTCTGTCGTATTCGTAAAGCCAGGGCCTGTACAGTGTCCTGCAGGGGTTTCGCTGTCAGCAACTCTATTCAGTAGCTGCAGCAGAGGACTTGTCCCCCAGCCATATACAGACATTTACATTCCCTGATTCTTAAGACACTGAACAGCAGTCAGAAGAATAAAGGTGTATGACTCAGCATCCTGGCTGATCTTTACTTACCTTAAAGAACCTTTTTCTGCCTATTAAGTGAAAAGAGAGAGAACATGAAGGACAACAAACAAAACAGAGTAGGCACGACAAAACCATGTATGGGTCTGTGAAAAGGAAACGTGCTAATATTTATTGCCTCCTTTCTAAAGGCTCAGTCTTTGAACTCGGACACATCTATCTTTAAAATTTCCCACTGCTGCAGTTGAGGGTGATAGGCAATGGTCCTTCTACTTGGGAAGGGGCCCACTCCCACACCTCCCTCCCATTCCCTCAGGGTCTTTTCCTTGGCAGTTTTGTAGTTACCTCTGTTGGTGTTAAATTAATCCCTTCACCTCCATCCTTCTCTGTTGGGCCTCTCTGCTTTCTTCTCCCACTTGAAAAGCTAAGTATCTTTGAATAAGGCTTTCTTGTTTTACAGTAGTGTTGGTGTTTAGACTGGGGAAATACTTTAGGCACAAGATTATTGCCAACAATCCTTATTTTCTGAAAGAAAAGTAGGATGTTTCTTGGCAACACCATCTGTGAGAAATGGGATCCTCCCAAACATTTGGGAAAAATCCCTACTGCCAGCTCCCACACATCACATTATTTTTCCCTCTGTATTGTGTTGTCTTTTAAAACAATAACTTAATGTGAAGATGTAGAAACCAACAGAGTCAACTGCAAACTTTACTCATGTACTCATCATCCAGAGTGTGAGGACCACAGCACTGCCATGGTGCCAGGAAGCTGGAGGCACATATGTAGGTCCCTGGTACAGGGCCCTACAGATGTCCAGGCATCACATGTGCAAGTAATAGCCTGGTATTCCCATCTATGAAAAGCTGTAGGAATAGGGTTTATTACATGTGGGAAGAGCTGTACTTCAGATAACAAATCTCAGTCAGGACTGAGACTGTTCATGTTTCAGAGCAAAATGCAGGATGATAATGGCTGTCTTCCCTGCCATCAGTATCTTCAACCTGTAGTACAACATAGAGCTGAACGTGGAGTTAAAAGGCCCTGTTTAAAGACAAGGATGTTATGCAGTATTTCTGGACATACTGTTTGATACTACTTTCTTCCACTCTGGGCATAAGTCATTTCTTTATCTCTGGGGAACAATGGGATGTGAGCGATGAAGTTTTGAAGCTTGAAACAGGTGAACTAAGTGTGATGGGCCCAGCCGCAACACAGCCTGTCCCCCAGCTCTCTCCCCTCCAGCTTAAAAACAGCTCAAAAAAAAAAAAAAAAAAAAAAAAAAAAAAAAAAAAAAAGAAAATGAACTACAAGTGTCTGAGATGGCAGGGAGTGAAAAGACACATTTTTCATTGAATTCATTTTCTACACAGAACTTAAGCAAAAAAATGGAAATTTTTTTTATTTGGAAGAAGGGCAAGTTTTTTTCAGGCTCTCCTGGGCAATAGGGAGAAATGGAACTTGAACTTCTTGTTGGAAATGCATCTTTTGTGAGGGACCAGAGAAAATTTTAAGGGACAAATTGGAGCTGTGATGGATGGCTTGTGGTTGTGACTTTTCAGTCAGAGAGAGAGGAGGAAAGGATGTTTTTAATTTCAGGTTCATGGAAAAATCTCATAAAAGAAGGAAAAGAGTGGTAAACATGAACATGAATATGACTCAGGGGATCTAAAATGTAATGCAAACCTAAAAATGTGACCAGTGACAACCAGGCAGACAAACTATAAATATAAGTAGTCATGAGAAGCTGGCCTGATATAAATGGCCTTAGGAATTTGAGGGGGAAAAGTACATTACATTCGAGGTGTTGAACCCAAGTCCTAAATAAATGTTTGATACACTCACTGGGTTGCATATTTCTATTACTATTTTTATAAATTTCCTTTCCAGAAGAGTCTGTTCTGGACAGCATGTCTGACCTCCTGCATAACTCAGGTCATGGAGTTTCTTCCAGTCATTTCTGCAACAAACCCCAAAACCCTCAGTTGAATTAGAGCCTATCTTTCAAAGGGCAGGACATCTTGCATAGAAGACTCTAGCTGATAGTTACCAGAGCTCTTGTCAGTTGTGTTTACTGTTAAAAACTTTCATCCTGTTTTCAAGTTGAACCTTGCAGCTTTCAACTGCCAGCTATGGGCCTTCATATGCCTTTGACTACTAGATTTAGGAGCTCTTTAGAGTCAATTATTGACCTGTCTCTTTGATGCATTATCCCTGGCTCTCCACATTCCATCCATGGAGTATAAATGCCAGTGCAGACTGGGTTATGGGAGGAAAAACCTCCTCTTTTCACACAGATGTTGTCCACTGTTTGTCATTTTGCAATACCTGGTTCAACAGACAGATGAAGTAAGCTGCAGAAGACAATGGTTTAAAGAATAAAACTGTAGTACATGGAAATATTTTCCCTACCTAAGTGGGACCCCCATGAGAATCAGTGATGTTTCTGGAACAAGAAAGACCTTTCCTACATACTTACTGGAACATAGCTGATTGTAATTATTTAAAATGAATAATCAGTCAGGAAGAGGATTTTATTTCTTTGACTAACTGTGCCATGTACCTATCTACATGCATAATATAAAAAAAAAAAATTAAATATAGGTGAGAGAAGGAAAGATATGTCCAAGTTTAAACATTTTATGTTCAGACTTATTTAAAAATTTAGTGGTAACTCTGCATTTGGCATGGGTTTGGAGTCAAACTCTTTTTACATAATATGAGAATATTCTCATGAAACCAGAACTTAGCCTATTATCTATCAAATTGCAGCAAAGACTGATTTAAGATTCCTGTCAAGCTCATTTGAAAGCATTTTTCTGTTCTTTGTGCAAGACTTTTACTTCTCACAAGCTGAATATAAAAAGTTTCACATGATCTAGGGTTTATTATTATTATTATTATTAAGGCTGCATCAGATTTGGGAATAAATCTACTTAAAAGATACAATTCTAGTTTCAGCCACATGCGGTAAAAGTTTGCTATTGCAGATTTTCCCTCTAAGAAGCACTATAGTTCTCCTGACTGTATCGCAAATCTTAAAAAAAAAAAAAAGTGTGCTTTTTTTTCCAGAATCCTGCTAGGAAGACAGCTCACATCTGACAGGCATATTTTCATCTTGCTCTGTAGAATTGTCTGATTTTAGTATAAAATAATTACCATGAGCATATTAGTGTGCCTGGCTCAGGCACTGCAGACACTGCAGCCTGGACAGATGTCTAATGACACGCAGCCACATTTCCTGACAAGTCTGTGTACAGCCACAAATTAAAAAAATAAAGCAATGAATTCCTGAAGATGGATAGAGACAAAAATTAAAAATAATGCCTTAAGATGAACAGATATCATGAAGTGCATATAAATGTGTTGTTTTTTTTTCATCATCACTACTGATAGCAAGCATTATCTGGATCTATGAATCTGATTCTGTGAAATAGTTCACTCCTGAAGGGGAGATATCTTTGAAGTTTCTTTCCATCACTAAAGAGGATTTCCGCTCTATGGAGTTCATTATTGGAAGGTGCCTCCTGCAGCAACTTTTCATTATTCACCCCTCACTACCCCCTGCAAGACCTTCCCATCAGCATGTTACCTATTGTCCCACAGAATGCAGTGGGCGTGGGGAGAAAGCCATCCGCTGCTGAAGGTAATTGGTCCAAGTTCTGCACCATCATACTGAACTGTGGGCAAATCGCTCTCATAGAGGATACAGGATGACAGGAAAAGCACAAATAACCCCTTTTGCATCCCCAGCTTATTGGCCCTTTATTGATGAGGGCCACAAACAGAGATGAAGTATTACCAGGTTCGTTTACAGTACTGCTTGCCTGCCAGTCCTTGATTCTCTCTGCTACATATTCACTTGTTAGTCCAAAAGAAAACAAGAGTAGAAGAAAACTATTCAGATGTTCCAGCTTTGATAGCTGCACCTTTACTGCTGTTAAGAACCAAGAACGACCTATTTCAAGAAAATATTTCAGTGACAAAGTTACAGCTTTTGGGACTGTCATTTTTGCATACCTGGCATCAAAGTCCATCATGGTTTCAATGAACTTGCCCAGGTTCCTCCTCTGACTGTAGGTACAAGTTCAGCACGAGGGAATTCAGGCCATACTTTCTCTTTTTTGCCTCTCTGCAAAGGGATCCTGGCAAGCAGCAGGTCATTTGCTTTCTGCCTCCTATGGTGTACGTTGTAAGCAAAAGAAATTGCATTAAAAGCCAAGATTTCCCTTACCAAGATTTCTCTTCCTTTTTTTTCTGCCTCCCCTCATAGAGTTCTGAACACATGCTACAACTCAGCAGAGTGGTGATGCTGATAGAAAAAAGTCATCAGGGTTTATTGTGAATTACTACCCCTCTGTTGTTTAGCAAATCACTTATGAGCTGATCTTGATTTCTTCACATGGGTTTGACATTTTTAAGTATTTGCCTGGATAATTTTCTTGCAGAATTTCCGATGTGCTGTTGCTTGCCCCAGTGGCCCAGTAGTCATCTTTCGTGTTCTATAGTTGGTCACCTAATTCACGAGAGACCATTTTTTGTGTCTGCACAAAATATATATTCTGGATAGGAATTTTCAAGTAAATAAACATGTGAGGTAAAATTTAAGGAACTTGTAGAATTAAGAAAAAATATGGGGAATTGTTGCAGTTATTATGTATAAATCATAGTATGACACCATAAGTAAAAGCAAATGGTGCTGCAGCCTTTTATTCACAACAATACCAACAAATTTGAACAAGGAAGATTTTTGTTGTTGTAACTTTCTAATCTCTAGCCAAAATACTATTCCTTCACTGCCACTCAGCATTTGCAAATTGATAATTTGCCGTTAGAAAGTATACAATAAAGAAAGGGGGGGGCGGCCTTCTGAGATATCTGAAGAAATAATACTGGTTTCTTCTTGGACTTTCTTTGTGGGATGTGTTTTTTTTGTCAGTTGTCTCACAGCCTGGAGGTTGTGGAATGGACTGGTTTTGATCCTCAGCCACACCCCAGCATTTTCCAGTCAGGATTAGAATCACATCAGCCACACTTAGAATTAGCCTTGGTTGCATCTTGCCCTGCACTATTTTTCACTGGGAAGGCACGAGGTCCTCAACCTTTATGAGAAGTGAATGACTTTTTACTGTTGTACCCTCAAATACTCACAAGTCCTCACAAATAAAGATATTGTGCACTCTTTTATTTGTCATGCAGATAGGAGGTAGACTTTCCCTCCTATTCCTTCCTTTAGAGGCCTTCTAGTCCAGTGAATCTGAATTTGTTTTATTCCACCATTGCATTTTAGGTATTTGCTAAATCCTTTTATGTGCTCAGCTGGACTAGGCATCTTTCAGTTGGCGGGTTTTGGAATAACTGCTACATTTTGATTCATTTTCCCTTCTGAAGGTCTATCTTCAAATTAGATTTCTGCTTTTATCCTGACTGGGTTAACTGGACAGCCTCAGCTGAGTCAGTCTGAACAGCCTGACTGGAAGCTGGCAGCTGAAATCCAGGTTGGAAGCTCCAGTCCATTCCCTATGGGGATGTCCCTCTCTTCTAGCAGTGCTTTGCCATCTCTTTTATTTTTTATTGTGTGTGGCAGGGCGGAACCCTCATATTACCCTTGCCTATTTTTCCCTCTTATGGACAGGGTTTGTAGGAAAGATGACAGATATATTTTTATTATTATTATTCTAGAACATGCCGACAGCTTCTTTCCCAATCCAGCAATAAATAATCCTGTTCTCTGGTGTCTTGTGGAGAGGCATTTGCTCAGTGTAATTCTGTGTTCCAAACCAGGAGGATGATGTAGATCCTTCACCTCTTAGTGATAAATGGTAAATTTATCACTGGTAAATGCTCACTAGAGAGAGCTTCTTCTCCCTTTTGCAGTACTTTATGCCCTACATATGATTCCATGGTGATCTCTTTCATGTCAGAAGTGATCTTGAATACACTGACCAAGAAGGATTGCTGATGAAAGCTTTGTTGAAACTTAGTCTCCAAACAGGCTTGATTTTGATGAAACGGGATGTTTTGATGAAATTTTAGTTCATTGACAGTACTTTGATATGCTTAAATAACAAACTAAAGTCTCTGGCTTCAGAAAACATTTGATGGAGCAAACAAACATTTTTAGTCTTAGTGTCACCTGACATATTTTAATGAAAGTAACTAGGACATTAGCTGATATGCTTAGATTTAGAATAATGCCCAACACTTTCCGATAAGGAAGCCTCAAGTGTTTGGAACATTATGTAGTTCAAAAGTGATCATTGGATGTTCTGCTGGGTTTCATTTAATCCCCAGTTGGACTTGTTCCTCTCCATTTAATAGAAATACATACAGACCAAATAAGCAAGGGATGTGCTATGATTACCATGTTAATCCAAGGGTTTTATTTTATCCCGTTTTCACTCTCTTTTCCTTAGATATACACATTGTCCCAGCTTAGACAAGTGAGCACTTCAGTGAGAGGGCCTTTCTTTTATTAATAGTTGGTATATGTCCTATGTACCCATTTGTGATGGACATTACAGTGTCATACATAAATACTCCTTGCTCAAAAAGGATAAAATATAACGAAAGAAAGTATTGTGTCATTTGCCCTCTTCTCTCTATTTAGTTAAAATATTAATTGTTTGTACTGCTGGGGTTCCTAGGGACTCCTGATCCTAGCCTCTGGGTTGGTTGTGTTATGCACTAAACAAATATACAGTAAGAAGACAATCTCTGCTTCAGAATTAAGGGCTGGGGGCAAGTGCAGGGAAAGCCAGTTTATCTGCGGATTTATTGAACAATAAGAACAATAAGAGAAAATAATCTGTTCTTCCAGCATAATGTATTTTAGCTGTTTCATATTTGCAACTTAAATTACAGTTCCTAAATACTACATGCTATTACAAAAAGCTCGATGCTACAAAGCCAAATTTCTTCAAGGTATTTGAATGATTTCTGGGCACTTTCACTGTGAAACTTGCATCTAATTCTCATAGCATTTTTTAAGTTCCTCATTAAAACAAATAATCTCTTTATTAGCCATGCATAGGGATGACAATGAAGGATATGCATCATATCAATGATACATTTTCTAGATAATTTAGAAAAGTCTTGCATGCTGTATAAAACCCCTGAGTCTCCTTTAGCTTACATGTAAACAAGGTTGGATGCTTCTGCATGTATGCAATTGTTTGGGGGAAATAGTGCCAGAACATATCTTTAAGAGAAATTAGTATTTGTAGCATCTCTTCCAATTTCAGAAGCCTTGGTCCATGCTGGAACACTTCATTTTCTCTACCTGACATTTTGACTTTGACACTTCTAGTACCCCTTGATGTTGTCCATACTTAGGGTCCTTTATACGGATGCTGCCTGTTCCACATAATGCAACATAATTCAAAGTCCCAGGGATCTCATGAGAGGGTAGACATGGAGTGGCAATTTGAAGATTTATATATATACTATGGATTGAATGTAAATACTATCTGTTATTGAAGACAGTTTTAAGAAACAGTTAAATCCGTGGAAGTGGACAGAGGAAATGGCAGTGACCTCCAACACAAACACCCGCAATATAGAGTAGGAAAAGAGCATAAATAGCAAGATAACTCTAATTCACAAATGAAACAACACTAGAAACATGGCTCTGAGATGGCAAAGGGTGGTCAGAGAGGACTTTTGTTATGTGATTCCCTCTGTGTTTGGGTTAACACAACTGCACTTTCTTTCAGAGTAGCCAGAACTGTTGGGAGGGAATGAAAGAAATGGCTAGCTATTCTCGTCGAAGAAAGAGGTGACAACACATTTATAACTGGCTGATAAATATGCTGTGTTGATAAAGAGCTGTTTATGCACATTTGATATTTCTGCCTCCTCAAGAAAATTTACCAATGACACTTTGAATGGAAATGTTCTGTTTTTTAAGCTGAAAGAAGTCATAAATAAATCTTTATGACTATTCAGAAATTTAGTGAAAGCAGTGGTTTTCCACAGAGATATAGAGATGATAGTGTAAAATCGGGGCTTATTTTATTTTTCTGATTCCATTTGTTATGTCAGATTTGTAAAGATATAGCATTTGGAAGAGGATTCATGTTTCCAAATAACATGAATTATAATTTTAGTCACAGAGGATTTTGTTTGTTGAGAAAGATAAAGTGTATTGCGAATCTACAATATTTCTGATGAAATCTTAGAAAAATAATAAAATGCTGGAATTCTTAAAATAAATCCTACCTTAACTAAATAATTTCCACTTTAATTTATTTTTTAAAAAAGGGGGGCAGAAGGAAAAAAGCATCCACTCTGCCTCAGTGATGCAGCTACCGAATTTAGGCTCTGGATGCATGCAATTGCATCATTGGGAATCCATAACGTGAGACCTCAGTGCGTTCCAGGGGCAGAAGAGCACCGGGTTCAAATTCGGATGTTGTCCGTATATGGCTGGAAAGCCCAGCTGGCGTCTGCGCGGGGGTAGCTTGGCCGTCAGCACATAACTGGGATGGGACAGAGCCACAACAGCTTGCTCCCGCCAGCAGCCTTCCTCCGGGAATGTCAGGAATGCCCTCAGCATTTATTCAGCAGGAAGCTATTGGTTAAAGGCACACAGCAGAAACTGCATGTGTTTCTTTAACTAAGAAACTTGGGTCCCTTTGAAACAGAGAGATATGTTTCTTAGTTATGTGGGTAGATGATCATGTGTTTTCAGTGATACTATATCATTTAAATAAGAGATCTGCTTTTTAATATCTATTTTTATTGTTCGCTACTTACACACAAACTAATGTTGTCTTTTACCCTCAATGTAGTGAGGGTGCCTGTTGCAGACTATGATGTTTTTGCTGTGCTCTGCAGCTTGTAGGCTGGTGTCAAATTCAGGTGTTTGGTTTCATATCACCGTATGGGGTACTACAAAAAAGCGTCGACTCATCTACATGTTGTGAAGACTCATCTACAATAAATCTTGTATGTCAATCAGTATGACTGAACTGGAATGCTTTATTTGGAACAGCTGTTTTCTAAGAAAGGTATTAGCTAGGGAAGAAACTGGCAGTACAAGTGCTCTCACGGAAATCCCATGCACCTTTACATGAGTTCATACGTATGTATGCATGTACGCGAACATCTTCAGTGTGTACATTTCTGCGTATGCAGAGTATAGCTGAAAGGAGATAGATCACATTTTAGAGGTTTTACTTTACCATGTTAGCAGTATGTAGTATTCTTTGCTTATACAAATTGTGACCTGAGATCTGACCTAGGGTTAAAATTTCAATGCATATCTAGACACCTAAATAATAACTTTATTTTCACTAGTCTGATATGCTGCCAGTTCCTCCTAATTTGACTGGAAGCGAGATGTTTTATGGATTAGCCAAAAGGTGTTTATGTGCCCAGATATAAATAAAAATTTTGGTACCCAAATTTGGAAATGGCTTTTGGTCAGTAGCAACACATTACAATACAACATACATAAACACAAACATATGTATGTATTGATTATTTTATTATGTATTATGTGATTATGTATTATAAGATTATTTTGCTTTTGCAAAAGAGGCCTGTTTTAGCACCTTGTTCCAATCTCTGTATGGTGAGTGGTTTGAGGAAATTGATTCTTACTCCTGGGATGAAGTACGTATTTCACATCTCATCTTCTCCAGAATTTTCTTACCAAAAATTTCTAATTACCCTGGGTTTCCTCTGAGACAGTAGGACAGCCAGCCATGAATGACTGAAATCTCACTAACTGAAGCACTGAAATAATCAAATGCTCCTTTATTTTCATTTAGTTTGATAGACCATCAAGATGCACCGGGGAACTGGTATTTCTATTTACTTAATTATGAGAATAGAAGCCAGAATACATCATCTTTGCCCTCTCTCTTTTCATTGGTAGAGGTTCATGTAGTTTATAATTTGTTAATGGAATGGTGAAGAGTTAACACACCATTCTTTTATAGTAGAATAGCCTCACGTGTTTTTCATTTTCTGGTTTGGAAACTCACCGAAACATTACTGCTGGCATGTTATTAAAAAGAGTGATATGTCTTTGAAGTGGAGTGCAGCCTCTGTCATCATCTTTTACCAAATAACAGTACAAATCCTGATTAAACACTTTTAATGCCTTTTTTTTTTTTTTTTTAATGGGCTTCACTTTTAGTGTAGGAAAATGGAATGCAAGGTAATGATTTGAAAAAATAAAATACTAAATGCTATTTTGCAGGAACTGTATGGTAACTCTGGCGGAACATGCTAATTCTACAGGAAACAAAAGTAACTGAGCAATAAGTTGTGTCATCACTACCTCTGTTCTCCCTTGATAAATACGGAAAGGATATTGCAAAGTTCCATATATATTCTTCTTATCAAATAAAGTGAAACAGGCACAAGAATTGCTGCTTCATTTTGCATTTTCTTGTGATAGCAAGTTATAAGGTTATATATTTTTATTGCAAATCTACCCACCTGCTCACAATTTGGAAATAGAAAGAGCTGTGTATTTCTTTTTTGTGTCTGTCTGCACTGACATGAACATGTGTTAAGTAACTTATTCTTATACTCTTTTTCTCAATCAGCTGCTCCTAGCTACTGATCAATGCCAGGCATTGATTCTGTATATTGGTAGGGTGTGTTATCTGATTTGTTGTATGCACAGGCATTGATAAACAGGCCAAAGGAAAGGACAGAACACTGTTGTATCCACCCATGTGCTAACTGTGTGCTTGCACAAGATCTCAGAGTTTCTGTTGGGCTGCTTTGGCTACATCCAGCTTGCGCCCTCCCAGCATGCTGGCCCAGGTGTACTGACAATACAGCAAAGAGGAGATAACAGAGCCCAGCAGCTCTCCAGAGGTGCAGCTTTGGGATTGTTTAGTGTTCTTATAATTGAGATAGAAAACAAGCATCATTACAGGAACAATAACAACGAAAAGTGTTCTAGATTTGGAAATAGTTCCAAAACGCAGGTTACTAAAAGGTAGGGCAACACATACCCTACAGACTCATGCACGTAACTATAGGACAACTTATAAACATGGAATTATGGAGGTTGGAAGGGATCTCTGGAAATCATCTAGTCCATTGTACTGCCCAAAGCAGACCCACCGCACAGTCCTTTTAGTCAGCAAGGCATCCTTTAAACCAGGCCTAAAGACCACTTCCATGTTAGACCAGTTCTGTAAAGAGTATGAAAGGGTAAATTCTTTTCCCCATATTCAAAGGATCCAGAGAACACAAGAACACTACTGAAGTGTTATAATATTAATGACGAGTATAGTAACTGAGAAATTGCTTTTGAACTATGATATAATAAGTAGGTAAAAAAATTTAGCTTACGTCTGGGAGCAGTACCCAAGCCAACAGTAAAAATATAAAAGCTAGGACTGGTTGTTAAAAGGCAAAACAGCAGACAGACCACATAACACCTGCCTCCCTGTGTACCAGATGAAGCACAAGTTGTGACAACTTTAACAAAACAAGGGATACCTCAGGTAGATAAAAATAGCTATCCATTCTACAATAGGGATTGTTTTTATACCAGCTGTCAGAAATAAAATAATAATTTGGGTAGAACAGTAACCTTTTTCATTGTTTAGGAATGTTTGGGATACACTAGTAATGGGAGAACTCCAGATGATCTTAGACAGTGGCATGGAATAGTAGTTTGTTATAGGCCTTTTATAGATTTGGCTCCTTCTTTTCATGTAGTAAAAGACAAAAACAAAAAGGTCTGGAACACAGATTTGTAAAATGGCTATTGCCTTTAACTGTTGATTAGGTACAACACTACAAGGAGATAATAACAAAACATCTGCCCTTATATGAGATCTTATTCCAGAAATTGTCAGTTTCCCAGAGTTGAAATTTAGTCA
Organism: Anseranas semipalmata; assembly: GCA_013399115.1. NCBI lineage: Eukaryota > Metazoa > Chordata > Aves > Anseriformes > Anseranatidae > Anseranas > Anseranas semipalmata. Next base: position 12,170 of record VXAA01002547.1, on the reverse strand, counting down.
AACTTTTTCCTTCTACTTGCTCAAAAGCTGCAAAATATGCATAGGATTGCAAGGATAAAGGGAAGCCAAGAAAGTTTTGTCTTGAATTTTCCATACATTTGTCCTTTATTTCTTGGAAATGCAGGTGATCTCACTATAAATGTATGGTAAACAGCATGTAATAAAAACATCTACATACCTCCATCTGGTTTCAATATTAAAATGGTATTTATATAACATCCACTGACTTCTTTACTGAATGGAGGATAATTATTTTATTGAAATAAATAATATTAAAATGCTATTTCAGTGGATTAATAAACAGATAAATATTTTTTTTAAACTGGGTCAACTATTCTGAGTAAATCTGGAATAGCTGCTGATCCCATTCATTTCTATTATTTGCTTCATGCTGAAGTGCTGAAATACATGCTGTACTCCTTTTTATAGCTGAGCTCAGAAGCAACATTTCTCAAATTTGGCATTACATGGATATCCAAAAAAGCTGGGTGCTACTTTAGTTTAGTCTGTCTTATTTTGTCTTATTTTATTTTATGAAAAATTATGCACAGCAAAAAAGATCTGCTGTTCTTAGTGAATGTACTGCTGCAGGTTACAGGAAGGTGGCACGTTCTCTGCCTCCAAGTTTATTTCTCTTTCCTCTCATAATGTTCATCAGTGAATGATATAATGTTTTAGTGGCACCTATTTAATATATTTTTGCAGTACCCTCATCCTACTGGAAGGTTAAATATGGAGTGGGAAATACTTGCTCTCATAAAGCCGAAACTCAGCTCTTCCAAAAGTTTGTAATATAAGAAAAAAAATTTCTGCCTTTTGCTGTGGCTTGTTGAAGCTTGTGTTCTTTCATGTTTTATAATAAGCCATGGCATTTAAAGATGCCTTCAGTAAACATCACTAACATTTTTTTCCTCTTTAGATGCCAATGATTAATGTTCTCTATGTTTTCAAAGAATTTGTTTTATACCACAACCACAACTACAGTTTCCCACAAAAACAATTTCTAGCTAAACCCTCCATTTACTCTAGCATTTATTCAATCATCAGAAGTCATCTATTGTCTTGCAAGCAAGAAAGCAAGCAAGTTCATCAATTAATGGATATATTTAGATACCTTTCTTAAAATCTTCACCCCTTTTCTTTGGCTAGTAAGGAGAAAAGTGACTTTTAAACACGTCCCAGCACTAGAAGTTGAAAACAGTTTCTTCAGATGACATGCTGCTCCTTTTTAAAAATAGATTGGTAGCATGGGCCAGGCATACCAGGGCGGTGCAGTTAGACCACAGCCAAGGCCGTGCTGTGCTCTTATATTCTCTGTTAGGGGGCAGTGGTCTTCAGGGTTCATCAAGGCCAAACAACTCATGAATGTTCAAAATGGTCAATGTATCAGCTGTCAGTGGGTGAAGACCTAGGGCTAAATGATAAGACAGTGCCATTTGCACACATCTGATATTCAAACACGGTGTAATTTATCACACTAAGCAGGTGGTATGTTTTGGAAAAACAAAACATCATGCTTCTTCAGTGCATCCCTGACCTTTTCAGCCAGCCTTTCTATGGAGGCTATGACAGAGACTAAAGATGTCTTCCCCACCTGACAACACCACCTCAGTGCCTCTTTCAGAAAGAATTTCTTCACAGCAAATGTGTTTGTGTTGTTCCAGTAAATCTGGTAATGACAGAAATGAATCTTTTCCAATCTAGTTTCCTAGATGCATGAGTGTAGAGGGAGGAATTTAAACACAAACCAGAGCCATTGACTATTCATCAGGGAAACATTTCATATACACAGTGAGGATTCCTTTACCAAGCTTGTACTTGAATTGTATATTCAATTTATGTTGTGCAGAGCTCACTTCCCAAATATCATACAACCCAATGTCCTTTCCCTGACCTTATTTTTCCTTTGGGATATAGCAAAAGAGTAAAAGCTTCTCAACTCCCATGTTAGCTAACTGCTTCCTTTATGACAGGGCTGAGAAATCCAAAGCTCATCAGATTTGACTTCATGCAAATTACCACATAAATTTTTGGATATTTAAATTAGATGCCATGAAGAAGTGCAAATAGTATAGCCTGCTAACAGTGTTTGAAAGGTTTCTTTAATTGTCAGAAAAGAATAAGGTCTTCACACATGTTCTACTGCAACTCATAAAAAGAATGTGCAAACAAGCAAAGCCAGGATGAGGCCCTGACGTGTTGGGCACTAAGTCCTTAGCCAGACAAAACTTCCACTGGCTTTCATGCACTGAAGAAGGTGTGTACGGTGCCAATCTCAGCTGCACCAATTCACACTCATGAAATTACTTTTCTTTCAGCTACTGCTAGAATTATTACTGATTTCAAGTAACAAGGGCACATATTTCAGGCATATGATTTCAAACTGTTTCAGCAATGGTACTTTAAAGTAAAGAGATTTTGATCCAAAAGAAATGGAGAGCAAGAGACTTAACAGATTTTCTACTTATTTTCATCAGGCTCAGTAGCAAGTAAACTCTCAGCTCAACTCTCAAGCAGAGAATGTCCCAGCTCGCTAAAGTGATGGAAGGTGGAACCTTCATTTCCTTGCATCCTTCCTTATGTCCAACAGTTCATTCTCTAAAAATATGACTGTGGAAAAAGTTAGAAAAGTTTCAGTTGATTCAGGTCACCATTGCAAATCAGGAATTTACTCCACGAGTATAAACAAAGTCTCTGCATTATGCAATCACTTAAATCAGATTATAACTGGTACTCTACATTTATGTTAGCCTGAATAGCCTGAATACTTCAATCTTTTAATTCAGCAGTGTTCAGATTTTGCCTTGCTTGGCAGGGCTTTTTAGCTAAAAACTGCAGCAAGGACTTTGTCAGGGGCCAGGAGAGGAGGGCAAAAGGAGTTAATATTGAAATGCAAATTATTACAACTGAAAGGATGTTATCCAGCTTCAGTTAGTTTTTGTGATTTATATCCTACAAATAAAAATGAGCAGCTGAAAATAATATGTTACAACAAAACCCAGTAACTGTCTCTCTCATATTCTCAGTCTTTGTTGTTTTGCTTGGAGACTGGGTAAATGGAATTTTATCTATAAATCTAGCTCTTGGAAATAAACTTGCTGAAATCACAATCAGAGTCAAATATTTATGTGATGACTTTTGTGAGAAGTTCAGTAAATATGTTGTCATCAGCTAGATTCTCAAGAAAACATCCCAGGTTCTTTTTTCTTCAACTTGGAAAAATATGATTCAGTCATGGACAAGAAAATTATGCTTGACAAAACAGCTACCTGAGCAGGTCTGCAGAGCAGCACCTTCACCGCACTGCCCAGTTTTTAGAACTTCCATGGTGTTCTTTTATTCTTTTGACACTTCCAACAGCTGACATTTGGACACTTTTACAGACCTCCTCTACCTTCCTGACCCATACTGATCCCATTTGCTACACTCCCCCCTTGTCATTACTCTCTCCTTCCTATGCTTTGTGTCATTTGAGATGGATGGTTTCTTACTCTTTATCTTAATCACCTTGTCTTCTCCCAGCAGCAAAAATTCAGATCCTATATCCATACCCTTCTTTATTATCTTCTTACCTTGTTTGTACTCATGCTTTTCACTCTAACCTTCCATTCTCCAACAATTCTCACTTCTTAACACTTTTCTTCACTTTACACCTATCCATTTCTCTCCTCATCCTGTCTCTGGCTGTATCCTTAGCTGCTTGCTCCATGACTAATAAAGTTTTAGTTATCAAGGTTATCTTCATAGCCAGTTCTCTTTAGTTCCTGGCTCTCAGAGAGATGAGATCCATTTCTCTCTCTCTTTGTTTATGGCATTACTTTTGCAGCTACCCTGTCTGGCCTAGGTGTGTTTCTCCCCTCATGTTCTCTGCCATACTTCAGACCTTGCTTGTTTAGGTACTGGTATATAGTGCAAAAACACTGTCCTGATACTGGCTGATCGATTCCTTTCAGTTCTCCAGCAATCTCTCTTTCAAGAGCCTCTCTTCTCCTAGCCCTTATCTTCTAATATGTTTGGGTCCTCATTTTCTACTTCTATATCCTGGCTAGCATCTGACTGGTAAGCTTGGTCCATACTGAAGTCCAGCCAATTTTTGTGGGTTATCTGAATACCAAGATAAACGACAATTGCTTTTGTATCATTTCCAAACACAGAGTGAAACAGAAAGGGAAAAAATAAAACTGCACTGAAAGCCACTAGTCTGCAAGTCTGTACATTCACACTGGGAGTTTTAACTGCAAGGTTAGTGGAAACCTCTGCTCACATTTAGCTACTGACAAAAAAGCAAACAAGACATCCGACTTTATAAGGAATGAGACAGGAATAAATGTGGAAAAACATACATCTCTGTTGTCTAAAGTAATGGTACAGCTTCACCTTAAATATTGTGATTAATTCTGCATATTTCATCTCAAAAATGAGATGGCAAGATTATAGTAAGTCAAATAAAGATGGCAAGAGTAGATACACTGATAGCTAAAGTTTATAGACTGCACAGATTCAGAGTGTTTGTTGTCTGTGCAGGGCCAGAAGCTGGTATCTTGAGCAGAACTTCTCCTAAACACAAGTTTGGACAGTTAGGTGTTCACACAGGCTATTAGTTTGGTGAGGTCAAAAGAGACTTCATATACCCTTTGAGAGAAAAGGTGCTCTGTGAATGTAGATTAATAAATATTACTGACTGGTAATAGTTATCTCAATTATATCATTGTTCATCTTTCCAGAGATGGAATGGCTACTGGCTTAGCGTTTTAACTCCGCATACTTACACACAGCTTTTCTATGTATTCTTTTTCTATGTATTCCTATGAAATAAGGCATGCCTGTTCAGGAAAATTCTGAGGCACATTCCTTCAAATTTTCATCTTTAACCTTTTCCTTGCTTTCTATTTAGATTACACAAATACAAAGTTCAGCAAATCTATATAACTGAGGTGTGGGCAACTGCATCATATTTATTCTTCTTGTTTTCCCATTGGTTGTTTCAGAAACTCACTCTTTTGAGAGTCAGAAGCTTTTTGATCTCCAGTCTAAATTTGTGTTTTATTCTCCGTATTGTACGTCTCTTTGTTCCTCACTGATGCTTACTCTGGCTATACTTCAAGAAAACAATTTTACATCTTTACATTTGCTTCACTAGACCTGATAAAATGCCTAATTTTGTTCTAGTCCCCTTATTTTCCTCAAAGAAGGGGGATGAGAACTGTACACATTTATCATTTTAGATTAGGTGTCCCAGTGCTGTGTACAAAAGCATTAGTACATTCTATTGAAAATGCCTCTCCTGGTACATTCTAAGATTGCCTAGACATTGGACTTTTTTTCCTGGAGATTTAGTCATCCTGTGATTAATTAATGCAAATAATTTTTTTTAATCTTCTTTTATTTGCTTGAACTTTATCCCAGACCACTTGATTAGGCATTTCAATGCAGGCCACAGAAGTTCAGCTCACATTTATTTATTTTTAACTAGTAGACCTTGTATGGGAAAGTTGAGGGCTGGTTATTTTCTGTTAGTTATGAGCCCCCTGAGGATTTTATTAATAAATTGTTTGTTGTTGCCATAAAAAAAAAAAAAATCACTGACAATATTAAATCACTAATTCCTCTCACCACTTCTTGTCTGTCAGCAGCCGAACTACTAGTTCTGCCTGTTAGCAGTTGAACAATTGTTTTGTAACTTCAGCTATATTGTACTGATAGCAAAGTAACCAATAGTTCTGCTAATCATATAGGTTTCCTTCAACAGTCCCTATGAACTCAGCCTAGCCAAAGCATGGTAAGAAGTCTTTCATTTTTTCCTCTAACATTTGTAAGAACTCATGTGCCAATGATGTCTGGAATTTTATGGATTTTTAACATAAAAAAGAAACCAATTGCACATTCTTGAAAGAGTGTAAAGGAGTCTCTTAAGATTTTATTCATTTGGAATATAAAGAAAATGATCTTATTAGGCCTATGTTAGTTTCCATAAAGAATGAAAAATAGTTTACAACATTTCACATAACTCTCCGGTCTGCTGAGATTTAGACTGCCATTTCATTCAATGTCTTTGTAGACATAAATGATATAATAAAAAACATCATCACAAGATGAATCCTAGTAAACATCTGTTGCACTTTGGACTTCAAGTCAGAACAACAAAGACATCAGCACAGCTGTAAAATGTCACTTAACTAGTAGGCCCACAGATTCCATTCTAGCTGAGTCAATAAATAGGTAATGTTTGGATGTTTAATCACAGGTTGAGAAGTTGTGTACGACAAACCAGTTGCATAAGGAAAGAAAAATTCTACATTACAGGAGTTGGTATAAAAGTACATTCAGTGTTTTCTTATTCCCCAGTGAAAGGGTAACTAGCTTTCTAGCAGGGAAGGTTGAGTCATCCTCTTCTAAGTGAACTAAACTTTATTTTGGAGAAATCTGTCTTGTAATTGTTTGTCTTTTCATTTTTTTCATATCATGGATTTTCCATTTGGATTGGCACTAGAGCTGGCAGTTCAGAGATAGTTAGGGAATAAACTTATAGCACTTGCAACTCAAGCAAAGGAAATAAAATTAATAACTTTCTTTATGCAACATTTCTGATCTTACTACTACAACAAGTTCAAAAGCTGATTAGGCAAGATCAAAATGATGCATGCAGAGTATTACTGGAAAGTACATCTTTTGAGGTTCATGCCTAAAAATAAAATATATATATATTACATAGTAAATTTATGTTGGAAGAATTCATCAGATTTAGAAGTGCATTCCATAGTTTATGAAATTAAAATAACTCAATGCAGGATAGAAATGTACAAAGATCAAATAAAGAAGGATATATCACAATAACTAAGAAAATGGTCTAATGTAATTGTAACCTGTTAGCAGTAGTGTGTCTTTGTGAACTTTAGTTTCTAGCTTCATAGGTTCACATAATTTCCAGTAATTGCCATTAAAAAACTTACCTAATCAAAGCAATTTGCACACTAACCAATATTGTCTAAGACGTCCCTAAGAACAACTGTTTAAATCCATATTGATAAAAACATCCTTACAGTTGGGTAAACTGTAATTGTGTTCAACGTTTCCAAATGAGCAAAGAAACATCTTTCTATTCCACAGCACATAACAAGGACAAAACCCATGCTGGAGAAATACACAGCTGAAATAAGGTGCCAATGGGCAGAGACTGATTCCCTTTCAGCAAGTAGTTTCATTTGGGACTCGAGCATACCTTCATTTAGAATGCACATTGAGGGACTTTGCTCAACTGGGGCCAGATATGGTCCCTCAACACAACACTGGTAGGAGGCAAGTTTTCACTGCTATTGCCATGTGATCTTCCTGCTATATGCAGAAAGGATTTTTGAGCTTTTGGGGGGCATGTTTCACCAGCACCACATTCACTTTAAAACAAAATAATGATTTTAGAATGGAAAGTTAGCTTGTCTTGTATTAAAAAAGGCAGAATCTGACGTATTTTTAACTTACACTATGTTGAAAAGTCCCTAAGCATTTTTGTAATGTTTAATTGTCACTATTTCTAAAGTGCATTTTTCCTTTGTGGAGGGAGATTGGTTCAAAATGCTTCTGCCTTAGAGGATGATAAAAATTATAAAGAATAGATGTGTGAAACACTCAAGACCTCTGAGATCTAACATAGCTTTTTCAAAGGTAATTTCCAATCTGTTTTTTCTTTTTTAATTTTAATTTTTATTTTTTATGATTTACTAGAAACTGCATCAAACTCTTCCTGGCATTCACACAGAACAGGACAAAAGAAATACACACCTTCCTGCCTTTCACTGTCTGTAATCAAATACTTGAGGACCAGGCATGTGAATTGACCAGGGTGAAATCCAGCCTGTAAGGAAAAGGAAAGAAACCTTACCTTCCAGGTAAGTTACTTTCTAACTTTTTGTTTCTTTACACTGCTGATCTTTAAAGCAAGCACTTCAAAAACTTAGAAAGTGAAGAGTCTTCCAAGGAGATAACTCCCTGAGCAAAGAGCAAGCATACAACAAAAAGAATGTAATGACTCTTATCACCAGCTCAGTGTTTTAAGGTTATGCTGCCCACCAGCCTTTATGTGGAATATAAGACATCGATGGTAGTTTCCACAGTGGGCTTTAAGAGTAAATCCAGTGACATCAAAGATACAACACATTTTATAAATGAAGTAAACAAATTCATTCTAGCGCAAAAAGATATTTAGCAGTTGTACAAATGTTATACTATCAGCAATTGTTTCAGGAGAGCGTTTGGGGGGTCCAAGCGATGCTTTGGCAGTCCTCGCGTGAAGGGCTGGCTGCCAGGAGCAGCTGTGCAGTGACAAGTCTGGAATGTCCTCTGAGTAAGGCTGGCTGCAAAGCTCTGAGGACTGTGAGAGTGGGAGGTTCTTGAATAGCTTGAGAAATATGAAAGCCTCATTCAAGGATAAAAAAAAAAAAATCATTAAAACTTAGTCATGTAACAAGGAAACATGAAAATAACTTTGTAACAATGTTGCTGCTTATTCACCATAGAAAAACAAATTTTGTGTGTGTTCAGTATACTTCAGCTAAGGTTCACTTTTTCCAAAGGGTAGCATTGCAAGGGTGGGTTTCAAATAGCATATAAAAATCCAGTAGGTTAAGGATTCTGATCTTTCAGGATTCTGATCTTTCCATAACAAATTCTAATTTCATATACGTCTACAGTATAACAAAATATTCCAGCTTCCTTCCTGGAATTAGAGTTTTCCATGTTTCAGAAGTGCTACTGTGCTGCATGAACTCCTAATTCTGCTCTCTAGGCTCAATACAAGGAGTCACTGATTGAGTAGTGAAGTTAATCACTGTAACATGGGTACATATCTACTTCTCAGGTATCTAAAAACAGCTTCTGTACTAATGTCCTGGTTTGCTATTTTGAAGTCTAGTGAAAGACCACACATTCCAGCCAAAAGTTTCCTTCAGAAGGAGAACTGAATCTATACCACAAAAGCCTCTTGAAGAGAAGCAACACAGAATAATGGAGAATATATTTGCCTGGAGTCTTCCAACAACTCCTATTTTTAACTGTATCGTACACCTTTTATTTAAAATAGAAAGGAAGTAACTGGGAGGTCCTGAACAGAAATTATTGATGTCACCATGGAAGGAAATGATTCTGGGAACCAGAAAGTTTCTGAATACCCCCAGCTGAGCTGCAAGGGAGTGGACAAAAGCTGTTGTTACAATATGCTGTGGTTTAGATACATACAGTAAATTAGTTACATATAACAAAATACATCCCCACCCAGCAAATGGTATGAAAAGTATATATATCTCAGTGTAACCATATGGCAGCTTTGTTGAATTAGCAAGAAAATGCATTCACTTGGTTTATCGTTTTCCCATGGTAGGTAAGAATCTCCTAAGGCCCTTCACATGCAAAGATACACGCAGGCTGGGGCTTTAGCTAGAGCCTTCACGGAAGTACAGTGACACTACACTAAGTAACAAAATCCTGTTCATGAAACAGGAAAGACTCTAAGGTGTGGTACTCTTCAAGCATACCAGATAAATTCAAGAACAAAAGCACTCATTTACAAACTGAAGTTCGAGTGACTAAGTTTGAAACTATTAGGTACAAGTACTTATTGCAGACTGAGCTTCCTCCGATAGGTGTTATTGACCTGTTCTACAAAATTAAATTTTAGTAAATTAAATTGTAAGGTTTTTCTCCTACATTTGATAGAAGGATTTTAAATAAAATTATTCTATAAGGTTATGCTCCTTTATAGTGCTGCAAGACTTCATGTATTGTTTTAGAGCATTTGCAGTTGCTCCAGCTGAAGTGCAATCCCTTGGGGACAGCTTGTTCATAACCAGCCTGGGTACAGACACCTCCATGACCACACAGCGGCCACCAACCAAGGCTATCACTGCTGTATCTGCAGCATGTTCTGTCCCAATTGCAGACTGACAGTAGCTGAAAAGGTATGAGATGTGGCTTCTTTCTTAGAACTGCAATACTGTTTATTTGCAGATTGCTTCTGCTTAGATGTATTTGAACATATAAGCTTACAGAAGTGTAAAGTTCATTATTTCATTGAAGAGAATTGCTTTATTTCTGCTTGCCTCACCTGCCTACATTCAATACACAGCTTGGAAAAAGATTATTGGGGATCTTGCCTGGAAGATCATTGGGAGTTTTTTGTGTAACAACATAACCATCTGTAGGATAAAGGGTGTATAAATGATGTAGCTTTGTTCAGTCCCATGCGAACAGCAGTTTGAGTATAAATGGCATAAACTGACCTGAGCTTGAGAAACATGAATTGAATTCATACCAATTAAATTATGCACTAGTAATTCATTTTACACTGTCAACTGGAGGGTGATAAATGAAACTTTACCATGAAAATGTATTTTAAAAGAACATATTAGTGAAAATTAATTACCTTGTTGACAGGTTATTTAGAACCAGTCACTTCTTATAGGGAGAAATAAGAGTCTCTTGTTAGAAGTTCAGATCATGAAAATGTCAAAAAAAAAAAAAAAAAACCCTTCTATGTATTTCAGACATGATCATTATTTTCTGAACGTGTTGAGAAATTAATGTGTAGTAGTTTGCAACACAAGCACATCTTAAAACATTAAATGAAAGAAAATTCTGAGTTATAATATTGAATGTCACCTACTATCTAATGCCTTCCTTGTTTATTCCTTCTAGCATCAAGGAATTCTGCAGCTTTGCAGTTCCAGAAGACCTGTACTTCTAACAAGTAAAGAAGCATACGATCTTCAAGCCATTGATCTCCCAGGGTGCTGAATACAACCCCATCAGCACTGCCAGATTTTCAGCACCATGCAGGTGCTACATGTGGGATGTATGTGGTCATAGTTTCAGCTTCACAGAGAGAACTAATTGACTTTCACACAGGATTTTGATATTTCGAAATCTGGGTTTGTTCCAGTTTGGAACAAAAGCCAAACATAAGTCATAATTATCTGTGAAAGGCAATAAAGCTTCAGCGTGGGAGCAGGTCATCTCCTAGGCTTCCCCAGAGCATTGGTCCCAGGACCACTGAGACCTCCTGAGCCAGGCTAGGAAGAGGAATTGCCCTGCAAGGCCCTTCCTGACTGACCTGCTCCAGAGCAGCACCCTTGAACTGCTGGAGCCCCAGCCACCGAGCAGCTCCTGGGCTGCCCGGCATCTAGGAGAACCAGAGCAAAATCCCAGTGTCTCAGCAAAACATTCCAATTTGTCTGAACTGGCAAATTCCTAACAGAAAATGTTTTGTCAGAACTTTTATAGTCTGTTCCATTTGTAATTAAAGGCTTGTGTTTTACTGTGAAGGAGATTACTGTGCTGCCTAGCATGCTCCTGGGTAACAGTAATAGTGTTGTCATTTTGGATATTAAAAGGTGGGAGGGGGGG
>VXAA01002546.1:127108-161847 GCA_013399115.1 Anseranas semipalmata | reverse complement strand
TTCTATATTATATATATATTATAATTGATATTCTTAATTTCTGGTGATGTCCTAAAAAGCATACATTGATCATTTTTGTGGGTTGAAATACTCAAGGCGCAGCTGTAATTAAAAAATAACGTTTCATAAAATCTGTGCAACTGCTGAGGCTTGGTTTTGCAGATCTTTCCTCTGCGCTGTTTTTAGTGTTAGTGACATTTGGCATTTGGGAGCTTTGTTTCTGGAACTACTCGTATCAAGACGCTGGCATTTAAGTATCTGATCAAGTTCCAGGAGGCATAAGCTGGAACACATTTGTGTTTATGGATTTCAAATTGCTTCTCTTATCAAAATAGAGAATTGAGAATGTAAGAGTGCTCCGAAGGTCCCCTGCTGCTGACCAATTAGCAGCAATGGGTGATGCAGCTGGACTGTCAGTGGCATATCCTGCCATAATCCCTGCCCCTCTAGCCCAGGTTTTAAGCATGGCAAAGCAAACATGACCCAAAGTAAAACAAAATGCTGCAGCCAGCCAAATGCATGAATGAGTGAACAGGATAACTATGCAGGTGGCCCGTGGCTTTTATTTTCCCAGGCCTAGATCTGCCATTATTTGCACTAATGAGGACAGTTGTAACATACAAATCTTTTCTGTGAAGAGGGAAAGTTCAGCTTTGTTGTCTCAGTGAAGACCACCAGAGCAGTAATTCAAAAGCAAAAGCAGCATTAGGGGAACAAGAGTTCACCCAGACGGGAAACAGCCAGTCTGAAAAACAGTTTCGGTGAAGGGGCAGAAAGTAATTGTTTTCTTGTTCTCCTCTTCTCCCTGAACATGGAGAAGCCGAGCATTCCAGAGCCAAATGGGTGCTTACCCCTATGCTGCTGGGTTCAAGCTCAGGCCATATGCCTCTACCTGACTTTCCCAACAGAGGGCATTATTTTTAACTCCATCAGTAGACACATCACTTACATTTAAGAAATTCAGGGTCCTTGTTTTAGGGAGCCATGCCAAAATAAACTACCCTGGCAAAACACTATGCTGTCAGCTCCATCAGCTGTTTCAGATACCGTTTCTTGCTTTACATTCCTTCCAAGCTACTATACCTGCAACTCTGCTGCTGTTTACCATCCACTAGGATACCTTCGTAGCAAAACAGTACATGTGATTTTGTACTTTAATTTAACTGAAGCCTGTCACAGCTACAGAAAAGACCAGAGAAATGGAAAAACATTCCAAAAGCAGAGAGATCCATCAAACATTTTCTTGCATCAAAAATTCCTTCCTGGGGCTAAGAACACCACTGGAGGCCACAAAATATAAATCCTATGTTCAATCTCACTCTTTGCTCACTAAGACTGTAGAACATGCTTGATTTCTCTTTAACTCAGTTTTTCTTCCTGCCAGGTAAGGATAAAAATGTTTACATATAATGCTTTGAAACCCTTGGGAATAGGGGCATGGAAATAAAACACTAAAGGTTCTACTCTGAAAGAGAGAGAGGGAGGGAGGGAAGGGATGAGCAAGGGAAGAAAGACAGAAGCATGGAAACTGGGAGATACACAAGTGGCTGCAATAGCCAGCACACCAGGTCACATAGGTGTACCCCAAAAGCTACCTCACTGAATCCTTTTTAAGAACTACAGAAGCTCTGTTGACATCTGACATTTCTTTCATTCATACATAGGCCACCTTAGGCATGAACTATCTCCACACACAAAACAGAAAAACACACCATTCTGACTGAAAATGTGTGTTATATTCAGGCGACAAAGACACACTTACACCCTCTGAGATGTCAGTAGGATAGTTTCATTCCAAATCAACCTGACAACACCTGGCAAAGGTGTTCAAGCTATGAACTTCAAAAGAAGTTGAAGGTTTCAAACTAGACCAAAATATGTGAAGTTTTGGTGTCACTGCATTTGCACTACTAGAAAACAACAGGCTAGATGATGACACCCATTTTCATAACTAAGCCTGCTGACAAAAAACGGCACAGGAATTTCTTTCACATAATACCTGTGTAACAGATTAACTGTCACAGCACGCTAACAGCCAAGCTAGGGTCTCATAATAACTTGCAGCATTGAATAAAGCCATCTGAGAAATCTGTGCTCTTAGGTATCAAAACCAACACCAGCAGGCAATGCTCGACAGCACTCTAGGAACAACACAAAGCATACTCACACTAGAGCTGGCTTACCTTCCATGAGTCTGGCAAAAGGCTCTGGGCATGTGGAAGGGATTGGAAGGGCAAGTTTATTCATGGCAACACCGTATGCTACTGCAAGACCATCAATTCCTCGGAACGGTACTTCCCCCGTTAGCAGCTCCCAAAGCAGCACGCCGTAACTATCAGGAAGACAAGAAAAAGTGATTGACTTTAAGGCATTCGTTGTTAAGCAACAAGACAGCACATGAACCTATCAGGGTGCCTCTGGCACACTGCAGAATTTGCAGTTTTATGGATATGCTCGTTGTGCTCGTCAAGCTGGTAAAGTGCCTTATACTACCTCCTTTTAATAATAAGCGAAGATTTAACATAACTCCAGCGTATATTTCCAAAAAATTTGGAAGTGTGCTGACATCCAGGTTGACATTCAAAAATGTAAACTATTTTGGGGGATATATTTGGGAAATCTTTACAGATCTTGAACAGGTTTATTTGTAAAATCATTTTTTTTCTTTTATCATCCATACATTTTCTGCATGAACTAGATAGCTAACCTGTGGGAACTCTCCATGATTAATATTTGACTAAATCACAAGAGAGGAACGTGAAGAAAAAGCTTCTTATCAGAGTAAGAATGAGAACTGCTGAAATGTGGGGGTAAATAATAAAAGGTCACCTCAAGGGTATTTATTTGTTAAAAGCTGTGTGTCAGCTTTTCTTTTCTTAACTGCTAGCACTTTATCAAAAAAACTCCAGTGAAATTTTCACATGGTAATCCTACAATCCCCACCTCTACATTCCTAATTCTGAATTTATTAGGTCAACATCAAGCAATAGAAACAGGATTTTTGCTTATTTGATTGTGATACCATTTAAGGGAATAGAGGTTGATAAGATTACATGGCAAATTCTTCCTCTGGAATCCTGTGGTCAAGAAGGAAGAATCCATTAGTAGTATTTCCCCCTTCAAAATCAGTCACTCAAGCCCAACAGTTGAACAGAAAATACTTCTGCAGTTTCTAACTTTGCTTAGGTTTAAAAACAAAGTAAATGAGACTTTTGTAAAAACTTCTCGTCTTAAAAAAAAGTATCATTATCTAAATGTCTCGACATGTATACATGTACACAACCTCAGATGAATTAATGCATAGACATGCATCGTAACTGTTTCTCTGAGTAATCCCAACTGCCCCTAAAGCAGTCATGATGTCTTTAAGTAAATTCTGCAAAACTGTACAATTTTTCATACAAAATGGTAACCTCATTCTCCTGAATTCAAGATCTGATACAGTAAACCACTTAAGTGAAAATGGGCTTTGCCAGTCAGGCAGCAACACATTAATTTTAAAAAGTTAAGTCTACTCAACATATTTCATTTTCATAAAAAAACATTCATTTTCATAAAACAGAAAATCACTGCAATTGTTTCACCTTCTCAATTCTTTAGAAAAATAGAGAACAATAAAATCATCTGTATGGACCTGTACATCTTAAACTTTCTATCCTCTTTCTTCAGTTAGTCTTTGTGTATTCTTGCGCCAAACATTAATCAATATATTCATTCCAACATATTTATGTCATCTGGGCCTAAAAAGAAAAATGTTCTCCAAGAAATATAAACATTAAAAGATTGTTACAAATTTAATCTGTCAAAGTCAAAAAAAGCAATTAGGTATTAAAAACAATTGTTCTGAAGATACAGTTTTCAAGATCTGAAGATAACATTAGATCACTACAAATTCCTAGAGAGTAATGGTAATTTCCTCAGCAATTTGTTTCAGGAGACCTTAAATACCAAACAGCCCTTGTTGTTCAGGGGTTTGTTTAGTTAATTCTACCCCTGCAATGTGCTGTGCTGTTATCCGTAAAGCAAGAGGAACTTACCATCTCTTTTGCAACATAGAACTAAATCTTCAAGGCTAAACAATGGCATAAAGCATATGGCAGCCTAACAGAGAGCATCACAAGTGCCGAGTTGCAGATCTGCATACGCTTCATATGACTAGGTGAATTCTGGCAGAAACCAAGACAACTATGGCCTGCTCCCTTGTGTGCTAGAACAGTTGCAACACTGAGATCTGGCTGTGCTTCTGCGTGGCACATGCTTCACAGTAACTGTAAATAAGTTGACCAGCTTGCCATACTGCCACAGTCAGCTCAAGTTCCTTCCCTCTTAGAATTATCAATCCCATTACAAATGGGGCAGAAATTAGAGGTTAGTAAATGGGTTCAAAAGAGTAAGGCAGATCAAAGGAAGAAAAAAGTGTCAGCTCGCTACATATGAAGAAGCTGTCTGTAGCTCAGGTTTCCTAGAAGCAGAGAGAATGTTGTGGGATTATGTTGTCTGTCACACCCCTGAGGGTAGCGGGGACATTCCTGGAATTTAACTTCGTAGTTAATATTTCATAGAACGTAGAGCTTAATTCTAAACAAGGATTTTTTACTTTTTTTTAAAAAGTCAAAACCCACCAAATATCCCTCCTTCACACTCTTGAAACAGTTTCACTGGGTTCTCATTTGAAATTTGCTAAACTAGTTAAAGATTTATGTTAACGTTTTTTAGATTTTTCCCAGTTTCCAGAGAGAGAACACTTTTTTTGTCGAGTCTGAAACATAGTTGGCTCCTCTCGGTCATGCATTGAACATGCATTTCACTCCCTTGTGGCATAGCACCGAGCCTCTCTCCTCCTCCGTGACCCCATGTGTCTGGTAGTAGCTGATAGCGGACCCATGCACAGATGCAGCGAAGCAGCAGAGCGCACATGGTACAAAGTGGAAGTGAGGTCTTGTGCTGGGATGCAGCTGAGGGTCTGCCACCTGCCAAAGCCCTGTGCAATTAATTGTAATCTAACCTTGCAGCCCAGTGATTTGTTACTGTTCATTTTCTCAGTCAGCTAAAACACCTCTGCTGACAGTACTTCGATATGAGATGTCCTCCAGCTTGGCTCCCTTAAAGAGAAAGTTTCAGCCTCAAAGCCTCTCTATGCCCCATTCTAGAAGACACAATTCACTAATTTTTTTCTGCTATAGCATCATCTCGGTCACCTCTTGGCCATACGTTCCCCAGGAAGGTTTTCACCTGTGTTGCATTTGAAAGCAATTTATTTGTTGTAGTGCTTTTTACAAGTTGCTCTTCAAAACCCTTTTAATCTTCTTGCATTCAACTTGCCAGCACTTAAGCCCATGACTTATTTTCCTCATTTGGATACAACTTTTTGAAGGATGTCTTCTGCTAGCCTCCTCTACACCAACTTCTGCATTCTTTTAAAGTCTTTCCTATGCATTTGCTCCATGCTTTCATGTAGTTTCCTTAAAAGATCCATGTTGCATATCATTAAATTGTGTGCACACTCTTTTTGTTGTTTTTAAACAAAATCCCTCGATGTTGTCATTACTCTCCTTCAAATTAAAACACTACTATATCAGACTTTTTCTTTTTTTTTATTGCTCTTGCTAAGACATTGATGCCCCATCCCTGCTAGCATTTAAGGCCAGGTTGGATGGGGCTTTGAGAAACGTGGTCTACTGGAAGGTGTCCCTGCCTGTGGCAGGGGGGCTGGAACTAGGTGATCTTTAAGGTCCCTTTCAACCCAAACCATTCTATGATTCTATAATATTGAACTTAAGTATATACATTTTGACTCATGGCATATTGCACTATATTGAAGGCCTCCTAAGCACACCCAAAGACTAAATGAAAAGCTGCTTCTCTTCCTAAAAGCTCCCTGAGTAGCTGTTCCGTGAACCAGTCATTTCGGAAGCTAAAAGATTAATCTATTCTTCATGTCTCAAAGCAACAGTTGTTCTATCCATTAGGGTGTAATCAAAGTTTTCATTATCACAATCCACTCTTGCAATCTCCCCCTCCAACCTCACCAAGCCTCTAAATGTTGCCACCCTAGTCGGACAGTCTTAATGCTAACTTTTCCTCTTTAAATGTGGAATTTCAGTCACTAGAGATTCCACCTTTGCTGCTAACATAGCTAGTTTATTTTTTGAAAACAAAATCATTTTTTTTCTACCTATGCATCCTTTTGAACTTTTTTCCTATGTATTTCATACTTTTGATATTATAATGTCCTATTGATTATTTCTTTCCAACATGTTTCCCAGTTTCTTGCTCTACCAATAGCCTCATTTGAAAAACAGGAACAGGAGTTTAAGGACTTTACATTTTCTTTTTGACCTCCTAGGATTCATATAAGCCACAGTGAAGGAAAGTTAATACTGAACTGAATATATATTTGTCCTGTCTAAATCTAATTGATTGCTCATATTACTCTTCAGTTTGGATGAGAATTTTCATATCAAAATACAGGACAAACTACCAAAGAGTTGGGTTTATCCAGAACTAGTGGTAAAGTAATAAGTACGTATTAGATACTTCTCTTAATGGAATGGTTAGAGAAGTGCTATTGATGTGCTCAACGCATTTCTTCTACAGGGTAATTTTTAAAAGATACAGAAATGGACAGATCTGTTTCTTCTAATATAATACTAGACATACACATTGCAGGGAAGCTCACTGCATTTCTAGCAGAACCTAATACCAGCTCTTCCCTGTGTACATACAGTTCAAGGTTGAGAATACCGTTTCCACAGAACTAGTGGCATTTTAACAACAATCATCTCAAGTGATTAAGGAGCAAAAGAGGGGCTGCTGATAAGAGTGTTTTCCATTAATTCTCAAGTAAGGGATTGGGAATTATAAAGTAAAAGAACAGAGACAGAAAAGATTTATATGAAAAAGACCTGGGAAGAAAGAATCAAGGAGCTCTATTCATTCTCATCTGTGAAGAAAAAAACTGGTCAAGCTAATTTATTCTTCTGGCACCCACAAGTAATTTTTGGACTTTAATTACAAAATGAACCATGTGATACAGACCATGTGTTCAAGTCAACTGACACTTGTATGAATAATTAACCATCTACCAGTGATCCAGTAATCCCTTAAGCCATTTAACATCAGGTTCAATCCTACACATTGGATTTTCAGGAAGGAGAAGGCTGGAAGTCGGCAGGATTTCACATGTGATTTTGCCACCTCTCTTGCAAATCTGTGAACTTAGAAAAAACTAATTTCCTCACACTGTTATTATTCAAAGATATTTGTACTGTAGGTTCCTCTTCTGCATCGTCCTAGGTTCAGCACTTCCCATAAGAAAGGAACTATCAGCTCAACAAGGAGATCCCAGCAACAACAGCAACCAGAATATCACTTTTGTTAAGAGAAAAAATTGATCTTTGTTACATTTTTAATGGTAATTAACAGTTAGTATTTTTGTATGTTATTCAACTGGTAGTTCCAGAGATGATATCTACTTATTTCACAACAGTCACTTGTGTATGCTTCTCTCACATGAACTTCTACCAGTATTGCTAGTCAAAACTTATGTGCCAGGAACTGAAGTCTTACCAGTGTTTCACTTCACACACAAGTCTACAGAAGCCTACAAGGGGTCAGTTGAGGATGAACGTGCTTGCCAGCACTTGATTCAAATGAAATATTCTAATGACTGAAGTTTCTATACCACTGAACGCTTGAAACATCTTGATCTGCTAATCAGATTATTTTTAAGTAGTTTTCGTATTCCATTCCCAAATGAAAATTTAATTCTTAATTATTTCACTGGTCTCAGAGTAGATTCATTTTACAAGCATCTGAACTGAAGAACACAGGGAACACAAATGAAGGTTGTATGGTGGCCTTACCTTTTTCATACCAATTGTATTGATAACATGTTTTTTTTTTAAGCTGCACAAGTCAAAAATAAAGTGAGTGGTAAACAAGAAATACATTTAAGCATTTCAAATGACAGGAAAATTCAAATTATATGCCTACTAACATTAGCTTGCTGTGCAATATTGGACAAGCTGCAATATCTGGTCCTTCAATTTCACCCCTAAAAATCCAAAACAAATTCCTAGCTCTCCTCTCGAACTTATGACTAGACTTACAGGAATTATCTGACATTTAAATAAAAGGGTAGTTTCTTTGTTCTCTGTGAAATATAAGCACAAGGCTTCTGCTATACACCTAAAATTTGTGGGTGCAGCACAACAAAATTCATAGCAACACAGATTTTCACTAGCAAGATGTACAAAGTGCTGTTATTATCAACAAGCTTTACAGTGGCCAAAACCGTGGTGATAGACACCAGTGCATGGGAGCATTCCTCTGCCTTGTTAAGTTCTTTGCCAACCCTCCTGTAGAGCAGGGCAAAAACCAGCTCTTTTTTTTTTTTTTTTTTTTTTTAAATGGAGCTTGATACATTATTGAAAGGAATTGCACGAAGCAGTTATTTATGATGGAATAAAAGACTGACTCGGGAAATTTCAGTCCTGGCACCCATCTTCTCCAGCAGCTATCTGCATTTGTGCAGCAAGAACACAGGCAGAACAAGATTCTTCTTGTTGAAAGGCTAGGCAACAATTCAGCCAGCAGTATTATTCTACTAAGCTTTTCAGAAAAGGTGTTGAAATAAAAGGGTCTGTGAATGTTAGGGACAGAAATATCCAGTTTTGTTGATGGTGTGGAAACTAACTAGAAGGTTGGTTATCAGGCAAACAGCTCCCAACGCCAGTGATTACCCAAGAGGTTGAAGTGGACAAGAGGAAGGGCAAGTCTAATAGAATATAAAAGTTCATCCTGTTAAGAATTTCAAGTTGCATCTTCAACTGGGGTGGGGACAGGATTTAGTACACGTCCATTGCCGCTTTTACAAAATCCAGTGCTTATGGACAAAATAGTAGTGACTGCACTGGCAAGCATCTGTCCTCTGCATACATGCTTCAAATGCCATGTTCTTTTCAGCTTACTTAACTATGATTCAAGGTTCTGGCCAGCTCGGAGACAGGGCTTATTCAGAGACAATATATCATAGCTCTCTTAACTGTGATGACCCTCTGTTTAAGGAAGAGCATTGAGAAGAACTCAACCTGATTTCAAGGAAAGACTGGTAACTATACATAAATAAATACAGAAAAGCGATGCATGAATCTTAAAAATATTCTTCTGAAAACCTAAAAACTATTTAAGAGATTTACAATCTAAGGCAATAACCAAACTGATATTTTTGCACAGGTATAGAGGCTCTTAAGCTACCTTGATGAATATCATCAGTTGACCCTAATAACTCTTATCTTTTTTAAAATGAGGTCACACTGGTACAGAACATCTACTGATCCGTTCAGCATGCCTGGACTAGTAAAGTTACAATCACAAAGGAGTTGTTTCCACCTTTCCTTCTCCCTTAAAGGCCATTCCTGGCACTGTTTCAGAGGAGCAAACTGAGGTTTAAGTTTGGAAAGCTAAATACAAACCAGTATTGTCATGTTTTCATTTCTGCCAGGCTTCACTCAGAGTAAAAGCCTGGTTCTTGCACAATTCCTCTCAGATCAACTACATGGGCTACCACATTTAATGACAGAGTCAGAATTTAATCCATGCTATTCGTGAGGAAAACAAATTCACACATTTATCCACAAGGCAAATCATTATCTATTCAGCACAACTGGATAAGGAAAATAAGAACCAACACACCAATTATCTTCCGTAACAGCCAGACAATTCTTCCAGCTGGGATATTTCTTTACCCTGACAGATTTCACAGCATGCACATGCTGTGTGGGAGCACTGCTGGCCAACGCCAGATTCTTAGTGCTCTGAAGACCCAGTCAGCTTGACATTTCAATACCTCTCCCCACACAGGAAAAAAAATCCACCTACTTTGTTTCCAATGGTCAGAACTAATTCTGTATCTGACAGTATCCAGAAAAGTCATTATCATAAGACGAGTTATTTACTGAATTCTGGATTTACCAATTCACTTAAAGAGTTCCATTCAAACTCCATTTTTGTAAGTCTGTGCGCCAATCCTTACACTCCTCCCCACCAAAATAGCTCCTATTCTCAAAAATCCCATTGCCTGAATGGAAAAGACAATACATGCACACAAATTACTACTGATGGATTACATACTCAGATTGACCTACAGAAGAGATTTCTTGTTTTATGCAAAAGTCTGGGAGGGTAGAAATAAATTCATAAGCTTATTATAAAAGTGAAAAGCATTGCACTCAGGCTGAAACTGCAGGGAGAATTTCACGAGGTATAATGTGCTTATGTACATATGCATCAGTGACAGATCACTGTCAAAACAAAGTGATCTTACTCTTGGTAAAATATTAAGAAAAGTAGCAACTTTAAGTATTTCACAGCTTGATTTTATGGCCTTTGGTTAAGTCAGCCAATAGCTGAATAGAGGCTATGAATCCCAGGATAATCTGAATGCAAATGTAAGGAAAAACAAAAATTTAGATGTATGCAGGAGCTGGTCTACCATTTCCTACAGAAAAAGTGTTTACAATTAATACCAAAATAGTCTCAGAGTCAGGTAGACAGAAAGCAAGTGGATAAAGTTTTCTTAAGCCCAGAATTTTAATAGATGGATCACCGTTACTCATTCTTAAAAATAAAACAGGTTTCCTGGCAGATCTAGTTACTCTTTAGTATCCAGTCACTTAATGTCAAATCAATACCTCCACACATCGCTGCCTTTGGAGAACATGGAGGAGCGAATGACTTCAGGAGCCATCCAGGCATACGTTCCAGCTGCGCTCATTTTGGTAGTTTTATGCCATTCCCTTGCCAAGCCGAAATCCGTGATCTTCAATATCTTGTTGCTCAGATCTCCATTTTCCACCTTTTCGAGTATCAGTACTGGAGAAAAGGGAGGCGGGGAACAAAAGGCATGCAGAGTAAGGCCAGTGTCTATGCAAAAAGAGATCCTCCTGGAGATCTCCCAAAATTCAAGATTCTCCCTGACTTTTAGCTATTCAAACATACTGTCCTCTGTTACAAGATATTTCAAGCTAATCCCTTCATGTGATAAGTGAACATCTGTCTAGCAAATAACTTCAAACTTAAGCAAAATATCAAACCCCAGAGAACAAATAAATAAGATAACCATTTAATACAGTACCTAGTGTTATTCTACATAATACTTCTCTGCTAAGAGGAAGTGAACCACTGTAACTTCTAGAAATCCAGATAAGGGAAGACATTTCCTAATTAATCCTCTCTCAGCAAGCCAGTAATAGAATCTTTTTCTTGAACTGCTTAGAGGAGTTTTTTTTTTTTTTTTTTTTTAAATCCAAGTACACATACAGGCTGGATATACCTTTCAGGTAGATGTGTTAGGAGTGCAAGTTCTACATACACAGTTTTTTTTTTTGAAGTGCCAATTTAAAAAAAAAATTGGTGATCAGTAATAACATGTCCAATCCAAGACTTCATAAACACTCCCATGTTACAGACCCCTTTTTCCTCCATCTTTATTAAACATTTTTTTGTTAAGCTACCAAAGTTTCTACCGCATTGCAGTGGCAAAGAAGTTTATACCCAAGAACTTAGAACAGGTAGAGGCAGAACTCAAGAAAGCTTTGGTATAAGGCACACATTCATCTTCACCCAACAAGCTGTGCTGTCACACCATTGTGAAATGGGTGTAAACCAGAGGCCAGAAGTATCAGAATAGCTTTAACAGCACCTATTATCCTCTTTATCTTAAGATGAAATGACCACACAAATTGCAGAGCAGTGATCAAGCAACAGAATATAACAGGTCACTAAACTTACATACCTAAAGTAGTCATAAGCCTATGAAGTGACTTTCAGCCATTTCATAAAGGGCTGCAAAGAAAACGTATTTACATCATCATTAGTCTAATGACTTCATAACAGAAGGCATCAAGCCACTAATACACCATCATTACACAGCTACCCTATTTTTAATGCCATTACAGATACCAGCTCTCAGAAAACAAGATGTGTTTTTTTTTTTTCCTGCACTGTATGTGTGTAAATTGCAAAAACAAACAAAACCACAGTCATGAACCATCATGAAACCTACACAATGCAAAAGCACATCAAAAATTACAGTACCTAAGAATCATCTTCAGGACCATTTTTAGCAGTCCATGAAAAGACTCCAGTGTCAGTCTCAAGCTAACGGCTTTTTTTTTCAAAAAAATCTTACATATTCTCATACTCCCCACTAATAATCAAAATGCGACTTCCAAAGAAATAAAAGCATAGATGTTATTTGAACACTTCTGTATAATATATAATATACATCTAAGTGTTAAAATATTACATTTATTGTAATAAAGCTTAAACAATGTCTGTTCTCTGAAAATTCAAAAAAAAAATAGCTACCCTTTCTATAAGACTTCATAATTCACAAAATACTACTTTAAGATTTTTGTGGGCCAACTTGAGTTGTGAATAAACTAGACTTATGATTAAGCTCTTGGTTCCTGCTTCTTTTGCAAAATTCCTTTCTAACATTACTGAATGCTCCATTTTCCCATTCGCAGAGGAAGGAGGAGTTTGAGGCATAGTGTTACTACCATACAGAAAACACAAACATTATTTGAGAAAAACATTTCACTTAAGAGAATTTGGCTAGTACTGAATGATGCTGAAGCGACCCTTTCTATGAAGCTTTTTAACAGCAATAAAGTAAGGCTGCAAGAGATGTATAACTAACATTCTCTTCATTTGGGCAAAAACTGATGCATTTTTAGAGCCACGCTTCAGTGTGGAACACAAGAACCACAAGAAATAGAGGCACAGAAGTAGGCTTCCTTCGGGCCTCTTCTTCCGGCCAACATTTTTTTTTCTTTCATCCTAGCAGCTGAAGAATTCTTAACAGAAATTGCTAATAAGTCTCCCACTGATTACAAGAGTGAAAAACTCCCGAGGACATATGCTATGTTTTTCCTTCTAATATGTACTCATTGTGCCTAAATAAATGGCAGAATAATATAATCTAATTTTAAATTTAAATGCAGTGATATACAGAGACAGTGAAGTTGTAAAAATAAAGCAACACTTTAAAACAAAAAAAGGATAGGCTTTGGGGGTGTTTTTGCTTCCATTCAGAATCACGAGTGCAAGCAAATTTGCTCTTCACAAGGCAGATCATATTCTGTCTGAATCAGCTCAATAGCAGGACAGACAGCCAGATATCACAGTTGGGTTGTACATACCTTCCTGGCAAGAGATTATTTAAATCTAATTACCTTTATTTGCATTAAGATCTAACAAAACAATTAGTACTTACACAGACCTATTGTATCCATGAACTTGTTCTTTTGTCAGATGTAAGCTAAGTGAGATAAATTACCATAACAAAAAAACACAGAGAAGGACAATGAAAGAGCTGCATTTATTGCAAGTCCCTGATTCCTTAGTTACTTTCCCCTTTATTTCCTCCATAATAACTGCTTGGGATAATAAACCTGCAACCCAAAATTGTAGAAATTAATTTTAAGAATTATAGCTCTCTCCAGGATCTGTTTCAGCTCTCCTCATCTCGGTCCGTATCAACAGGCTCACTTCTAATTGCTAGGAGTCTCCCTAGTCTATCTGTCAGATTTTCAAACCAAAAGCCTTGACTCTCTCTCTTGCATTCATTCAGATTTCAGTGAAGTATCTTGTAAATAAGTGAAATATCAATTTCTTCCAGTTTCCGCCTTAATCTCCTTTATGGTGAACACAGGCCAGGTTGCTAGGACACCGCAAATCCACTTCTCTCTTGCAAATCAATATGGTCTCCTTCTTGTGAGCTTGATCTATAACCAGTTATTACCTCCTGTTTAATACTTTTAGTGCAACTTCTCTTCAGAAAGTACTATTTCTTCTGCACTTATTAGAATCTAGCACAGCACGTAAGACAAATAAGCAAGATAATTCCTACGCTTACAGCAGTTGCAGAGTTAACATAACTTTCCATCTTTGAATAGATGTGACCACTCACGACAGAATTAAGAGTTGTCAGATTTATCAAAAATAACTGTTTATTTTCAGTCTAACAAAATCCAGACAGAGATAGAGCACCTACACCAAAACCTCAGCTGATCTACCAAGGCAATAGTTCTCATTCTGGTCTCTTGATTTAAAAGATCTGCATGAGAAAAAGAGGTTAAAAACAAGGTATAAAGTCAAATTAAAAATCTGTCACATTCACAGCTTTAAAGAGAGAAGCTGTTTGGCAGCCAAGATACTAGGCCTAGTTTTCAGGCAACTGGGGAAGAACAAGAGCTGAATCAGCAGGAACATGCAGAATGGGTCGGCTTGTCCGTGGTGGCTGACTCCTTCCTGCTGCAGCAGGGCCCATGCAAGAAATCTCTTCCTGTGCGCGTGCCCAGGGCCAGCCAAGGTGTAGAGGAAGGCATGTTATGTACTATGGCTTGTAACAACTCAAAACCATTTCTTTCCCGCCTCTGTGTATCACACAGGTTAAAAGCCAATATTAAGGAGCACATGTGGGAACCCACTGGCAGCATGCAAAACAGACTTGTGAACAGAACTGGGCATTGAAAGCACATTCAGACAGCTTTCAGGATCCAACCACTAAACAAACAACTTAATAAAGCTCAGTTGATTAGCAGCAAATCACCAATACCATGTCTGTTGCCTAATGCAAATGTAAAGCAAAATGTGGTGGCTTAAACTAGTTGCTAACAACTTTAGGTAAGGGGCATCACAAGCATGTATGCTGACAGGAATAATAATCAAAAAGTGCTCACATACATTTGCATATATTCCTGAAAGACTCTGAAGTTGTCCTTCAGAAAATAAGTGCTTTCCAGTGAGAAATTAATTAGAGCTCAGATGAATTCTGCCCAGCAAGCCAGCCCTTCCATATCTCAAGGTGTCCCAGCTGAGAGCACAAGAAAGGAACGTGACCCAAATAGGCCTCGGTATCCCCTGGCAACACCTGTCCTTGACGAGGCAATCATCCGGGTACACGTACACCATTCAGACGTGTCATTTCCACCGCTAGGGTTTTAGTAATAAACTTCATTACCAGAGGACTCTCAAGAATCACTACCGTTAATGATTCGACCCCACTGTTTAATTTCTTCAGAGACAGGCAAAATGCAAGTCCTGAAAGACAACCATCAAGACACGTTAGAGCTGAGCTCAGAGAGATACAAAGGTACACATTAACCACTGGGCCTCCTCTTATCTAGGTCATGAAGACCAGTCTTTTTTCTCTGAAATAAAAATGTCTGTTGAGGTTCTCGCATATTCCTTAAGAACATATTTTGTGCCTTACAAGAAGCACCAAGGATATTTTCATATCAGACTGTTGTGAGAAAGTTTCCTGAGGTACAGAGGAAAGTACGCACCATATAAACAGAGAGGTGGGTTAGGTAATGAGTCAACATTTATTGGTTTGACGGTAAGACAAACTGGCATAAGGCAGAATGCAGAGAGCATTTGAAAAGACTCAGTCTGGTGCAGTCCCTAGCCATTCTGACACGACAGCAAGTCAATGAACTATGTATTGCCAGAGATGAGAAAACTTGTCACTTAGTGTTTTCAGTACTTTTTAGCATGAGGTTCCACGATGCTTTGGTTTCTGCTCAGGACAAAACAAAAGTAACGAAGAGGAAAGGCAGCACTGTGTGGCTTGCTTTCATCACTAACTTTACAGCATTTTCAGCTGCATTACTGAGTAGTTCAGAGCTATACATGGCAGCTGGTAGCCTACTCTGAAGGGTTTAGGATACCCTGTGCTTGGGGCTGTGATACTTCATGGACAATTACCATCGCCATCAGGGTACTGACTGCAGCACACAGGACGTTCACTGTAGCCTGTAAGACCACCCCAGCTGGGAAGCAGCCTTTCTTAACTGTATCCTTTAATTTGTCTTTGTTGCCATGAGTGAACCTGGCAATCCAGATCCACATTATCAAGGAGTCTTCCCTGGCCAACAAGTCCTGGCATTTACCCCTTCAGAATCACAGTACCATGGAAGAGTATAATTTAAGCAACTGTACTTGTTCTTGTGCAAGGTATTATTTACTTGTTTTGACTACTGAAGGAATAATTAAGAAGCCAGAGCTGAAGCAGACTGATAAAGTTTACACAGGGCACCTTCAGTACATTCTGCAGGTGACAGAATGGTGGCCATTAATCAGACCTTTCACCAGGCCTAACAGCCTTCAGTTAGTAAGCAATTCCAGATGCTGAAACACAAGTGTCATTAGAGACTTTCCTGATATGGATTCCAGTCTCAATCTACACCAAGACCTGAGCTAGCAGCTTTTCTAGGAAAGAGCTGGAAGTGACAGAAATTGGCTTCCTGGGGTCAGGTGAAGCCAGCTTACTTTCTCCAGTTTAAGTATCATTCTGTACACGTGTTAATAGCTAGCACACTTTTGACAGAAAGAAACGTCAGTCTTACTGAAAGTAAGCAAGTCTGCAGAAGTACACAGACCCCAGTGATGACTGACAGATCCCAAGGGGGATGATTCTCAGTTTTGTAAGTCACAGTTATGTATTAGTGACATCAAGAAAAACATGTTTTTCTAGAGTCAGGGCCAACTCAAATACTTTTTCTTGCTTAAACCAAGATTTGTACTGAAGATATACCTCACAGAAATGGACCCTCTGAAGTACGACTGACACAATGTCATGACTGATGAGTCAGCTCTTCCTGCTCCCCTCCATTCCACATAGGATTCCATTATTATGCTTTACAAAAGACAAAAACATCTACCTTAGTATTCAAAGCAATACAAAAAGCAACTGGATTACCATTTCCAAGATACCATTACATCCTTCAGCCTTCACATAGCTGCTAGTATGGGATCTTCCCATTCTGTCTTGTCATTACAAGTCATTCTGGAGATGCCTGCTCCATGGGGCATTGGACAGTGAAGGATTACCTACCAAAAGAATAGAGTTAAGACTGCTGTTGTTCTAACGAGACCTTTAAGGACAGTTCCAAAGGCTGGGTTTCACATTAGAACATTAAATTTTCACTAGCAACTCATGAATTTTCACTAGCATGTTTAGGATTGGGACTATATGTATCCAGGACTATTCTGTGTCCATACAGAATGAGAAATTGTTGCAGTGAAAACACTGAAACTTGCAGCTTTAAATTTTCTTACTGCAGACATCCTGTATTAGTTCCCCAAAACAATGGCCAGTTCTAAGTAGACAAAAGAGAGGAACAAATGGATTCTGAAAGAATATAGACATTAAAAAAGTGTACAGATAAAACGTTAGTCAAGTTTCAGCTCTGCCATGAACTATAAAACTAGAGAAGGGCTGCGCTGGAGGCAAATGATGGACACTTTTGTTGAGATGAAATACTGTCCTGCATGCATGAAAGAGACGCACACCTCCCATAGCCACATATATTCAAAAGATGGACTTCATCACCTTCCCCCTCCATCCTCATAGACGATTACGGTGAATGTTGGCTTGGGTGAAACAAACTCACAGCATCTCAGATAGCCGTCTTCCTAGGCTCCCAACATAATCAGAAAAGACAAAGCCTCTGCAGAAAGGTATTCAAAGCCTAAGTCTAACATACATACTCTGAATTACTCCCTACAGAAACCTCTCTTGACTAAAGACATATCTGTGTTAAGTGCCCAGACTCAAACCATGTGAATTTCTCCTTAAGATCTGGTATAAATAAGTAATTTCAATTAGAGAAGTTCTCCAGCACTACAAAGCCTGGAACACCAGATGTTAGAGAGCCATCTGGTGAAAACCCATGTACTCATAGTTGCAAGATCACGTCAACGCTCTGAAATTTTTTAAATTAAGTTTCCAGAAATATATTGTTCTATTAGCAGGACAGCTAATCTAAGTCAGAATGGTACTACTGTTAAATAAGTCTTAAATAAAACTGTCCTTAGGCCCATGCTGGCAGCTGGAGGTCATAATTCATTGCATCTTGTACCACTTGCCTTAATGATCACTGAATCAATTGAAGAGCCAATGGTAAACATCTTTGTCAAATGCACAAAACCTTATTGCAAGGAAGAACTTGTTTTCATTACTCATGCATCTACCAGAAACACACGAGACAGCTATACAATGACAAGGTAAAGGCAGGGGTATAAAGCTGTATACCTTTTGATCTACTTGTATGTAAGAATTCTGCCTACATTGTAAGCAAACCCAAAGAGGGCTAGGTAAACCATGTCTAACGCATCAGTATTCACTCCTGTTTATTAACCATCACAATAAGAAGTACAAAATTGATGAGCAAACTGATTTGGGAATATTCTCAACTTTACATTAGTGTTCCAAACCAAGTAACTGCAGTATTGATTTATTTTTCATTGTTTAACCCAACTCATTCCTATTACATGTTTTCTGTTCCATCCAATTATTCTGGAAGCACTAATTGGTCTGGGTCTCTTTCCTGCTGCCAGAATGTAGACATTTCTCTCTCCTTCCTTTTGTTTTCTTCAGATCTCACACCCATCAAATCTTCTTCCAAACATACTCCCCTAAATAAACAGATAAAAATACTTCCACTGAAGTATTCCAGTGGAAAAATACTTCCACTGAAACTTTCAAGCTGATAGCTTAAACATGATAAAACTTTATTTAGGTTCTAAGTTGCTCACTTTATAAAACCCCAGTAAGACACCTATATTTCATCCTGCACTATACTACCTCCAGTATGCATGAATAGTCCTAAGAGGTGGATTACTTTCACAGAAGAAAAGTCTTCACAAGGGAAATCAAACTTTTCCTGGCAATAACATTAACAGCCGCTGTTTTGATCCTCTGTTCTTCCCATATCATGCCAGCAGAACACACCTCTAAAACTTCCCCTGGAAGGCAGTCACACTGACACATTTTTCACTTGTTTGGAGGGTTACTTTGTTCTTCAGCTATACTTTTGGACAGTTAGGTCAGACAAAGTTGCATTTTCACTCTCCAGCAGGACAAAGTAGTGGGAAGGACCAAGTGGCGAAAAACAAATGCTTTAACCCATGCTGATCCATTTGCTAGCAACATCAAAGAACTGGTAGGAAGTGGCTCCTCATTTCATCTCACTGTCAAAATTAAGCAGCAAGGCAGCAAAATATGGTTATACAATCTCTTTTTCTGGTTTCTCTGCATAGTGTAGTGCTGAACTGAACACACCTTTACTTGTGCTAAAAGTTGATTTATCACTTCAAAAGCAGAACATTCCAGGAGAACTATTACAGAGCGATCACTCACAGTAAAAATAACACATTTTTATACATGAAGGTAGAGAAAAGGGGCTCCTGCACATCAAGAAAATAGAAAAATTCCTGATGTTCTCAGAGAAAAACTGAAAGACAGAACAACAAGGAAAGCAAGATTACCTTGCAGCACTGCCACAATAATTAACCAAACTCCCCATCACCCCCACGTTTCATGACACAGTTCTATCAGCAACTGCCTGCTCCCTTCTCCAGACCAGATTATTTGTTTTTAAGAAACAGGAGAGAAATTACATAAAAAAAAAATCCAAGACAGTCTCTTGTACGGTCCACCTTACAGTTCACTCCAAATGATTTGCCTGTGCATGATGCTACTCAGCCTGGCACACAAGAACAGAAATCTATTAGCTAATGAACAACAAACCTGATGGGAACAGTTGACAATCATTAAGTGAGGGGAGGTAAAAAGAAACAAGGTACCAAGTACAATGAGAATTAAAAACATACAGGAAGAAATATGGAAGGAAGCAGGCCAGAAGACCAAGATCCCTACTGTGGGGAAAAAAAAGCTGGGTTTGTTGTCTGTGGTACACTAGGATTATCACTGACTTGATGGATGATTGATGGCCTCACATTTAACTTCCATATAACTTTTCCTCAATTAAGACAACACAGAATTTTAGTGCCAGCACACCTGCCACTCTTGCTTAAATTCTACAGTTCTAGGCAGATCATGAAACAGCAGGACTACTAATTAGTGATAAAACAACGATACGTCATTTGTTCTATTGTTGTATTTTGAAGTTATCTTTGTCAAGTCTTCATAGCTGTTGAAGAGATGCCCACCATTAACAGTGTTCCTGACATGCTTGGACGGACAGTGGTGCTTTGAAACGGGTTGAGAAAACAATCTGAAATGTCAAAACTTGTTTGCCAGAAGCTAAAGAAAAGCTGATTATGAAGTTACTTCAGATTAGCTTGCACTTAAAGGGAGCTCCTGGACCTAGGAACAGAGGGGGGTGATGGGGGCCCAGGTGAAGTCCTGACTGCTAACTACCAAAATTTATGTACAGTAGACAATATTACTATGCCTGCAAAACCCCTGGTGAGGACACAGATACAGCATTGTTAGTAACATCATCTAAAGAATTGGTATATCGGTGCCAGTGATAATTCCTGTGTTACATACATTG
Organism: Anseranas semipalmata; assembly: GCA_013399115.1. Lineage (NCBI taxonomy): Eukaryota > Metazoa > Chordata > Aves > Anseriformes > Anseranatidae > Anseranas > Anseranas semipalmata. Next base: position 141,475 of record VXAA01002546.1, on the reverse strand, counting down.
CATCTCCTCTAGAGACTCTGCTGGCACACACAGAGCTACTTGATGTAGAGTTGAGAAGGCCTGAGATATCTGAAGGCGGAAGAAATATTTGAATACCTGTAAGTGCCAGTGCATTTCTGTTGTACTGCTTCAGTCTTCACTAATGTTAGCACCGCTGTGGTCTAATGCTTTGCCATCCAAGATTACAGAAGAAAACTTACTCAGGAATGAGGAAAGCAATCATATGAAGTCATGAAGAAAAATTCTAGCAGAACTACTGCAAGCACATCCCACTCACATCCATCCCCAACAACCTTTACTCATTATTTTGTGCTGTACTGTCTTCTTAGAGCCACTATCATCTGGTTACACAGTCCAAGAGCTAGATGGCAGCAACAGTGGTGGGTGGATAACATTACTAAGAGGACTATAAATAAGATCAGAATGTCATCTTTGTTATTTTACTTGATTCAGAAATATTTAACTTTATTTAAATCATTAAGTAGCCATCCAACTACTTGCACAGACTTAGTGAAGTTTATTCCCTAGTCTCTCAAATTCTTATCTGGACTCTTAGATTTCTCCTTTATTCTCACGGTTTCACCATATCTATTCTTATTTCATTAGGTTGAAAAGTGAGAAGACCACTACTTAGAAACTCAAAGGCTGAAAAATGGCAGAGGAACTCAAACCCATATAGAATGACACTACACTGCCTAAGTAGCTCTTTTTTTTTTTTCTTTCTGAAAATAGGACCATGAATTTTTGCTGCAGTTCGATGTTTTTGCAGATCATTCCAGAGGAACTCAGCCACCTATATGGATACAACAGCCTGGTAACGGATATTTTTCCCCCAACAGGCCTTTGCTCATCTGTGCATATCTGACTCACTGCTACTGTATGATCACTGTTTTCGACAGCAGTAAAGGTCAGCAGGAAGCTACAAGTGGGGAACTAATGCTTACCCTGTAATAGCTGGAGTATGAAAGACCACTGCTGCAGTTGAGCACTCATTGTGGGTGGGAATATTGGACACATTTTATTTCTTCCTCCAGCCTGCAAACAGAACAGCTTACTGTGGCTTCACTTAGCAAAACGCAACATGACAGAAGTTTAATCAGATAGTAGATAAGCATCAGCCCATTCACTTCCTCCATTTAGATAATTCAGGTACTGTAAGGAGGTGCATCAGATATTGAGTCCATCAAATGCCAGGTGCAAGAGCTTTGCAGAAATAAAAGAACAGGGTAAAACATTTAAGGAAAGTAATGCTGGTTCACTCCGAAATCTTTCAATACACAACATGAGCAAGGTTTCAGTTTAAAAGCTGCAAGGCTTTTCCGTGGAAGGATTTTAAAAACAATCCAGACTCCTACGAGAAAGCACTCCCATTAAACTTCTCCCTGTCAGCAGTACAGCAGAACTCTCCTCAACTGCAAGAGGATATTCTGTTTCCTTCTCCAAAGGAAGTTCCAAATTTATATATATACAAAAAAAAAAAAAAAAAAAGCTTTACACAAGTTTCAGAAGTCAGTTAAAGGCTGGCTGAAGCTGAAGGAGTGCCAGAGGGGAAAAAGTCTAATTAATATCACAGGATCCAGACTCTCTCACCTAACCCATGGCAGAACATGCCAATCTGTTACGGGAAACCTTGTCTTGAACAAAATCTCCTCGCTCAACCCTGTGCGTTTTCTAAGGGCTTGTTTTCCAGACTACAGAATATAGTTATCCAAGCCAGGACAGCTCTGAAGGTGCTCTCTGAAAAGTACCACTCCTAGCAGAGGGTCCATGAATACTGAAGTTAATACTCCACTCGAATTTGAATTTCCTCCCTGACACGCACACCCTGGAATTTCGCAACTGGGGCAGCCAATTTCAGTTTACAATATTTTTCTACTCTTCTCCCTACAAGCTAGGTAGAAACTTCACTTTGTCCAAGTACCTTTGACTGTCTTCTAGATCTATTTTCAGTCCAAACATTTTCAGCTGCTTGGAGTCTTTGAAGTTCATTCTAACATGGTTTTATTTTTATTGCTTAAGTGAAGACCAATTCAGAAAAATGAGATAAATATCTTCCATCTCTTGCATGAGCCAATTATGACTTTTTATATTTGTTTTTACCTGAAAAAAAATAGATAGAAACTTCCACGGTGCTCTGAAGAAATGCAATGCATTCTGAGAAATCTTCAAGGCTCTTAATTTAGAAAGCAATATAGTAAAGGCAAATATAAACTATAGTCCCATACATTTTGAACAGTCCTTATTTGAATGAGAAAAGTACCTATAGATCAAATGAAAATGCTTTTGCATAGGAAAGGATGGCTTTGCTGAACTTCCTATGATTGCTCCAGTCCCACTCTCCCCTCCAATGAATAAGCAAAACTTCTGAAGATAAATTTCAGCTCAGATGGGGTGGGGGGAGGGAAGTGCATGCCAGATAATTAAATAAAAGGATAGCCTTAATATATTTCTTCATGCTGGTGCATTCTCCAAGAGTCATGGTCTCAGAGCCAGAAGCTAATAAGTCTGCACTTTGACTAACAAGACAAAAAAAGCAGTGTTATTGCAAGAGGGACAAGGAACTAAGCTTGCAGGTGTTTTGTTGTTTTTTTTTAATTATTAAATCCTATTGGCAGTACACTTGCCTACTGTCCTGAGGAGAGAACTAAGCTTTTGGGAAAGCATTTCAAACACTTGCTCCAAAATAAAATTTTGTATTGTAGTGGTTTGCCAAAATTTAAATTGCAATTGTAGCTCTACCTTCCAGTCAGCCTGCACAGCTTTGCTTCACAAGTATCCAGATAACGAGCAATCTGCTCTTGCTCCTGCATTCAAAGTACTTAAAGTGATTAACAGATCTGCACACGGACCGAGTCCGGGATTTCCACATGCAGCCTTCACCCACCTTCTGTTGGGTACTCTGTTGTGCATTTCAGAAGGACTGCATCTTTATTCCAATATTTATTTGCAGTGCAGAAGGCTAAATGTTGCATGAGATCCTGTACACCACAGAATTTGAGTCTTGCTCAAAATTTTTCATCTTAGAAGGAAAACCAAAGAATACAAATATTACCTCTAGTAATAAGATTTTTTTTTATTGTTAACCATTCTGCAACATCACATTAAAATATATATACACATACACACAACTTGGAAGCAAAAGCATTTTAATTATTGGGTATGTGAGGGTTCTGTAAAGCCATAAAGCTGACCAACTGTCTTCTTCTATCAACCTAGAAGAGGTGATGGATGTGACAGCACAGCAGTTCTCGGATTTTAAGCCGCACAGTACAGTAACTCTAAAGAGCTAATGCAGAATGGGGGAGGGGATAGGAAAGGCCTCCAGAGCCATGATATATTTAGAATCGATCCCTTCCCCTAGCCAAGCTGAAAAAAGTCTTACTGCTTTAATGAGCTGGTACAAAACACTTTGAATGCTCCTGGAGAACACTCAGGTGAGTTTCTTGGGAAAATGGTGCTGTTTGGCTCTGGTTTCAGATTCAATCCTACCATACTGCTTACATTGGAACAACCTTCTTGCTCAGGCATGGATTATTTCACTCTTCATAATCAGTCAAATGCTCCAAGGAAAAAATATAATTACATCTGTACCCAATACCATGCTTTGCCAAATCATATCAGTTTGAAGGTTTGCAACAAATCAAGTATAAGAACAGTATTAGGCAACAGCAAAAATGGGATGGGGAAAGTGGAATCACGTGAATGACATTTATGTTAATGGTTGCTCACGAGACCTTCTGAGAAGAGGATTAATAATAATGTGGTTCAGTGGGAGCCATTTCCAGGCAAACAGAAACATGAAACCCATGATGAAAAACTAGCACAGAACTATTTTGCTTTGGCTTCAATTGGGACCTCTCTATGAAACAGCCAGTAATACCAAGTACCATTCATTTCTGGAACAGGCTGGTACTCCAAAATCCAGAAGGTAATGGAGCCTTAGAAACTCCACAGGCAGCAGCAAAAACTACATCAGAATTTTATTTTTTTTTAAATCAGATTTTAGTACAAACATTAAGAAAACGTAAGTGCATTTCCATTAATCCAAACAAATGTGAAAAGGCCCAGAGATGCACAAAGTTACAGCCAACTACAGTGAAATCCAGGCTTCCTTGAATACTGCAACTTTACGTTAAGCTAAGCAGAGCAAGTTGCCAGCTGCTGAGAAAGAGGGAAGTCCTGCACTGTTGCACAAGTCCATATAAGACAACAGCTCACACAATAAAACTATCAGAAAGCTGTCTACTCTTTGAGGTGTTAGATTTCTGTTAGTTCTCTGACTTACACTCTTTGATCACAGAGTGAGCTGAGTGAGCTACACAGTACCCTGACGGAATATTGGGCATGTCCCCCAGTTGCCAGATGACCATAATCATATCAAAGCCACACACTAAGTGAATAAAGCAAAAAAAAAAAAAAAAAAGCCGATTAATAAATCCAAAAGCAAGATTGATAACACTTCAGTAAGCAGAATTAAGCATATCGAGTTCTACTGATAATCAGAGTTAGGGAGTTTTTCTTATTTTCAGATCATTTCACAATGTAAAGTCAAAGTCAACTAAAGGCTATTCTCTCTAACATCTTTTCCTAGGCACACATCCAAACAGAAGACACAGTCCTGTAATATTGTTGAGACAGATGGATCACACGGCCTGGTTCACATACACCCCACTGCCCGTACACATAGCATCTTTGCAGCAATTATTTAGAGCAGTTCAGTTGGAAGGGACCTACAAAGATCGAGTCCAACCACCTGACCACTTCAGGGCTAGCCAAAAGTTAAAGCACGTTATTGAGGGCATTGCCCAAACGCCTGTTGACCACCAACATGCTTGGGGCACCAACCACCCCGCTAGGAGCCTGTTCCGGCGTGTGACCACCCCCAGCGTAAAGAAACTGTTCCTCGTGTCCAGTCTGACCCTCCCCGGTGCAGCTTTGTGCCGTTCCCACACATCCTATCAGTGGTGACCAGGCAGAAGAGACTGGAACCTCCCTCTCCGCTTCTCCTCCTCAGGAAGAGGTAGAAAGCAACGTTGTTGCCTCTTGGCCTCTGTTTCTCCAAACCGGACAAACCGAGCGTCCTCAGCTTTCTCCACAGTACATACCTCTCAGCCCTTTCACCATTATCCACACCAGCAGTTCTCTGTAGTGCCCCAGGAATGCTCCAGGAATCCCCAGTTGAAGCGCAGCAAGTGTCACAATAAGCAAAACAGTGGCAGAAATAATCTCCCTCGGTCACTGGTACATAGAGCTATTCTACACCATCATTTGCCACACATGAACAGCAAGTCTGTAAGTCAACGAGGCTGAAGTCATGCTCACGTTTTAAACGAACATATCCAGTTGTAACAAACAGCTAATCCGTTAACATTTCTCAACAGCCAAAGCGAATTCCAGAAGCCTGTCTGAGGAAGCATCAGAGGAAGATGTGGCACAACTAACTAGGAGCCTGGCTTGTACCTTTAAAATGACCCAGGACTTCAGTGCAGTATTCAAAGCACATACAGGATTTCAGGAATAATTTGAGATCTATATACTCGTAAGCTGAAGTTTGATGTTTGGAGAGGCTTTTTAAAAAAACAAACTTTTTTTTCCTAATAAAAATAGTGTTACAAAAAATGCTTGAGTAATATAACAAAGCCTTTTAGAAAGGGGGGTGGAAAGGCTGTAACAAGCAGATCACAGGAAGGCTCTCTATCCTTTGACTAATTCCCTTTGAAGAGATGAAGAAATGATGCTGCACCATCCTGCCATTAACACCAGACTGACTATTCTGCAGGCAGGTACCCAAGATTTACTATTATGCAAGTGAGCATTCTTCTCCCTGATTTAAGAAACATTGATGAAACCAAACAATGTAAACATAAATCCTTATACATTGTGATAGTTTCTCTTCTTAGTGCACGTTTTTGTTACTAATTTTTCATACCTGGAAAAAGCTTAGGTCTGACAGGAAGGCTGAATTTAGCTTGCCATTAGCTGTCTGACAATTAATAAGCAATTATCAGATATCCCAGTCAACTTTGGCAACCTTCTGGAAATCAAAGTCACACCAATCTAGCTGAAACTACCCTGGAATCAGAAAGTAAACACGTACCAAAAAGCAGCTACCTAAATCACATGCTACATCCTGTGATCTTTCCAACAACTTAAGGCTTTTCTTGTCTTGTCATAAAAGATGCACCATCTTTAAAATGGGATATTACCAAAATTAAGGAATCGTCTTCAGTGATGATTCATCATTTCAAAAAACAAAACCATGCTCAACTTTTGATCCTTCAAGAGTAAGTTTGATTGCCTTGGATACGTTGAAATTCTGAAAGAATTGTTTGGTGAGAAAAGCAAAATAAAGCTGCTGACAGAAGTCTCCCAAAATTCAAATCAAGTTTATTGATGTTGAAGCAACACAAAATGATGCAGCTGAAAAAGTTATCCTAGCTTCCCAGAAATGCCACAAAGCTGTTCTCACTCTTGACTTACTGCTTAGAAAGAAATTTCAGAAAACCAGATGTATCATAGCTCTGTCACAGATGGTCAGATAGTGAAGCCAGGAGATCAGCACACAGACGCCTAGGTACACTTCCCGCGTGATGGGGGTTGAGTCTGTTCGTATCCGTGCTATGGTTCCACGTGCACAATTTGGAGAAAGTGCTTAGTACACAACACTTGGTTAAATTTTTCTTTGGAGGAGAAAGAACCTCGCAGAGAAATACAGACAGTGGCATAGAGACATGGAAAGGATATTAGCGAGATTTTTGAACGGAATAGACAACTTCACTTCTAAAAATGAGAGAAACTCCATTCTTGTCTACAAAAATAGGGGATCCCACTTATAAAATTGATTTTTTGCTGCTTGGTGGGAGCAGGAAAATCCTGAAGTGTTCTTGCGGACATCAGAGTTATTTCATAAAGTCTTTCCTTTTCTGAAGTGCAATTCACAGTGAAGATAGCAATTAATATTCAACTAAAACAAAGCATTTCAAAAATGAAAACACTTCTCCCGTAACTCTCAGAAACCTACCACATACTAAAAGTAGAAGACTGCAGCATGAAAGCATCTGTCAAATCTCTCAGAGAAAAGTAGTTGCACTAATTTAGACAAGCTAAGAAAAAAAAGTAAACTGTCTCCCTACTTCTGTGAATTCCCAATGTCTCAACAGCTTAAGAGTTAGCAGTACCTTCAGGTATAATTTACATCTTCTAAGCTAATAACACATGAAATTAAAATACTTATTGCATTGCATTCAACAGAAAGTTGTAACATTACTGGCATGAATTTCATCATCTTATTACTGCATGCAGAAAGGTATACAGTTCTTTGGAATTTGTTAACCACAGTACAAGTGACCAGAATGTCAGCACAAAGGCTGATGCTCTGGGGAGACAGAGAAAGGAACACAGACACCAGAACTAGGAGTTATGCACCATTAGCAATATCATGTAGCACATCCACAGAATCTGATAATTGCTGAAGTGCAGAACCTGAAAAGTCATCTTTAAGTCACCTTCAAGAGTATATTGAGGGTCTTTGAAAAAGGCTTGATTTTGCCTGTATGGACTTTTCTAATCTAAAAAAAAAAGTTCGATTTTTTTTTTGCTCCCTGAACTGAACCTGAGAATATCTGCATAAAATTAAACTCCCGGGTGTTTTGTGACAAAAATCACATTTTTGTCTCTTTCCTCTCACAGGAGAAGGGATCAACCAACTATGGCCAGATCAATAATTCACATAGTATAAAGCAATCAGATGCCCTTAAAATAGTTTCACTATGCTTTACACGAAGCATTACTCACACTCATTTAATTGCACTGACAAAGGAAATCCGTTCTGGTAGAAGGTACAACATTGGAGAGTTAGTCAGCAAATTACACTGAAGTACTAGAAGCAGTAATAGCAGTGCAAACTGCTCTGCCAGCATACTTTAACCAGACCCCGAGAAAACTCTCCTCTGCGATGCCGTCAGATAGAGCAAGAGGTTTACATTAAGCACTTTTCCTTCTCGGAAAAGACCAACAGGAAGAATGTCATTTATGAATGGACTGGGATCCAAATACTGCAGCAAGGAATAACATAACTAATCACATTTCCAGATTACCAGGACTGCTATGTAATATTCAAGTCCTGTTGTCTTGGGGTTGGACTTGAACTAGTAAAAAAAAGAACAAAGAAAATTTTAAGACCTAGGAACAACTGTCCAGAGACCATAAGAGAGTCAGTTCTATTAGCATCTTTACGAACAGAAAAAGGCTTAATAACCGCATAAAAGAAATAAGCAAGGCTATAGTGGACTTAGTAGATCTTTAGAAAGCTTGAGCTTTGAATCTCTTGATACCACAGGCTTACCTTGGTGCTCCAAGAAGTAGGAGGAATGAACACCTTCAAAGAACTAGAAGGAAAGAGCTACTGACTTCACTGAATCAGAATTGCTGGACTTCATTTTGAGCTCTGTCCCTACCTCTTTCTTTGACCTTGGCCATGTCACTTCTCTGCTAATCTTCTGTGCCACTTTGGGGAACACAAACAGCGGCTTTTGTAAAGCATTTTGCTAACTGGCACGAACACCCTCAGCAAAATCTTTCAGTGTAGTGCAAAGAACACACACGTTTTGCTGAGCCAGTCGAAAAAAAAAGCAAATATGCTTTTGCTAGTTCTCGGCAGCGTTAGTTAACTGGCATTATTCCTATAGCAATGCTGGTATATCTAACATTGACAGACAAATAGAAACAAACAAAACCAGCTTCATTATTTACAATATGTCACTAAAACCAACTGGACTGCCCTTTTTGATCCTAAACATTATATACCAAACACCCTCCTGTGGCCAGAAATGAGACTCAAATCAGATGAGAGAGAACAAAGGGAAACTCCAAGACCTGTTCTAAACACAATGATGCTGACTTCAGTGGGCACTCCCAGTTGCTTTGTTTTTCCCCTTATAGCTCAGTATTTACGTTATTTAGGAGCCTCCACACTGGGAGAGGCCAACTACCAGTTCTGTAGCAGATGCTCAGTGGAGCACCAAAATGCAGGTGAAGAGACAAAGGTTAGCAATATCACCAGATGAGAAGAAAGAGGCCAGAGATGAATCTGTCAACAGACTAAAAAAAGATTAATTTCTTACATGAAAAGAATTGAGTTTCTTGAATCAAATACCAGGGGAAAACAACATATTCATCTCCTCACAGCAGAACTAAACAGCTTTCCTCGGTCCTTCTCTTCTGTAGTATGACTAGCACGTGAGATGGTAATTCTACTGGAACACTCACCTACCAGACTCGCTGCCAACTGAACTGACACACAGCAAAAGAATTTCAGGTCTCTAAAAATAAATCACAGGTGTGCAATTTGTTCTGTAAAGATTGTACATGCTCATTTCCTGATAACATCCACAAAGCAATGAAAACAGGCAGCTCAGAACCTTCAAAGTTTACATTAAAAATCTGCCTCAAAACAACATTGCATCTAAAACTTTCAGGACACTTTCTACACCTAAATGCATTAGCTTTAGAAAGTTAATAAAATGAAAAGGAGAAATAAATGAAGAAAAATGTTGGAACAGAAATAAGATGCCCATGTTTTGTACTAATAGAAGGAAATCAGACAATCAGTTTGGAAAGTGCTTTTTCACTGGGCAAGTCTCGAGGAACAGACAGACACCTCCTGGAATCTTCAAATATTCCCATGATATTCAGCCTCTATACAAGATGAAGTTAACTCCCAAAGCAATCAAAACCGTATGTTCTTTACTATGCCATCCAAAACGTTGAGAACTATTTTGAGACTTTTTTGGGTACCTACTAGTTGAGTCCACAGATGAAGCTGCAATAGTTTAGATTAAAAAGGATTTTTTCAAATCCTAATACATATATAGTGGGGTAATTTCTCAGACTTTCATTAAGGTACCCACTTGATATAGTTTACTGTTCAAAATGTAACATGATATTTCTAGAAGGTTCAGCATGAAGTACTGTCCTTATGCAATCTGTATCTGCCTGAATACCAGTAGACATCTGAAAGCAAGACATTCTGACTTTCTACTATTCTGATAGAAAATTTTATTTTAAGGCAACTGTTCTTTCCCACTCCTCCATCTTGTTCCCTAACACTCAGACTGACTCCTCCAGCAGCCTCAGACAGATAGCGCAAGTCCCAGCTACCAGCTGGTTCTTGAAGATGAGATGCATCGGAATCATACAAGTATCTATTACTAAACCTAGGCAGTACAAATCAGTAGACTGATGCAGCTGATGTTCCCATGACAGCTCGACAGTACTTGTAGATGTTCAGTATGTGACAGAAGTTGTCTGCGAGAATCTTTTCCAAGTTCTTGCAAGCAGAAGCTGTTCCTTCTCCAGAGACACATTACTGTCTATCAGTTGGCGGGTGGTAACTTGTGCAAGGAAAATGCTACAAGCTTGTAATTCTACAGCCACAAAGCTAATAACTTAATTTGTTCTTGATTATCCACAGTAATGGAAAAAAGTAAGTACATCAGAAAAACACACAAAATGCAAACCATATATAACATGCAATAACAGTCCGCTAATCTTTACAAAACTTTCAAAAAGCTTTCTACAGAAAATGGGGCAGAGCAATTCCTAAGATGTGTATTATATACAGTGGAAAAGGGACATTAGCACTGCATTAACAGGGTATTCAGGAAAGACAAGAGTTGGGCAGTCCAAAGTTGTTTATCCTACAGACAACCATGAGTTAAGCGTACCCAAATATATAGGTAATATACACTCTGGGGACAATTTCCCACCAAAAAAAAAAAAAAAAAAAAACANAAAAAAAGACCACCAACTCCCCAAGAGTTCCACACCATTGTCATAATCTAATAATTATGATACAAATTCTCCCCCTCTGCTCCAAACAGGTGGTCTTTGAATTCTCCCATAGACATTCCCACTTACTGTTCCTTTCCCATTGATTCCTCCCAAATGAGGAAAATTTAGTAACATATATTTAGCAAAACCCTCCACTTCTCGTTGAGGACTTACAGTGCAGCACAAGTCACGTACTGCTGAATCACTGTGACAAGAGACATTTATTCTTGTTGCTGCCAAAACAGATGTTTTCTAGCACCCATACCTGGGTTTACTTGGTGACACTGTGCACTGGTGTCCCTTTGGTGTGCCCAGTACTCTGCTTGGTACATTTTGCTTTTACAACTAGCAGTCTCCAGTTTCAATGAAATAGTGAAATGCCAGGAACTAACAGCATTTTATTTTAGAAATAGCTTTCATTCTAAACCTCAAAAAATGTTTAGCAATAAACTCTTAACAGCCTGTTAGTCAAATAAGCCAGTAAACATTTACTTAGGTAAGGAGAAAAGGCCCAACTCCTAAGTCAATTATTTCTTGTTCACAGATGAAGCCTGTCCTCCATTAATCAAGCCAATCAATCACTCCCTTTTATCCATTTATCAATATGCTCATATATCCTGCCATTTGTAAGGGAAGGGGAAAGTTTACATATTAGGAAATCTTTATAGATATTAAGATTGCCTTGATTTTCCAGTACAAAAGGGAAACGTTAGTAGCATGAGAGTAATATTATAGAAACTAATTTGAAAACAGATAGTTGCTATTTTCAAACTCACTAACTGGAGTTAATAACACTTGTTTTTTCCTTCACAACAAACTACGTAAATTCACTGCCACAAGATTTGAGGCCAAAAAAATGTAGCGAGATTCTACACAGACTCAAAATTTATAGCATTGCAATGGTTAACGCTAGCTCTAGCAAATCTATTTAAGATATCAAAATTCCCATCTGTCAGACCTCTTTGCTAGATGTCACTGTCCTCAAAGCAAAAGACGGCATGTGCCTGCATCTCAGCCACCCAGTTCATAGCACTTCTTATTAACCCAAACCATAAATGACAAGGAGTTCATACTAGCACACCTACCTACACCACTGCATCTAACGGGCAGGTATGTTTCTCTTGGCATCTAGACAGAGACAAGCAGAGAGAAATGCCAAACAGCAGCATGCAGGCATCAGGAAGGGAGATAATCTTTAAGCCACTGCAGCAGTTTGCAAATAATGGTTGTGTGTGTGCATCTGACTTCAAGGCAGTTTTAAGTTTGGAAAAAACAGATACACTACAAAAAATACTCAAATTGAAGAAAATAATGCTATTACAATCACAGAGTAGAATCCAAAATCGTAAGCACCAGAGCTTTAGTCCCTATACTCTAATGGGTCAGCTGCATCCCATGTAAAGCACCAAGAACATCAGCTCAGGACCTGGGTGTACTGGTTCATTTCATTTACCCGAATTAATGTTTCTGTGAACACCAGCTCTATGAGGGACAGGGAGAAGTTCCCATTTGGCAGAGATGGGGTAACAACTCCCAGAAGGAAATCAGGCTTACATCTCATCTATACAGCAAAATCTAGCAAGTAAAATAAAAGCTTGGGAGCATTCATCTTTCAAAAGGAGCCCTTATCCTTCGAAAAAGTAGAAAGAGGATGCACATTTTAAGTTCAACAGCACGTTCCAACATACTGGAGTCTGCTGAAGTGCCAATAAAACTGAGACACTGTAAATATGAGAGCTACTACAGAAGCATGCTCCAATTATAGTTGCTTTTGCATCCAGTCATTTCAAAGTTGCTTCTATGAAATGAAAGCATTTACATGTTTTCTGTGGTTTGTAGCACCGTAGTTTAGACAACCAAACCCCTCTGGGATTGAATTAGAGGATACAGTGGTTCACAAGAAAGGTTTGCTAAGTTAACATTATTCCCCTTTTCTATGTACTATTTCTTTCCAAAACCCTATCCCAGCACCCTGGCTGTTCACTGTATGGCACTTACTGTTGCTGGACTTCAGGTCACGGTGAATTATGGGTACAATTGCTTCCTCGTGCAGGTAGTTCATTCCCCTTGCAATCTGTACTGCCCAGTTCACTAATATGTCAGGAGGTATCCTTTTACCAGACAACACTCTATTTAGCGATCCTCCACGGGCAAACTCCATGATCAAGCAAAGATTAGGTTCCTTCAAACACACACCCCTGAGGGCGATGATGTTAGGATGCTTTAACATTGCAAAGAGCTTGGCCTCTTGGCGGACATTCTCAATGGTCTGGCTGATGTCCTCATCAGGGTCATAGCGAGCTGCCTTGACGGCAACCTCATCTCCTATCCACACAGCTCGATACACTTTTCCGAAGCCCCCTATGCCAATGATTTCCTCCAGAACAAGCTCTGAGAAGTCGATCTCCAGGACTGGGAAAAGAGGAAAAAACAGAGATGTAAACATTTAGCGACTATGCAGCCTGAATATCAACTCAAGGTCCACGTTGCCCAGCCTCACCCTTACCCTTAGAAGAAGGGCCAATTTTCACTCAAAACAATACAAATGAAAGTAGTAGTCCCTTCTGACAATCTTTCATTAAGAAACAGTGTGGTAAAACAGATCTGGCAGTATTATGAAAACCAGTACAAAGTATTCACTGTAAATGGTGATGACTGACATCACAGGGGTCAAGGATACACTTAAAATATCATCATCTTAACATGCTGAAACCCTGTTAAGGATAAAACCTGATTTCTTGCCATCAATGATAGTGCAAAATTCTGAAAAATAAAACAAGAGACACCCACAAGCTAATCTTCACTGACACGGCTACAGTACTTAATATGCAATAGAGTTGAAAGTTGACCCCAAATGCATCTTCTCCTGCATTTGTCCTGTATTTGAATGTTTCTGCTTTTTCAACTGCCACTAACACTCTTTTAGTCCTTCCCAAATCAAGCCTATTATTCCGCACCTCTACAAGCTTTGCAGACTTGTTCCCCACGAGATCTCTCTGCCAATTCTGACATTACTGACGACAGTGCGACAAACAGATGGATCAGAGCGTGCATACCGAGTATTCAGAGCTAGCAATAAGAAAAACATTTTTTGACTAATACATAGTGCATATAGTGCATAATACGGATGCCTGTGTTCTTTTTTCTACTGTTCCATGAGCAACAGATTGATGGGAAGCCAGGTAGAAAACTGAGCATGAACGTCTTCCAAAAGGAGGAAAGGTCCCTTCCAGTCCAGAATGCTATTTGTCCGCTACCGTGAGTGCATCTTTCAGTGAACATTTCTAACTTCAACAATTGACACATACTTTGATTTAAATACAAAGGTTCCACTCCTACACCAACAGTCCTGGTGTTCAGAAACTCATGCGCTACAGATTACTAGAAAAGATAAAGAAATTTCAGAACAAGACTATGAAGACAGCAACTACAGATACGTTAGCTGAGAGAGAACACACAAAAGGAGCTGGCACCCCTCGCTGCTAAATCTCTAAGCAGACCAGACGCTCGCTCCTGTCCCCTCCAGCCGGTAAGATC
>VXAA01002546.1:104411-123524 GCA_013399115.1 Anseranas semipalmata | reverse complement strand
CCCCGGCCCCGCAGGCCCGGCGCTTCTCCCGCCCGCGGTCGCTTGTCAGACGCGCAGCCCGGCCGAGCCGCTCGGCGGCGCCGCGCTGTCTCCCAGCCCTTACAGGTACTCGGGGCGATGGCCGCGTCGGGCCAGCACTGCGCGGCTCGGCGTGCTCCCCGCCCGTCCCGGGCCGCTGGAGCAGGCAGCAGGCTGCCAGCCGCCATCTCGCGCGGGGAGGAACCCCGGCAGCTCCGTGCGGTCACCGGCAGCAGGCGCAGCCCCCAGACATCAAAACAGGGGCCGGGAAGTCTTTGGTTTGGGTCGCCCCGTCCGGTCGGCCTGTTCCGAGACAGCGAGGTTAACGGGGACGGCTCGCCAAGGCAGACATCGCCAAAAACGTTCTACTGAGCGACAGCACGGGGAGGTTTTATTCCCGCTTCACTCCAGTTTTCAGTGGGATCACCGGTGGGTTTGCAGTGGTAAACCCGCATATGGAAAGCCTCTCTCGTGCTTCGCTGTCAGAGAGCCCGCTGAGCGAGTGAGAATCCCAGTTTCCCCAGCCACACGTGGTGTCTTCCCGGTTTAAATCTCGGGCTTCGCTTTTCTTTAGGGTTTTGTAAATGGCATCGCACGGTTCTTCTCTGCAAGATGAAATTTTAAGAATTTCTCCAAGTGAGGCATTTGTTTGCTTTTGTCTGGTTTTGTTTTTATTTTTACGTCCAGAGTAACTGCTAATAGTTCCCAGATTTTGTGCCGTTGGGCTTTGTTTCTGTCCTACTTATCTATCGTTGTGCTAGCACTGTGCTGCTGCACTTAGGAAGCAACAGGGTTTCTGCTAACAAAATGATGAACTCAAGAACAGTGTGCTCTGAGTTAGAGGTGTCATTCAAAATCCTTATTGTTGTTTGTAAAATACTTGAATTAGCTAGTCTTGTTTTCTGGGAAAACACTTCCACCCACTGAAACTTAGTAACAAGTATTTCAGAGAACCCCGCATGAAACTGAAAATTTTCAAGTGCCTTTCTTTTTTTCACAAACTTCACAGCCTTTATTTTTGACAGAAAGCAAATATACCTAGCCTAGAAAAAGCTGGAATATTAATATCCTTATCTTACAAATAAATTGAAGAGCAAAAATATACATATATATATAGTTGAGTTTGGAACTAACACGTCAATGTGAAACGCAAGAGTTAGGCATGCTTCAGCACTAGGTTTCAAATTAGACTTGTCTAAGAAATAAACTGTAGGTTTTACTGTGTATCTCCATCTTTTCTTGCCAGTGAGGGTGGATCTGAGGATGCATCTCTCCACTATTCTTTTGTTACTTGATGGTGTGTTTTCACAGTTAGTGTAAGCTTATCCAGTATTACTGATGCTGAAAGGGATGTCCCTGTCCTGTGTCACATGCTTGACCTGCTTTCCTGATTCCAACAGTAGTGACCACATGGCTCTAGAGTCATTTCAGCTCATTTACCTAGCTGAAAGCTAAGCCACCAAGTAAAGGCAGTGAGATTTCAATCAGCTTTTCTGGTTGATCTGACTCACATTAGGACTGTACATACAATCATTAAAGCCAGCACAATGTGAGGAAGTAGGACAGGATGGGGAAGGGGACAGCAGACCTCTCTCTTTCAGCAACAGCCCATAGGTAGATTAACAAATAGCTGTATTTGGAATTTTTGGAGTTTGAATAATAGATGATTGAGATGAAATCTGAAGGACTGATGTAAATGTCCCTATTTAAAACAGCCACAGTTGCATGCAATACTTTTCTGTGCAATTATATTTATGGAAAAGAATGTCTTCTTTAAACCACACATAGGGGAAACATAGTTCAGAGTGGATATTAAAGATTGTAGTGTAAAAATTTTAGTGAAACATAACAAAATAGAGGTCTCCTGTCTTTCAGCTGTTTGACACTTATTCAGATCACTGCTACAGAACACTGAAAGCTTTAAAGTGGAGGGTTACATTACTGATGGTGAAAACTGAGAGAAAAATGACTTCTGTCCACGCTCACCTTGTCTGCCGCAGCGACCTAACAAGACAGAACCCTGCCCTCTTGTGGAGTGCCTTGGTATTGTGGTACACAGTCGGCTTGTAAAAGGGATCTTTCTTTCTTTCCTTTCTTTTCTTCCTTTTCTTTTTCTTTCTTTCTTTCTTTCTTTCTTTCTTTCTTTCTTTCTTTCTTTCTTTCTTTCTTTCTTTCTTTCTTTCTTTCCTTCTTTCTTTCTTTCCTTCTTTCTTTCTTTCCTTCTTTCTTTCTTTCCTTCTTTCTTTCTTTCCTTCTTTCTTTCTTTCCTTCTTTCTTTCTTTCCTTCTTTCTTTCTTTCCTTCTTTCTTTCCTTCTTTCTTTCCTTCTTTCCTTTTTTCCTTCTCTCTCTCTCTCTCTTTAATACACCCTTTTTCTTCCCCCATGATGTGTTTGTTTCTACAGAGACGGTCTCAGTTGCTCAGGAAGCCCAGAGCAACAAGTGCCTGGGAGAGCGTCCAGGGAAATGCTCTGGAAGAGCCATGATAGGTTTTTACCACTCTCACAGATTTCTCTTGGCATCTTTAACCAGCCATGTCAGAAAGTGGTTTCTGAATGAAAAGATTTGGCCAGACTGAGAAGGCTATTCTTATGATCAAGGTAAATAGAAGAGTCAGTAAATGTTAATACTTCAGTAACTGGCAAAAGGCAGAAGAAAATAAGTGTCTGCATGCAGTCTGTGAATGGTGACATTTTAGCACTTGTGAGATAGATAAAGTTTTGAAATGGTGCATGGTTTTCTGGTGAACAGCCTAAATGCTACACTGGAAAAAATTTTTCTTATGCATTTTCTAATAAAACTGTGTATGTTCCTGTTATTATTCAGCAAATCTGAAGAATGGGAATTAGATTGTAGGTACAAATGGATCCAGTTCTCAAAGTCTGTATCTGAATCCACACCCAGTGATCCCCAAAGTTTGGAAACAGATTTTGTTATAATGTGTTTAAAAAGGAGAGTCTAATCTGCAAAATACAGATGATAATCTGAATGTAGTTCAAACTTTCTCCATACTGAGAATTTGGGACCAAGAATTTTAATGCAGGTTTATTAAAAATTCTACATTAAAACAAACGAACAAACAAACAAACAAACCAAAACCAAGCAAACAAATTACTGTAGGAGAAAAAAAAGGCCAGTCTATGCCTAGCCCTTGTTTTAAGAAGCTAAGGAAAGTGCTCTGCTGATTCCATTCCATTATTCATATACATTTAAGACAACCATCTCAGCTTTTGCCTTATCTTCTCTGGAATATTTGTGCAGACTACTAAACTAGTACTTTCTCTTTCAATTGACACCTTTCCTCTCTCTTCACCGGACCTAGCTGCTCTGTAACAACATCTTACTGCTGTGCCAGTCCATAGTTATAAATCTACACTAGATATCAAAAACTTGGCACTCTAGACTCCTAGTCTGTGTGCTCTGTGAGGGCAAAAGATCAAAATGCTACCAAAAAAAAAAGGGGGGAGGGGATGTCCAGAAGGAAGAAAAAGTACCAGCACAGTCAACCTACACCACAGTACTAGAAAACCACTGTTACACCAACTATAGCTTTGATGAAAGCACTCTCTCTACCAGCACTGTAAGAAAGTATAAAAGATTAAGGAGATGCTCCTTGGTGTGTCTCCTTAGTGCAGCTCACTCCTTTTCCATTCCACGGTAATTTATATTGCATCTTAAATTACCCCAGCATTAATGCTCTCATTTGACTTTTTTACATTCCCAAGGATGGATCCAAGCTGTGTTCCATGGTTATATCCACAGATAGAGCCATATAAAGCACTCTGGAGATGTGTCTTATGCCAGCAGACAGTTATTTGATCAGTCACCGATAATGTCTCCTCAAATAATGTAAGCTTTACTGACAAATTGATTCTTCTACCGTTATAAATTGCCTCTCTGCATGGCTGTAAAACTGTACTGTGTTTTTTCCCCACTTTATAAAAGTACTGCTTTGCCGACATCACTTTAGTGTAGGTTTGTTCTTCATGCAGGGGAGAGAAGTAAGCCACTGGCAACAGCAGCTTTAGAAACTGTGCTGTGCTGGCTAGGAGGGAGGCTGTGAATCTGCATCTTTAGCATCTGAGTCAGTAGACAAGAGGGCTCTGCTCTGCTTCATAAAATATATATGCTAATCTCCCAGATGGCTATATCTTCTTTCTTCATAGAACAGATGACCTGGAAAATAAAACAAGACTAAAAACGCTGGGTAGTGGAAATTCTGGGATAAAATTTGGGAGTTTCCTATAGATTTCACAGACAGATTCAGCTTTTAAATTCACAGGTCATAGTATATATTCAGTATAATTTCACACGTGCCACGTAGCACTGATACATTTATCAACATCCATATAAGAAAAAGAAAACAGAGAAAGACTTTCAAATGAGCTTTTTGCCTACACTGAAAGATACACAGTTAACAGAAATTGTGTTTAACTTTGGTTTAGTAACGATGGCCATTTACATACTGTGTGTTGTTTTAATCCAAGCCACATTTATAGCCCCTATTTCATTTGGCACTGGTGAGTTGCCACTCCCACAGAGGAACGCCAACACCGCCACACAGGTAACATTGTGCCACAGTTTTGGAAATGTGTGGAACAATAATATAACCAATTTGAATAGAGGATCTGAGATTAGTGCTCCCACTGGAGCTCAGCAAAGACATTAAAGCAAACCTTTCAGGAAAGAGCCCTGAAATCTTTAAAACCACTGGTGGCCTTGAGCTTCCTTTTTATGTTGCATGTGAAAAATGAAACAGCAGCACAGTACACTTCAGTGGCACTGCCAGCCTATGGCTCAGCACTCCCTCAGCTTGCTCAGCTTCCCACCGCACTGCCAGCACTGCCTGTGGCACCTTGGCTCCTGCCCAAGGAATGACCAAGTCTCCTTTGTTTATCAAGGCAATGAGGTTTTGTTTGGAAATAACAAAAACAAGATCAAAACCAAGATAGGAGCTAGTCCATGGTTTTGCTTAGGTTTTAAGTTTTTCAAACAAAGTGTTTGTGCCAGTTTTCAGGTTGCCGAAGCCACCCATGAATAGCTTCAGAAACGCAACACAAAAATGAAGAATCCTGCATGTGAACTCAAACCATAGGAGATGGATGCAAACTTTATTCCTAATTCTAATGGTGCATTAGAATTACAACATACAAAGACGTGCAACATCCATTAGAGATACCAGCATTCATACTCAAATCGTAACTTTATACCCAAACCATAACTCTACTACATCTATCATTACAAAGTTATGGAAATAAAATAGATAGCCTTTTTAATTGGAGTAAAATAATCCTTGTTTATTGAAGCTGATGTCTTTTTTTTTTTTCTCTAATATGTATTCAGTAAGCTAACTTACTATTCGGAATAATAAACCTCAACCTAAAATAAGACCAAATAGGTCAGTGCAGTAGTAATTGTTTTTATTCATGTTGTCTTGTGGGAATAGGCAACATTTGCTTGCTGTCTCCTTTTATTTGCAATCACAGTTTAAATTCTTAGCAGAATTAGAGCAGCCTCTTTCAAAAAAAAAGGTATCACTCTTTACTGGAAAATTTTCTGTCTACATTTTCCTATATTGTGTCTACTCTTCACCTAGTGACTAAGCTCAGATGTGATTCTGTATCCATTTAGTATTTCATAAGGCAACTGGAAGGGATTTCCCTGTACTTACATGGAAATGGACCTAATTCTATTTTGATCTTTTGGTAAGTGTGGGCAGAAAGACACATAATGTTTTTATTTTAATGCCATCTCTTAGTACTGGCAGCACCAGATCCATGGGCAGCCAGAGACATCAGCTCATCGAGCACAAATTTCATGTTACCCTATTACAGTTATCTCAAGGCATATACCTTTACATTCCAGAATTAATTTACTTTATCTATTTACTTTTTTTTCTTTCCCTAATTGGTGGGCTCTGTTTCTGCACACTGTAAAGGCACTGTACAGCTGTGTACAGTTGAAGCTTTTGTAGAATGTGAGAGAAATATGATTCATGGAGGTATCCTACACAGTTCAGTCCCAGACTGCAGACTGCTGAGTGCCTTTGACTCTAATTGGTACCTGAGTAGTTTTCAAAAGATACAATTAAACAAAATTAACTCCTGAAAGATACATGCCTCCTAATTTCTCATGGTGTTGTATTTTCCCTCCAACTGAACGGCTGTTGGAAGGTCCGGTAAGAGTAAGATTCATTAATGTATGAATGATAGGCTTTCTGCACATGAATATTCCTCAAGCATAAGTTTTCCTACTCCACTGGTAGCAGCATCTGGAATTTTGTACCACTGGGATGCAGAGTCTCAGCTTCTATCCCAAAAGGTCTCAGTTAAGACTCTAGAATCTTCAGTGTTTATGCATAGACAAGTAATAATCAAACCTTTCTTGAAGTCAGCTTTGACACTTCTATTCAAAACAAGTAAGACACAACTTTAAAGGAAGAGGGGATTTGAAAAGGGGTCACAATAAAAGGTTTTACAATTCTTAGATTTTTTTAACATCTATTTTTCTGTAACTTATGTCAAACTAATGGTAAACGGGGTAAAGATGAGCCAGCACTCAACAGAATGAGCTACGTAGTTCACCCACAGCTTTAAAGCTTGTCAAGCGTTCACCTCAAATTCATGCCAGCAAAGACTCTACTCCACAACAGTATCTACTCTTGTTAGATTCCACAGTGCTGCTATGGAAGTCTAAAAGGATCGAAACCTCTAACACAAGCAAGTACTTACTTGGGATGGTGGACAGGTACATAGTGGGATTAAAACTCTGAACTGAATCCACCATTTTATAATAAGCTTTAGGAAAACCTAGTGTGCTATTCATTCGTATTATTTTGAATGCATATGTAACATATGTTACAGTGAGACCATTTTGACAGCTACAAAAAGTTCATTTCCCCATTTTCACAGTTATCCTTTCTAGTATAGCATAGCTTCTTCATTGCCAGCAAAGGAATTTGAGTAGAAGCAGTAAGAAATGATTACTTTCTCTTGAACATCAGTGTATGAATTGTTTTGTCTACTTATTCCTAGCAGAAGGTATCCATCCTTGAATTGTCAATATTGTGCCAAAATTTCTTTACAAGGATAATAAAAGGAAAGGTTAACAAGCTCCGCAGCCGCCTGGGGAGGAGGAGGCGTAAGCAGGCAGCTCTTGTTGAGGGCATGCCACAGGAAGGTCACGCACGCGGTGCAGCGGCAGCCCCTGGGCAGCCTCTCTTCTCCTCAGACCCGCTCTGGAGCTACAAGACGTAACATGACATTTACAGGAACCTTCTAGTGTTTATTTTGGTCATTCTTACCAGTGAAGGAGAACTGAGATCACCCAACCAGCAGGAGTTGTAACTAATTGCCATTGATATCAGTCTCAATTAACACAGCAGAAGAATGGAACCTTTGGTTAAAGAGGGAAAGTATGCATCCCACAAGCAGCTGAAGACCCAACCTTCCGCCTTCAAGAAACGGAGCGCGCATCTGCCCTGGGGCCTGCCCAGCTCGGCGAGGCGGCCGCTGTCCCCCACACGCCCCCTGAGGGCACTCCGCCAGGGCAAGGCCCGCGGTGGGTCCGAGGCCGGGGCTCCGCTTGGCGGCCGGCACCCCGCCGGCCCGCCCAGGCCTCGCAGTCTTCGCGTCGGCATTGCAACAATCTCGTCCCCTGCCTCAAATGCCGCCTGTTAAATGCGGTTTATTTTTCCATTCTGCGGTAACAACGAAGAAATTCTTGCCCAAGCTATTTTTGGTCCTGCTGGAGCCACACGCTGCTTCCTTAGGGCTCAAAGCTCATTGTTTTTATTCACTCACATGAAACAATTGCAGGCCTCATAGAATGTATTTGTTTTCCAGTTCCTCAAACCATTATCACCTTTTCCTGTTCCCCTTGAGAAAATGGGCCCTTGGTACTCAGCCAGGTTGTATTATTTAATTTCCTGCACACGTTGGGTGAAATCATGACAAAGGTGGACACTTTTACTGAAGGGAAACAAAACCACAGAAAGAATGTGGAAGAAAACCTTACTCTGGAAAAAAAAAAAAAAAAAAAGCAAGTTGCGTAACCCTGGAGGAATGAGGCAGCGTGAGTCACCGCACGCACAGGCTCCTCGTCTGGCCGAGCTCTCGCCCATCATGAGGAGGTTGCCAGGCCCAGAGTGCATCCCACAGCAGTGAGCTGCACCAGGGCTATAGCACCACATATAGAACGGCATATTGAGCTCATGGCTGCCCTCAGTACAAGCATAAAAACTGTCCTTACCTGCATTTTATTACTAACGACACCACTCAATCCAGCCTCATCTAGGCCCACCAGGAGGTTTGGAAGATGGGTCCACAGGCTCCCCTCAACTCTCAGTTCCTCCTTGGCAGACCTCTTCTCATGCTCCATGCTTCTTACTTCTGTCACCATACTTTTGCTCCAGCTCCTCTTCAGTACAACTCCTTTTACCCTCTGAAACTGGGGTTTAGTTCAGCTCTTTCCTGTTTGCCCTCCAGTTTAACCTTTTTAGTCTATAGGAATTCCATGTGCGGTTACAAATTGTGAGAGTACTGTAAGGGTGAGAAAAAAGAGATACATGCTTTTGGGATGTAAACTTGTTTGTTTTCCTTAAAAACTGTGCGGGTGAATTAATTTTCATTTTAAGTTTGAATTAATCTTAATTCAGATGTAACTACATGCACATCTAGGACTCCTGACTTTTTTCCTCAGCTCTGCTACCGATTGATTGAGAACACAACAGTTTCCAGGCTTATATCCACAACAACTGAATAATTCTCAGCAAACTTTTATCCTTATTTTGGATAGAGAGCGTTAGAAAGAAAGACCACAAAGAGAATGGCAGTTGCTATGTTATCAGTGGGAAGAAGAAGTGAGGTGTTATTATAAAGGATAAGTTCTCAGTAATGCAATCTCTCTTTTTCCTGTAGACTACACAAGGCCGCACACACTGCCTGTGCAGCCACCTCCTACAAAATTTCCTTGAAGGTCAATCTAGCTAACCAAATTTGATAGATTTTCTGGAGATATCAGTTCCACTCCTACTAAACACTTCTACCCTGGAGCTTATGTTCTTCCATCATTCCATTAAACTCATTCCCTTGCAATTTATCTGTTGTATTTATGAGCAAATCTGACAACATTAAGCATTTGTCTCAAAGTTTATGAGATGATGGGTTTCACAGAACCAGGAGATGCAATTAGCTACTCAGCATAGCATCTGACAAAAGCTCCTAGCAGGCCTGCCAATCACAAAGAAGTCTTTTTGAGAAAGTATGCATTGTTTAGATCTGTTGTCAGGCATAAGGCAGTATGGAGGCTAGTTTGAAGTTGGATGATTATGAACTCTGAACTGTTCGCCTGTGAGACCCAGATCCAATAGACCTTCTATGTGGGAAACAAACAAACAAACAAACAAAAAACAACCAAATAAAAAATACCCTCAAAACTAACTTGTTTGCAGTTTCCTGATGTCAGTGGAAGTAATAGTTGTGAATAACAATGCCTTTTAATTTACAGCTTGCAAAATTATGCCTGAAGCTTTGACTTTTTTTTTTTTTAAGTTAGAATGTTCTGCTTGATTTCTATCATACACCATTTAAAGATTTACAAGAAAGCATGTAGCTGCATTGATACTAACAAAACTGTGAAGCAACAGTGTGTACCAGAAGTTCAAAATTCAGTCCAAGAATCAAAATACTTTGGCCACCTGTGCTTAATTGTGCTGTTACCACAGCAAGACTGTTTTTCATATGATTTGTGTAACACTCAGTATTGAATTAAATCTTGGAAGTACATTTTCTACTGCAAAATAGCTTTTTGTGGTTCAAATAGTGTTCGCAACAAAACCTCCTCTTTTCATGTCATGTCACATGCTGAAACAATGGCAAAAAGATAAATCACTCAAAATCTAATTTTAACTGCTGCAGATTTTGCAATAGGTTCACTAATTCCTATAATGTTTAGAATATTTTTTATAACAGATATGGGCATATACCTCACAGATTTCTGATGCAACCTTCCCTGGCATTACTGGGTTCTATAAGCAGAATGAAGCAGAGTATGAATCTCTCCAAAAGGGTTGCCTACTCCACCCTTCCTTTGTTTCAAAGTCGTTTCTGATTTTTTGCCTTTAGGGTTATATTTTTAATGTTAGATCATTTCCATTGTTTATCTCCAGAAAAGTGTTTCCAGGCCATTTTGCAGTCATCACTATTCTGGGAAGGCCTATGAACAGATAAAGGTTATATGTTTCCCAGCCAGATGTGGTCAGAAATATACAAGTAACTGCCATCAGCATCACACACCTCTGTCTAATTCCTTTGCTCTTTAACAGTTTTCTCCCTATTCATTTTCATTGCTAAATCCATCAAAGATTTCCCTAGGGGCTGAACATATCTTTCCATGCCAAAGACTGATAAAGAATGCACCAAGGAAATAAATAGGCTAATGCTTTTAATGTGGACAATGCTCTGGAGCCAAACTTGGAGCCAAGAGCCTAGCAGCTGCAAAAGGCATCCCTACAAGTGGCCTCAGGAAACACAAATCCCTCTGGATGCCTAAAAATCCCTAGGAATCTGCCATGAGAGATTTATGAGCTGCTCCATGATGGGCATCCCTCATTCCTGAGCAAATGGTCAGGAAGGAACTGTGCCAAGGGTTGCTCCCTCGTAGATACGCCCTCTCACAGCGTCTCTTGTGGGGATGGACCAAGTAGTGTTTGCAAGAAAACCTTTTGGCTGGCCAGGACTTGGAATGAACCTGTCTGCAGTTCTCTGATCTGTAAATACCACCACTACTGCTCTGCTTAGTGTCTGTTCTTGATATGAAGCTGGGAACAAACTCATGTGACAAACAAACACAGAGGAGGAATGAATAGCCTAAGTTTCATCCCACTGGCTTGCCTCTGTACCAAGAAAAGGCTCACTTGTCTAGTACTGACTCCGCAGAAGTGTGGTGTTTTGTACAGATGCTCTGTTTCTTAAACATCATTCTGTTTAATGGATCAGGACCTGGCAGATCTGGGTGCTGGTGCTAGTTTTGTCAATGATTTACTTGCTGAACCTGAGTAAATCAGTCTGTTGATTTGCAACAGTATTAACACCTGTACAAAGGAACTAAGAAAAACAACTTTTTAAGTTGCTTTTATCCACAGATGGAAAAGCTACATTCAACAAATATATAACAAATGTATTAGTATCAGTGTCACTTAACAGAAAACACTGAGTTGCAAAAAGTGAATCTGTTTTTAAGTCCACTTTTTGTGGCTGCCCATAGCTCTCTATTCAGTATGGTGCCACTGTGCCACTACTGTTGATAAGGATCATCAAGCCTTACCTGTATAGATGAGGGCAAAAGATGCTGATGACAGACCTCATGGACAGGTGGATAAATGTAAAAACTGAAACACAGCCTGATTTAAAAACGGGCTAAAGACTATCAGCTAGTACAGCTGAAAGAATATTTACATGAAAAACAGTGCTATTTCAGAACCTGTGGTGTATCTATATACGTGCATAAGCACACAGGCCTGTATACGTGTGTATGTGTGCTCCGTGTTCACTGGGACCATCTTGCTGGGTTGTAGCCAAAAGCTAGCTGAAAGTAGGGGGTGCAAGGAGAAGTCTAGTTGAATGTGTGTGCACTTCTGCAAAGCTATGGATTTCTTTGACAGTAAGAGTCAAAAAATCAACTCCTAAATCAACTTAATATGAAATGTTGTTTATGGAGGGTACATTAAAACCAGTTGCCCATTGAATGGCAGCAACAAACCTATTCAGCCAGCAGGGGAGGGAGAAGATCTTTGTAGCTGCTGTTGTTTTCCTGATGAATAATTATGCCACCTCCAGCTGGCTGCCAAAGACCCTTTCTTCAAAAACCATATGTCCTCTCTAATAAAGCTCTCATCACACCTCCTTCAGGCTTGCCTCGCTCTGCTGTACTTATGACTGATTTCATTTGGTTTGTGCAGTGGTGTGGCTGTAGGATGATGGCTTCCCTAAGCTAGTGCTTAGTGAAAATGTGGCCTAGAGAAAAAGGAACCACTGTCTGGGACAGCCTGGATCTGTGCTTCAGTGATTCATGGAATGCTACTCACTGGGTAGCTCATATGGGTTTTCTTTTTAAATAGCTCTTTAAAGAGTTGCTGGAATCCAGGTTACGTTAGATCTGCCATAAAGTGGCGGTGTTTCAGGGCGCTCCCCCCCGCTCCCCCCAGATTAATCATTTTCACATTCTGAAATCTGTCAACTGTACCTTCAGGCATTGCCAATTCAAGCAAACACAAGAATAGCAGTCACAACACCTCAGGGTATGATTTCGTCAGATCTTCTACACTAAGCAGGTCGGACTTGCTCAATATTCATCTGGGAGACCTCCAGAGAACAGAAAGAAGAATACAGGAAGGAGCAGATCTGGTGATGTAGCTGAGATTTTGTGCCAGTATAAATCATAAGACATCTCTGGGAATTTGAACTTGGTTGTTCAAAAAACGGCACTGCTTCTTCTGAGGCCGACCTATATTGGTGATGAAGCAGTGTGTGACTAAAGATGCTACCTTCCAAAAGGGATTTAAGGCTGAGATTCTGTAGTTCTTTTCTCAGATTCAGGTTGTTAACTATGGCCACATTCCATCTCAAGGCAATGAATTACATACTGTTTCCAATAGTCTTGAATGTCAAAATTATTCTTCACACCTCCTACTAAAGCACACAGTCACTGCCATATTCCACTTCAGACAAGGCTGTATTCACTGAGGAGTCTTACATACACAGTTAGTAAAGGCGTTGAAATCAGACAGAAATGTAAAGTTAGTGTTCTGTTTATTCAGAATGAAGCTGAAATCTAAGAGAGATCCAGGGAAACTGCCGAGGCATCAGGGCCTCTGACCTAATCTGCCTGAGCAGGCCCTTGTACTCGAGTGAAATCCAATCAAGTGAAGTTGTGACTTATGTCCCCTACAACATTTTTGCCTTGCGACGCCACTGTAATTCTGCAGGTTTCCTCAGTTCCCACAAATGCACATTACTCTCAGCTTCTTCACAGGCCTCACCACAAGGTCATAGCTTCCTCCATAGCTCCCTGCAAAAATCTCCCCACCCTGCGTTCTCTGTCTACACATTTTTGGCCTGTTAGCTGTGCAAGGCATAATCCATGCTGTGGATAATATGAAGTTACATGACTGTTGATAACACAGCCAGTTCATGACTGTTCTCCAAACCTTGCCCACACTGCCTCTTTGGGGGCCCTAATTTTGGCCTCTTTTCATTATCCGAAAATTGGTAGGCATTTAATATATATATATATATAAATTTTCCCTTTCTGACAATGTGGTTGAAACTGAAACCCTCTCCTAGGCTGGGACTCGCCAACTCTACAGGTTTAACTTTCTTAGAAAAATGGCTAAAAAGATCCATGAGAGAGAAGAAATCCTTTAAATGGAGAAGATGATCTTGGATGGACTCATCCTCATGCTATGAGAGCTTTGTACTTCAGACAGGGAGTTTTAACTGTGAACAAAGATCTTAATTAGGATTTTTTCCCAGTGGCATCATGAATCATTGTTTGGTAGAAATTTCTTACAGTGAGGCACCGCTGTGCTGTACTTTAAAGAATGTGATATAAATGCTGCTAAAATACTGTCAGCTTAGTGTTTGGACACTCTAATTTTAGCCTTGTTTATTATGTATCATCTCCATGGTGTTTTTAGGTGATTCTTGTACCAGTAATGCTAGCAAATGCCTCTTTGTTCATAGAGACCTTGCAGTCACTGGGACACTGATGACACTTCTCTGTGTGACTTCTGCATGGACATGTTCACAGACTTAGGTCCTGTAATATGAAAGTGGATGCTGCCACAATTTTCTTGCAAGAAACACTACCAGAACCATCCTTAGGAGGAAATTTAATCTTAAAACTGCACTCTGTCTCTAGCAATGGGAGTGTTAAGCCATTCCAATTGATTTTTCAACCATGTTGAAACACCTGGAAGAGGTTAGGATAATGAGACTGGGGCGCACCTAGCTGCTGAAAAGGTACAGCTGAAAGGTATATACAGACAATTTCTAGACAACAAAGAGAAAGGAGTGGAGGTGAAGATACTGTTGTTCTAGTGGCAAGTTACAGAAGGTTGCTATCAACAAGTTAGTAAGAATTCTTTTTTTTCATTAGCTCTCATGGGGCTTCTTTGTGTGGATCAATTTTAAACATTTTTCCCCTTTCAGGACTCCTGATAATAAAAAACTGATGTAAGTGCTCTTCTTCGGGGGAGGATCTCACTTTGGTCTGTGTATTTTGTCTTGAGGAAACCACAGGGCTCAGAGAGTGTGCAAAAAGAGCTTATGTACTCAAAAGGTGCAGCAGGCAGCTGAGACAAACTGCAAGGGCAGGGTTAACGGTACTGTGAGCTTCATGGTTCAGCTGTTTGCAGATCAGTAATTAGCATCCTCCACTCACTGTATTGATCTCTCCCTAAGCAGCACTGTGAAATACTACAGAGAGCTCTATTAGTCACAGAGAGTTGGGGGGGGCTCTTTTTTCTCCTTTCTTGGTATTTGAGGGCATGAAGTATGTTCTTCCACCCTGAGGACGAAGGAATGGCATGGTCTGTGCCCACGACTGCCTGGGCAGGGTGCCTCCTGGAAGGGTGGCTGGACCTGGGAGCGCCTGTTGTGCAGTGACCGTGATAAAGGTGGATGCAGGCTGTATCCTGGCACACAGCTGGGGATGCACCGTGTGATGTGAGTAATAACCTGCCAGCACAGTGGGGAGAGGTCTCCTGGCATGTAACCTCCTGCTGGTAAATCCCTGCCTGATTTGCACCGAAATGCTGCAGAATGTGCGTGCTTTTCCCATTGTCTCTTAAGGGGCTGTATTCCAGTTGGGAGCAGGAGTAATGTACAGGACTGATTTCAACGTGTTCCCTTTGTAAAGCTGAATCTGGTGTGGCTTCTCACAAAAGGCTTTGGAGAAGCAGGGAACAGAACTGCTGGGAAGGGAGTACAGTCTGTGAAAGGATCTGGCTCTCGTTTAGAAGTTTGCTTAAAAACTGTGAAAAGAACAGATAAGCTGCCATCAGATGTTAACGTGATGGCAACGTGCTCAGTGGAGTCTTGCAGTTGTTGAAAACCATTCTACTATAACTACAAACAAATCTAGAAAAACCTCCTGGCAGGTTTTATAAGAAAACTATCTTACAATGAAACCAGGCTAAAAAATAGTATTATAGAATGACTTTCTGCTTTCTATCGCCCTTGTAAATAACCCTACTTCTTAATTCTCATATGAGATAATGAGAGAATAAAACACATTTATCCTAATTTTTATGACAATATTCTGGATTCATATAAACCCCTTTTAACCTGGTCACAATTACAGGAAAATATCAGAAATAAAGTCAGGACATAAAATTATGCAAAGACTATTAACGACCAAGTAGCAAGTAAATATTTTAACTACTGCTTCTTCAGGAAATCAAAAGTTAGGTACGCTTCTCTCCTAGGCTGATGAACTACGTGTGGAATTGACTTTTTTTTTTTATTATTATTTTTATTTTTTTGTCAGAGTTGTAGCTTTGGATCCTGTGTCCAATTCACAGTAAGACATATGTGTCAGCAGGATCCAAAAGTCGGGGCTGTAATGTTGCTGTCTAGCTATAGATCCTGAGACAAGGAATCAATAAGGAGAAGTAAATAAAAGTTGCTGATGAGCCACAAAGGCCTAGTTTGTCAATCTTCATCTGAAAACAAACACTGTACCCAATGTGGAGACTAGAACTACTACCGGCCTTAATTGTAAAATGGGCGAATCGATGTTTTTCTTATTTTCTGCTGATTGTTGTATTAGCTACTTACAGCTTGGTATTAAACTGTGATGATTACTGTAATGAAAATTACAGGGAAGTGCCAATCATAAGCTTGTTTCTGGACATAATAAATTCCACCCAATTCAGGCAAAATATTCTTTTTTTTTGACCTCTTGTCCTAATAATCTAAGCTATGGTGGCATAAAACTTAGAAATACTCTTGATAAGTAATTTTAAAATAAGATATCTGGGGGGAAAAGTGTAAAGCTTCATTTCTTTGAATGCAAAGGTAAGAGACTAAAGTACTACTAAGGGTCCAAAACATGCTACAATATTATACTTAGAAACGGTAACATGTTGAAGCATTTCTGTGGCAGGTTTTAGTGTTTTGTTAGTTTTGATTAACTTCCTATTCTTGTAATTTAACACATTTAAAAAAAAAAAAAAAAAGTGTGCTTATAAGGTTGGTCAAGAAATTGCGCTCACCTCATCCTGAGTATTTTGTATAACCTACATTTTACTGCGCACCACATATAGCATCGCTCTGATTTTGCAAATGCCCTTTGAACCCACTGGAGTGTGGCATGAAGTAAAGAAAAATGTTGCTGCATATGATTAAAAAAATCATTCTTCCTTGGCCAAGTCCAAACTATATCTGTATTACGATGGCATATGCAAAGAGAACCAATGTTATTCATGTGCTACAGAAGTCTTTGAAATAGCCTGCAGTTGTAAGGACGGCACTTGACTGTACGTATACTGAGAATGTGAGGAAACTGGAGTATTATCTTGCCGAAATAACCGTTGCAGTTTCGAGTCAGTCTCCTCCTGTAATGCTGGCTTATGCAGCAAAATGACTTCTTTGCCTCAGTCTTGGCATACTAAATTATAAAAGAAGTGCTGGAGAAAAATAGGTTGATCTCCAATCATCTGACTTAATGCCCCCTCTTAAAAATTTTATCTAAAAATTGTTCATTCTTCCCCAGTGTTGACTTCTAATTTTCCTAGAGCATGTTCTTTTTCCTGTACGGTAAGGCTAAAGTAGAGTGCAGAAGATAAGATAGTTTATTTGTTGGATTGCAGAGGTTCAATGCATAGACTGAGTCTACTGCTTTTGCTTTCTGTCCAGATGCAGTTTGTTTGTTTTTCTTAAAATCTAGCCATGATTTTTTTCTTCCTTTGTTAATGATGCCTACAACTGTGCTCATTATCAGTTTTACCTTCAGGCATGGATGGATTCCAATAATATTATTTCCCATATTGTGTCTTAATGTTTTCAGACTGCCTGCATTTAAGTGGCTAAACAATGAAATTTAATTGTCCTCTCAAGCACGTCAGATTCTCTTGCTTATTTTACTGGACTCAGACTAAATATTCCCAGGATCCAGTTCTCTTGAACAGGGCTATCTGTACTGAATTACATTATGCTGCTGTGGATCAGGGTTGAGCCAGTAATGTTCTGGGAGCAGGGCTAGGGAATTCCAGCCTCTCACACTAAGATACTGTTTAACGTGAATCATTACTGTAAGGCCAGGGCTAATCTCTCCAGATTCAATCAATGGCTCCTAAAGAGAAGCATAAAGGTTTTTACAGCATTTAGTGCAGCCTTCAGACATGTTATTAATGAACGCTATCCCTCTTTCCTCCTTTTTGTTGAGAAGGTGAACAGCTTTTATGTAACATTAATGAAACAGCTGCTGGAAGAACTAATGCTTCGTAATCCTGATGGTTACATTATCACGGTGTATTTATGGATAACGCATCCTAAGAACTTCAACTTTTAACAGCTGTGTTTGTAATTCTAAAAGGTGTTTTGGCAAATGATGTGGTTGGAACATTGGCTTCGTAGTTCTGTTTTCTTCTGAGCCTACTGTAAGCGGTGCTGCTTGTCACGCTTGGCTTTATTCCCAACTGAGGGAATACCCCTCCTCACCCATGACAATCCTCTATAGGTTTTTCTGTTTCTTGTTTTGTTTTTCCTCCCCGTATACATCCTTTTTTCCTTTCTTATTTCAACAGCATTTTACAGAGTTAAAAAAAAAAAAAATGTTCCTTTGCAAAATACCATCAGCCACTTATTCAAAAATGCACTATTTGAAAAAAAACCTTTAACATTGTTTGTTTATAATGGGGGAGAGAGCCATTATGGTTGGGGTTTGTGTCCATCCCTTCTCCCTACTTTCCTGCTGGGGAAACAAACAAACAAACAAAAAAAAATAGACCAACTACATCTGTTTTGAGTCAGTCACTTCTATCTTCTGGTTTTCCAAGAATAGCCAGATGCTGCCATTGGTTAGCTAACTGTCGGGGAGGAAAACACGGGGGAGGCTGTGCCAGTAGCACAGTCTCTTGAAAACACAGGTCCAAATGCGTTCTTAGCATGAGTCATGACTGGGTGTTTGGGTGTTTTGCACTGCAATTCCTCCTCGGCAGAGGCCCAGAAAGTGATGAGCTCACAGCCTTAAACCTGTTGGAGGGGGAGAGGAACCGGGGTTCAGGACAGAACCTGGGTAGGATCCTTCTGCCAGGGCAATGACCGTATCATAGCATACCCTCAAAGCTACTTTTCCCCCAAATATGACTGGAGTTAAGTAGTTTAATGAGGGATCTTCAGCATTACTTATCCATAGGTTTTGGAGAACTCCCTTTTCCTGTGCTTGGCAGCGCTCTCAAAGCCCATTCCCTAATCTGTTTCTTTCTACCTGATGGACGGCTTTGGGGATGTACTTATTTAAGGGGAAAGCTTCAAAAGCTGGGACTTGATGAGCATTAATGGCCTTCTGTAAAAACAGATGAACCTGGAAGTTGAGACTTAGTTCTCCTTGGCAAAAGCTGGATAGAAATCTAAACAACTCCGATTCTGTATGTGTTGGAAACTGTAAAACAAGCCCTGTGGTGGGGACGAGCACTCACGGTGTTTGGTAAATTCGGGTATTGACAGCTAAGGGAAGGAAGAATGGAGGGGTTGTTACCTTGCTTTAATTTTAGAGAACCCAAACGTCCACGGTTTGACATGGCGATCTGGAAGGTCTTTTCCAACCGAGCTGATGCCACGGTTCTGTGATGTCACCCTGCCCCGGTGGCACTGGCAGAGGGACAAGCCCTGGGTGACCGCGGCGCCTTCCTCCATTTCCAGGGCCATCCTGCCCTAGGAGCCCATCCTGCGGGAGCCCCGAGAGCCGCCCGGGCCGGAGCGGAGCGGAGCGGAGCGGCGGGATGCCGTCACGCCCACCGCCCGCAGGGAGGCCGGCAGCGGGGCCTCGCGCTGGCGGTCGGGCCCCGCGTAACGGCTGCCGCGCCCCCCCCC
>VXAA01002546.1:89170-103891 GCA_013399115.1 Anseranas semipalmata | reverse complement strand
CCCGCTGCGTGCCCCGCGCCTGCGAGCGAGGCGGCCCCGGGGCGCGGCCGGGCCCGGGGGTGGCAGCGGTAGGAAGCGCCCACCCGCTGCTGGAAGGTGTGCGGGGGTGCTGGGCCTCCGTCGCTGACACCTCGCCTTCGTGTGTTTGTTTCCTGGCCGGTGAAATGGGCACGACTCTGCTCGCCTCCGGGTTGCTGGAAGCGCAGGAAAACGCGCAGTTTCTGTAGAAGCTGTCAGATAGGACCAGTATTTGTGGCTGCCGGTGTTACCGCTTTATCTTCCGACTTGTGATACCGGGAGGGATGTGCTGTAGGGTCACACACAGAATCGCAGAATGGCTGAGGTTGGAAGGGACCTCTGGAGATCACCTAGTCCAACCCCCTGCCGAGCAGGGTCACCTAGAGCACGTTGCACAGGATCGCATCCAGGCGGGTTTTGAATATCTCCAAAGGAGGAGACTCCACAGCCTCTCTGGGCAACCTGTGCCAGGGCTCTGTCACCCTCACAGGAAAGAAATGTTTTCTCATGTTCAGCTGGAACTTCCTGTGTTTCAGTTTGTGACCATTGCCTCTAGTCCTGTTGCTGGGCACCACTGAAAAGAGTCTGGCCCCATCCTCTTGACACCCTCCCTTCAGATATTTAGGTCCATAACCTAAAAGTTTATTGGGCCATAATGTAGTGTACTGTGTGCTGCCTGGCACTGTCTCTGGGCTGTGTCTTATTGATGAGGTGTTACTTTGGCCTTTTGCTTGCATCCAGACTTTAGTATACCAGTTTGGGAGAATTCACATTGAATGTATCAGACACTTGGGTCACAGCAATTAAAAATGCTGACCTTTAAACCTCGGAGTTCTCTTGATATTTGGACTTGGAGAGAGATGCAGGGAAGGTACAATCAGTTGTGAGAGAAGGAGGCAGTTTCCTGTTGGCCAGTGCTTGTCGTTCTGAGTTGTGTGTAATTTATGAAGTAC
The DNA here is from genome assembly GCA_013399115.1 of Anseranas semipalmata. Taxonomy (NCBI): domain Eukaryota; kingdom Metazoa; phylum Chordata; class Aves; order Anseriformes; family Anseranatidae; genus Anseranas; species Anseranas semipalmata. The sequence continues at coordinate 102,920 of VXAA01002546.1, read as the reverse complement.
TAATATTTCACTTCAGATTCCTCAGTAGAACAGTGTGATCATTCTAGGTGTGATGTGGCCAGTCTTGGGCATGACATGGAATGTAATTTGCAAGTCTGCCAGGTCCAGGTGCTCTGACAACTTAAAGTAGAAACTGCCTTGTGGAAAAAAATGTGAGTTAGCGAATGAAACCTTGGAGGAAAAGCTCTGCATGAGTGCAGTTGCAAAGATTTAGAGCTCTTGGGTCAGGCATTTGCTTTGTGAAAAAGCAATATTTAAAATTGCAACATGAAATGCTTCATACCAAGAAATAGGTACTGTGGAAGAGGAGGTTACAGCCCTGTACAGTTTCTAATTCATATTGCTGTGCCTTGGAAAAGGTAGCTCCAAGGCTTTTTGTTTGAAAACTTTAGACTGCTGGCAAGGAAACCGCAGGCTGAGACAAACTGCTTTTAAAACCAAAGTTAATGTGACAACAGCTAGATAAAACTTTCCACTAAGCAGATCCGCCCTCAATAAAAGCTGAGAATCTCTATCTATTCAGAGTTCCACTGAATAGGGGAAGAAGAGGTTCCTTTTGGTCTCAAATCCAGCTCTTTTTCAGAAGTAGTGCTCTTCCACTTTGGCAGAATAGTTCGTTTAATTAGCGCTACCTTGCTGAGAAGGCTGTTCATAAAGGTAAGGTTAGCTATATGCTGCACGCACAGGAGTCTTGAGGGGGGTCTGATTTATATTATACGTTGGTCTTCTGTCAGCTGATAAATCTGGACCAGCGTTTGAATATTCTGCTACTCTTGAGGTAGCAGTTAGGCTTTAGTTGCCCATACGATGGGCTAAACTTCAGTGTGTGTTTAAACTTGCTTCTTTTCCTGTGCAAAGGGAAAAAGATAGGCAAAAACAAGCCGCTTCAGGTTTTGTTGAGGTCAGAGAAAAAATTCTCTTGCTTCATAGCTCTGGACAAGTTAAAGGTGCAACAAGTGCCAACTTCCCTGAGAAAAAGTAGTGAGGTTAGTCGCAAGTTGAAGCAGATTGAATCATATTTGGCTGTTTTCCCTCTTTCCACCCTCTGCAGTTTAGGTGTTGCCTAGACATAAACTAAACAGGCAGAACTGTGATGGTCATCTTAGTCCTTTAGCATCTCTTACTCCTTATTCTGAAAAGACCTTAAGTGTTGCATTGCTGTAGGACATGCATAAATAAGCAGAACTTGCTAAAAAGTCTTAGGTAATCGTAATCTGAATTCTGAGCGTGGCTTGCTGGTGTGTAGGAGGGAGTTTCTAAGCTAGCTTCAAATGACTTGTTGCTGGCAGACAACCCTGTGTGTTTAAAAAAATATATATAAAGACTTAAAATGCTGTCAGGTTTTACATTACATACAAAGCTTCCTCACATAAGGAATTCCAAGATCATAGTGCTGCTTTGATGCATTAGGGCAGCAATAAGTGTAGTTATTTCTAAGTTGTTTAAGTAGTAACAGAGGCAGTAGAATCCTTTAAGAACTTTCCTGTAGCTGGTTCTGAAGGCTGAATACATCTTACACTGAGCTAATCACTTCTTTCAAATATTATTTAATCCCAAACAGGAATGGAGCATGATTGTTTTTGGCTGTGGTAATTCAGATACACTTATTGCTTAAAGATTTGGTTTATTGCACCAGACATTGATAATCTTTCATCTGTGCATTCATTCTGTTGGTCCTGTATCTTCAGAATGGAATCTGGTAGTGGTTGTGGTTACCAAGTTATATCATATATGTGTGTTTCTTGGCATGTGTACGACAATGCTTGTAGGGTTGATGGGTTTAACGCACGGTGCAAACAATTGAAGGAATTAGCTGTCGAATTCAGTTAGCCTTTCTTCCTTGGTCCATGATCTCTGCCTTCTGAGCTTGGACACATGAAAGTCTGCGGTCTGTACCCTTGGTGAAGGAGAGGAGACAAATATATGCATACATGCATCTGTATTAAAGATCAGGATACTCGTAACATTTCACCTGGTTTTGGGAAAACTAGATAATGAAGCAATTGGGGTGTACAGGAACAGAAATGTCTGCCTAAGTGAAGCTCCTTAAACGTGTACTCTTGGATCTGTGGCTTGGCAGCGTGCATACAAACATACTGCTTTCTAGACTAGTTGAATCTGTCCTGTTTTGATAGTTGTATTCGGTAACAGGCTCAACTGTGCTCGTTCTGTGCTCGTTAGCTGTCGTAAGAGCCAATCCCTGTTTCAGACTAATCCAAAACTCAAGCTGGGAGAAGAAAATAGCTACAACGCGAGGAAACTGCAACTGGTTTGCAAAATACAGTGGTAGTGTTGGGAAAAGATACCCTAAATCCAGAGGCCAGTGTTGTGCATCAGCATTGTGAAGGGTGGGGAGGAGGCTGCCGAAGAGCGTCCCCAGGTCGGAATGCTGTTTGAGCCCCACCACGTGTGCGGGAGGGGGTGAAGTCTTGGCTCCGGCACCCAGGGAACTTTGCCAGTGACTGACGACAAGCCAGGACTGTACCTTGCTTGGGGTGATGGGCTTGTACCTATAGAGCTTGTCTCTCAAAGTCAAGCTCACTTACACAACAGTTCACTTACTAGGCATTTGATTTCCTGACTTGTGTACGTAATTATAGGAGTAGGTCATACAAATGTAGCTTCATGTGAAAGTTTTTTTCTAGAGAAGTTTCCGAGATGGGTGCTGTTTTTTAAATGAAGAGTTTAAGTACTTGGATGTATGATGAGAACCCCTGGTCTCTCACATTGTTCTAAACTGTGTCTAGTGTCTTGGCTATTAGAAGTTTCATTTGTATGCTTGAAGTTTTGGTCAAAAACTGGATAACTTGTGACTGAACGTACTTCCAGATACCAGCAGTTCTTAAGGGCTGTGGCTGTTCATAAACAAAAAACAGTGACAGAACCAAATTGCTGTTTCTGGATCATCTTTCCTCTTCTCCAGTATGATTGTGTCTATAAAATACTGCCCTTAAAATGCTTGAACTTCAGAGCACTTTACAAGGTGACTATTAGTGTTATATGAATATTTGATTAAGGACTTATAATCTGATTTGGACTGGGAGAGATTCCTGTGAATGTTCTTAACAGCTAACACCTACACCTCTCTTCTGAAAATAAGTGGGAAACTTCACTGTATCTGTAGTGTCTAGCTAAAGCCAGATGTACTTTGTGAGGATCCATAAAGTCTTTGATTCTTCAGAAGTGTGCAGCACAACCTGTGATGAAGTGAAACTTCCTCTGGTTCCTGGCACTCTTCTATTTGAAATGTTGAGTCAAGATGCAGACACCTTTATAGTTTAAATGGGGATATTTTAAAGTCCTGTGACGAGTGGTCTGAGGCTTCTGTTCTGTCCTAGGTTGACGACTGGAATCTAGGAGTACTTAGGTGTTTACCACCCGCTCTTTGGCAAAGGGTGTGCTGTGGTACAGCTCAGGTGGCCTTACAGCTGGCTGTTTCCAGAAAGTACAGTCCCGCTCCTCTTCACTGTGCACTGCTGCATCTTAGCTTTGTTCACTGCTTCTTACTTACCTGATCAACTATTTTTTACCCCCCTTGCATTAAACCTCAAATGTTTCAGGAAGCTATGCTAGTAGACCCCTGGCTTCCAGTTACAGATAGCTTTCTACCGGTCTAGCTGGCTATAGGAGCTAGTAGCCTGCTGCAGAGAGCAGGACCATGCTCCTCACTGATAATGAGGTGACAGCACAGCAGACTCGTAGTTTGAGTTTAAGATCACACCCAAATAATGTCTTGTAATAAGTGTGCTTTAGAAAAGGAGAGAGTAAAATTTGAGTGCAGTTCTTTGCTTTTTTTAATCATATAGGGAAAAGATGAAGTAGGCAGACTTGAAATAACTGCTTATTTTGAGATAAGAGCCCACATATATAGTATATATTTCATACATTGTCTTGAAAGGTATAAATTTTGAAAGTAAATTCTGAGGGAAAGGTGGTAGAAAGTCAGTGTCTTCCTCACTCCTTCCCCCATCCATGTTTTTGAGAATACTGCTTGACTTCCCTTTAAGGTATAGGGAAATGCTTTTAGCTTGGAGTTTATCTAATTATTTATTTGACTTGTTCAAACATTGGATGGCTGAAGCTTTCAACGGAATGTAATTAAAGCAGGCAGTTTCTGTATGGTCATGTCTAGTTCTTTCTCCTATAAGAAGTTCAGTTGTGACTAGTGCTGTTCAGTGTATGTTTTCTTTTGATGCTAATGGAAGTGACCTTAGTGATGTGCAGTAAAATGAGATATTCTCTGAAATTCTGTTGTGGCTACAGACCGAGAGCTTGTTAGCAGACACTAACTAGTTACAACCTGAGGATTTTAGTCTGAGCCCAATAAAAATGCTGCTTTCTTGTGAAAACAACTGAAATGAGACCTAGTTTCACATTTGTAGGACTTAAGCTTTCCTATTACAATCTTGAAGATGGTGTTGTATAGGATACTCAGTTACACTGGTCTCATCAAATGTAGTGAAGTGTCAAACACAACTTAAATGATACTATGATTCTATTAGGTTGGCAAAGACCTTCAAGAACATCAAGTCCAGCTGTCAACCTGACCTACCAAGTGCCATCACTAAACCATGTCCCTTAGTGCCGCATCCACACATCTCTTTAACTCCGGCGTGGGGACCTTGCTGCTTCCCCAGGCAGCCTGTTTCAATGCTTGACCACCCTCTCCATGAAGAAATTCTTCCTAATGTCCAACCTAAACCTCCCCTGGTACAATAATGTCACTTTAGCTCGCCTTGGCTTGTGGAGAAGAGACCCCAAATGGAAGCTGGATGTTTCTAAGTTTGGCAAAGAAGAACAGGGAAGGCACCAGTGGTTTATGTTGAGTTGAAGTAATGCTGCCTCTTGAGGCTGGAATGCAGATGAGTTGCTGGTACCATGGGTGGTACTTGCTGCACCACAGCACGAGTCTTAATGTGAGCTATGATCAGATAGCAGAGTATGCTGGATGCGCTCAAATTTCTTCTATTCCCAGAATATACATCCTATCCACCGAGGAGTAAGTCCTAATGCATACAATAAATTAACTCAGTATTTTTCATTCTTTGTATCATTTTTAGCTCTCTGCAGTACTGTGGAAATGGGATGTGAGGAAAAAGCACTCTGTAGGGTTTGATGCTAGTTACATTCATTTCCTACATCCTGTTCTGCAAAGGAAAGCTCTGGGAGCAAGTTAAAAATATGTATAGATTCTGCATTCTCCAGGGTAAACTGGATGCAGTGTGTGACCTCGCTGCTGATGGATAGGAGGGGAGAAATTTAAAAGCTCTCCAGATAGTCTATAAAAGACATGTCTGTGCTTTCCAACTAACTTTTGTCATCTAGTGTTAAGCTGATTGTGGTGATGGCTTCTGAGCTGTGTACTTGTAAAGGAGAGGCCAATTGAACTCGTGTTTGTGATTTGGTAGCAGACTGCTTAGCAGGAACAGGAAGCTTAAATGTTTTGCCAGAACTAATGGGCTTGCCCGTGCCTGCAGAAAGCTAGCTGCCTCTGAAGTTCTCAGAAGCATTGCATTTCTCGAGGAAACCCTTGTTGTGTTGCTTCAGGGGTTATGGATGCCATTATCATCGTTGCGGCTCCTGGTTGCTTATTGATGCTGTTTTTAAATATCTGTTTCCTCTTTCTCCTCTTGAGGTGGTGCTTGGTAAGTGAATTTTTCCCTATCCATTAGGGACTTGTCCAGCTCAGTGTGAATGATGGCAGGCAAAATCTAAGTTAGCATACCCCAGCTTAGTTTGCCTGTCCTATTTCAAACACTGTATTAGGTGTTGACTTGACTTGTTTTGGAGGATGTGACGTGGGTTAAACTTGATCTCTTTTCTTAAAGAGATTGTAATAAGTAACCTCCCTCCTGATTGATTCTAGACTCAATTATTTACGCTTGTTTGGTTTGAAAAATGTTGTGCTGATTGATAGGTTTTGCTTCCTGCCAGAAAGTGAGCAACCGGGTTAGGGATTGGTTTTGTTCTGAAGTCAACAGTTGATACATTATTTAGAAGTGTTTATTCCTTTATCCCTTTTGTTAGTACAGTATTTTGTATTTAGAAATCTCTTCAAACAAACAGTATTTTTGCTAAACTCACAGCTCAAATTACTGCTAGTTCTAGAAATCTTAATGTTTTAATCAGATCTCTTTTTAAAATGACTAAAACTAGCTCTATGTGCGGAATGTAGAGGGCTTTCTGTCTTATTCTCTGGTCATGTTCCTTTTCTGTTTCTGCAAGATGTATGTGGGGCTTTGATCACCTCTATTACAAAGATTTGTATAGAGAGGGTGACTAGGTGTATGAAACAAGCTGTACTTAACCTTAGAATAGGAGGTCTAAAAAGGCAGTTCACTTATTCTTCTCATCTACTGAGTTAATGTTTGTGCTAGGTAACAAATACTGTTTATATACAGACGTGACAATTATACTTACAAATGTTTAGAATTTCATATCAAACTGTACCATCAGCAAGGTAAAGGACAGTGATGTAGCAGAATATTTGAGTACACAGCCTCTTGTTGCTTTCGTGCAGTGTATTTGTGGATGAAAGCTGAGAGTTAATACTTCGTTTTTAGTGACTGGGGAAATAAATTAGCAAAACTATAAATAAAATAAAAGGTGAATTAGAAAGGTAAAAGCCTTGAAGTGAAAACTGAAGTTTGACTAGTATTCTGAATGCTTTTTAAACAGCTATCAGGCTGCACTTAGTATCTGTTGCTGAAGTGATTGATCTGTAGAAGTCTTACGGGTCTCGGCAAAAGCAGTATGAGGAGTCTTAATTTTGGAATTTCAGAAGTTGAATTTAGAACTGAGGCTTTTCATGTGGCTTTTGGCCACCTCTGACACAGCTGAAAAATTCTCTTCAGAACATTTGTATTGGCTGTCTTTCCATGGGCATGTAATGGTCTAGCAATTCTTCCTAATGTCCAATGTGGTCTTGCAGATTAATGTGGGCTGCTGCTTAAAAGTGTGAGCCACAAGTACAAACAGACCTTTTTTGTATGCAGGTAGAGGAAAGTTAGGCTTTTGTGGCTGATCAGTATCTTGTCATGCAAGAGTGGCTATTGGAAGCTGACAAGCTAAGTCAAAACATCTAGTTTGGATAGTTGAGTGGTTTTCTCCTATCCACCATGCTGTCAAACTTGCATTTTTTTTTTCCTTTCAAAAAATGGAATTGATACTATGTAGTAGCCCTAAAACAAGGTCTCACTCTGTGCTTGGTTTAGTCTTCAAGTTGCCTAAAATCTCTCCATCTTGCTTAGTCATAAAAAGTAATTGAAAATATTGTGACACAAAAATCATGCGAGCTGTAGATCTCCTGGTCTAGGTCTTGCACTCCAATAGCCTGGGGAAAAAAAAGAAAAAGAATAAGAGTTAATTTGGTTCTCAAACTTGAGTGGCTGGTCTACTTAGCATGCTCCCATGGTGCTTTGGTATCTTGTAGTCCAACTTTTTATCTTGCTAGACTTCTAATAATCTCCATGCAGGGTTTGACTGTGTGGTGTGTGTATGGCTTTTTAACCTTGAGTTTAAGCAAGTTCAGTGTCTTCTGGATGAAGGAAACTGTTAAACTCTAGGTAGCTATATGTATTCTTATGGACATTTGACCTCATGTTCACTAACTCTTCTTCTACTCTTCTTTTGAAAGGCCCTTCCTTCTTCCATGATGATAGTAGCTGTCTACTGCCCGGTAATAGCAGCACTCTTTATCGTTTTGAAGATGGTGAATTACCGTTTGCACAGGGCACTGGATGAGGGAGAAATTGTGGAGAGGAATGCCACTGAGCGTATGGACAGAGGTGCAAAAACAGAACAAAGCAATGTTTCAGCCAAGAGGAAAGACAGCAGTGGGCCCAGGTAAGGTGTCTGCCAGTGCTTGTGTACTGCTCGAAACGATAAACAGTTACATTTTCATCAAATGTGTAACTGGAATGGTGGTTGAAATAAACACTGAGGAGTATAGATACAGACCTATGTGGTTCTCAAAGACTGTTTAAGTGTAATCTCAAAAACCAGACTTTTTCTACATAATAGTTTTGAAATGATGGCTTCATGTTAATTTCCTGGTTCTTCCCCCAGAGGAGTTCTAGAACAATATTGAAAATGTTGGAAGCACTGAAACAACAATGTGGAAAATATGTGCTGATTGGGTTGCTAAATACTTAATGAACACAACCAGAACAAGTAATCTTATTTCAGCAGTAGACTTGGTTTTAAAAATCTAGCTGTCAAAGACTGCATACTAATCCTTTTATCACTAAAAGGAACGTCTGATCTTGATTTAGTTTGCTTAGTTTTGCAAAAGCAAGAACAGATGCAATGCTTGACTCCAGTTATAGGCTTACTTCAGGAGAACATTGTCTTCTCTACTTGGAAATTCTGGAATTGCCCAGCTTGCTAATGAAGGTGATGATTCTGAAGTATTGTCAATAGGAGGTGATTCCTTTCAACAGATCTCTGCTGTTGTTAGCATCAAAAAAGAGGTTTCCCTCCTCTGACCAGTCTATGTGGAGAAATGAGCGAAAAATGACTCATCAACGAGGCCAGCCTAACCAGTCTGATCAGACTCTGGATGTGTTGTGTTTGTTATCAAGCCTCTGCCTGGCTCCAGATAATTGAGGACATCTTAAGAATTAGACTATATGAAATAAATCAATCTTGAATTTTTAGCTTCTTAAAGATCTTTTTCTTTGAGTTTCTGGTACTAGTACCTATGAATTGTTTTCAGAGTGAGGGAATTGACATACTTTCCTGACTCTTAAAAAGTTGTGTTTCTCGATTTTTAAAAAACTGCCAACACAACGCAAAACCCTGAAACTTTTAAATGGAGGCACTATGCTATAAGGAAATGTAATTACAAGAAGCCTCTTGTTCTGTGTATCGGGATGCTTAAAGAAAGGAAGTGTTGATTGGTGTGCTTTAAAATCTTAAGCATAGAAGTGAAAGGACTTCATAGTGCGTATGGGGTTGCTTCTCATGGGATGGGTCTTAAGTTCTTCTGTATCTGGTCTTGGCTTAGTATTGTTAGCAAAAACCATGTCTTCAATTCCTTCAAAGCTGGTATACAGTAACTTCTTGTATCAATCTTTTATAACCTGACCCTTTTTCCATTGTGTGTTTGGTAACTGAACCCACTGATTTTAATTGTGACTCCATTGAGATCACCATACACCCTACTAAAACTGTATTAAGCTGTTTTGGCAGAATGTTTGCCTATATGTATACTAATGCTTATTCTGCTTAATAAAATTCATGAAAGTAAACTAGTGGTCTGTTCTGTGTGAATGCAACCTTGCTAATGTGTGTTTTAGATGTGATCATTAGATATTTTTATTTTTTGCTTTTAAGCCATGTAGGTTTTGCTTCCAAAACAGTTCCCAGGACTTGGCAAGGGACTTTTTTTTTTTTTTTTTTTCCACTAGTATTGTGAATTACTTTTTGGATATTTCAGAAGTTCTGTTTTTTTCTGAGGAGCAGTTGTTGTGGGCCAAGTTACTACCTTATAAGCATTTGTGAGCTCAGATGTAGAGGTTAGTTTGCTGTGTGTCCTGCTTGCCAACTAAAGTTCCATTAACTTTTATATGATCCTTGTTCCCACTTTCAGGTCTCTTAACTAGAACTGGGAACAAGGTCAATGCAGAAATTACGGAGTTACTTTTTGGTAAGTGGGATGTGCAGCATATACTAATCTTTGCCTGGAAGCTCACAAGAACTCTGGGGTAACATTCAAACCAGTAGAGGAGATACAGGGTGAGTTTTTAATGTTGAGCTATTGCCTTACTATTAAGTTAAATCAGAACAGTAATGGCAAAACTTTTCTGAAGAAAGTGTGTGTGTAGGGTTTTGTTGTTGTGTTGGTGTTCTTGTTTGTTTTGTTAAACACTGCTTTCCTAGCATAGGGTGGGTATAAAGGAGATATGTAGTATAGTCTGCAAAGATGTCCTAGATTTTTCACCCACATGGACCTTCCCAGGGACCAGATACTCATTGATATTTTTGAAGGATTAAGTGATAGACTAGTTTCTGCTCAAAAAATATGTTAAGGATTCTGTTTAGCTTCTAAGAACTGCTTTTCTTTCTTTCTGATGTTTCACTTGTTTATCTGTGAAATAGTGCTCTCAGGTATCTGACAAAAATGGTGTGCTTTCATTTGTAGGCTTACATGGACTGCTTGTTTATCTTCTGTTCCTATTGGTTTCTGAATAGGATCAAACTCGGCGGTTTCTAATCTTTCAGAAAACTTTAGATCAATTAAGCAAACAACAACTTGTTTCTTAAGAGATGATTGTTTACATTTTCTCATACTCATGAATTTGAAGTTCTCTAGTTAATATCTTTGAAAGAAGGTTGTGTGATTCAAAGATAGGAATGAGTTGTCATCTTGCTTCTGTAACTTCTAGTGCAATTGCTGACTTCATACTTACTTGACAGGCTGGTGTTAGTTACACTTCACCTTGTGTGAGGTTTCATTAAAACAAATAAATAATAGGAATACACGCTCCTAGTCTTGTGTGGAAGGAACAGTGCAAGTACAATCTGTTAGATAGCAGTGGACCCACATAGATCTCTTAAAACATACTTAACTTGTAGTCTTGCATGTGGGGATATGAATATGGCTTCTTTCTTGTGTCAGTCACTACTATGATTCACAGCAGGATAAAGAAAGCATTAATGTTGGAGAGGTTGCTGTCCTCAACATCCATCAGTGTGGGAGAGCTGAATTTTGCATGTACTTTGCTATAATAAAACTGACAGCTGGAGCATGTGGTTTCTTAATATGTTGCCTTTTGAATTGGACACAGTCTGCTTAAATAAGTATGGCAAGAAAAAATAAAAATTGTAATCTCTACAACTCTTGCTATATCTTTGCAATTTTCCACCTTGCAGTTTTCTATGCCTGGCAGACCTCTTCTTGATCTTGGAGTTGTTTGCTTTTTTGAAGTTATGACTACTTCAAGCTTTAAAGAAAGTCTCTTAATACTTGAAAATGTTGTGATCTAGCATTTGCAGTATATGCTGTGGTACTTCTCATATAACAGCAGCAACTTCACCTTTAGCCTGGCCTCATTTTTCTAGTCAAGTCTGGTCCATCTCAGTCTTTAACTGGGCCCATTACAGGGCTAAGCGCCTGCAGAAAGCAGTAAAGTGAGGAGGATATTTTTAACAGTGAGGGTGTTTAAGCCCCTCACCCAGCTTACCAGAAGATGATGGAGAATGCCTTCCTAAAGGCAGTATCTTTCTAAATCATATGTACTTCAAGTACAATTTCATGGGTTTGTAGGATGGAAGGAAGGAAAGGGTGTCTGTGGGCAGAAGAGTGTTCTAAAGGAAAGAATGAAACCATTCCTCTGCTTTGTCCTGAAATCAAAACTGTTCGCTCTAAATTCTCTCTGAAAGTTAGTCTGAACATCAGATCTCTTTAGCTAATCAGTCTAAGTTGGGTATTAAACTGAATTAATTTTGGCTGGCAGCTTCTTAAGACTTTCAGTTTGACTCTGACACACTAATATAATAGCTGTATATAGTAAATGTGCAAGCTCTGGATGCCGCCTCTGTAGCAATCTTGGTTGCAGGTAGCTGGACATAATTCACTCAGTCTTCTTGATTTGTGTAGTAACTTCACTTCTGTTTCTTTGGCTGCTTGCAGGCTGAAAACTTGCATACCTAGAGCGCTTGCTCTAAGCAAACTGTTAGAAATTGGTTGTAGGACTTGATAGCAGGAACAAACGGCAACTGCACTGGCAGCAAATGACTCTTAAGGATCTGGGCTACAATGGCATTTAGAATCTTCTATGCATACAATGGTTAATCCTGGAAATCTGTACATCCTCCTTGTTCCTGCAGGCATTTTTATTTGTTATTTTGTTTGTTACTAACTTGTGTTAATCCTTTAGTTTCTGTGTGCTGTCACAGAACACAGCAGCCACACATAGACTTGCTGTTGGGTTGTATTGTTGCTTATGCTGATATCTGCTGGTTCACTGTTACACAAAATTGCCTCCTTCCCTCACCCTGACTATCCTCTCCAGTTCTGTGCATGAAAGCTAACTCATGTTGCCTTATTTTTCTATTTCACAGGATGTACTTTAATGATTTGCAGTATTTCCGAATAAATTATTCAAACAAGGAAGGAACTTTGTCTTTTTGTGAAAGGCATTATTTGTTAATTCTCTAGTTGTCATCATAATGTATGCTGAACTTAAACACTGAGAAGACTAAAGGCTAAACTTTGCCTTATGTCCTTAATTGTTCCTGAAATGTTTGCTCTGTTTGGCTAAAGCTGATGGAAATCAAAGAAGCTGAATTCTGCATCTTGTTTTCTTACCTGATTCTCCCTTAGCATTATTGATAAGATTAGGTCAGAGAGAGCTCTGTAAACAACCAGCAATGAGAGCATGCTTATGTCACACTGCTGAGCTGTACCAAAATGTCGGCCTTTTTTCAATTTGCGGGAGTTGGGCCATATTGTTCTGCTGAGTCATGGCTGGTTGTCTCTTAAGTTGGCTTATTTTTTACTTTAGTAATACATTCCTGACTTCAAACTTTTTTTTTTTTTTTTTTTTTTTTTTTCTTTAAAAATATTGTCTTGTTTTAAATTTTTTTTTTTTTTTTTTTTTTTTTTTTTTTGTTATCCCCTTCGATGTAGGAACATTCAGGTTGTAGAGTTAGCCATTCAGGGGCCTCTTGTATGATCTGGAATGGTTCCCAAGGTTGTGCCCCAACGTTGTGCTCTTATCTCTCTGAGATTAGAACAGCTTGAAATATAGTGCAGTATAAATGGCGTTTCAAATCTTTTAGTCTATTGACAAATTGTTTATAATATTTGCCTTTGATGTTCTTGTGTTTTTTAAAAAAAAAAAAAAAAAGTTACTAGATGTCGGTTTTATTGCATGGGTATCTATGAGACTAGCTGTATATTAAGTAAGACCTGCTGTGCTTCTGTCCGTTTCTTTCCCATTCTCCAGAGATAACACAGGGTTACATCTTTAGTTTCATTTTTCCAAATGGAAAAGGATAAGATATGTATTATTTCTCCAGCAAAATGCTGAAGTGGACTTGTCACACGTCCAACTTGCTTTTGTTTCATAAATATCTACCTCTGACAAGCTGAATTATGATGAATTATAATTTGGTGATGTTGATCTAGAAAATACTTTAAAATCAATATTTGTTAATCTTGAAATGGTTAAATCACTAGGACATTATAATGTATGTATTGCAACTTAAAATACTTCTTGGCAGGGCATGTACACTTTCTGAAGGAAAGTTCTTTTCTGGTAGAAAGAAGTGGCTTGTGCCCTTAGGCCATGTACCTTTCTGCCTTTCCAATAACTTTTGCTGATGGCATGTGGCTACTTGGTTAACCCATCCTTACTTTCGCCCCTAGGTCCAGTCTCAGGAAAACTGTTTGATCTGGATAACAGCAAATCTCTTCAATTTGACTCCTTCCCCTGCTTTTAGAAAGAGTGGTATTTAGCACTTTTTCTATTGGTTGATTTCTAGGTGTTCTAGTTTGGACAGGTGATCTAAAAGTTGTGTGTGTGTAGACAGGGAGAGAATTTCATATGCCAGCATTTCCAAATGCCTCAGGGTTCCTAATTCTTCACACTTTGTGCTGGCCGGTGACAGTGAACTAGTTGCAAGACAAGCAGCCTCTGTACTAGGATATGGGGTGCTCCAGCTCCCCTTGAGCTTTCTGCATCACATAGGCAGTATTTATCTAAGGAACTGGGATATATTTGAGGTCCTGATACTTGAAAAG
>VXAA01002546.1:41748-89140 GCA_013399115.1 Anseranas semipalmata | reverse complement strand
AAAAAAAAAAAAAAAAGTTTTGAATCTGGACTCAGTGTAGACAGACTTTTTGTATGTTTAACTGGTAGGTTAATAATTTTTAATCTTTCTCTCAGTGACCCTGGTGGAGGGATTGAGATGTCAGAGTTCATACGAGAAGCCACTCCCCCTGTTGGCTGTAGCTCACGCAATTCTTATGCTGGGATAGATCCAAACAACCAGGTAAGAATTAAAGCTGTTGCAGTTGTTGCTTTAGTACTGCTGGCTCTCTGCTGATTTTTTTTTTTTTAATGTATTTTTAATTCATTTTTGATTGTACTAGGATCAGCAGCTTACCTTTCTGTATTGCTTAACTGCTTTATTGGGATGGCATTCTCCCAGCTGCATAGTTCTTGCTCATCCCATCTTGTGTTCATGCTAGGAACAGCTGGATTTTATGAGGCAACCTACAGTCCTAGCAGAAAGTATTCCCTTTTTGCTTAGTTAGCTTTCTTCTGATTTAGTAAATCACAGTAGCTCAGAGCATGGTCAGATAAGTACCAAGACCTGTTGTCCTGGGCTTCTGTCTTCATTTTGGTATGAGTGAGCAATTAGATAGCCCAGGCTGTAACTTCACCCTTCTGTTCTCCCCTTGTTTTCCCTCTCTTACTTCTGTTTGATCTGTCATTTAGATACTTTATTGGCAAACTTCAGTTGCGTTGATTTGGAGGAGGCTTCTGTTAAGTCTTAGAATGTATCCACTGCTGGTTATCTTTGGCTGTGCTAAAAGGCTTTTTGAAAGTTGTTATTCCTGACAGTTCAGATTCTGCAATTAAAACCTTGATTTGCTAGAGTATGAAGCAAGATATATTGGTGGAAATAGAAAGACTAAAGCTGTTAATTTTTAGATAACCTCAGCAAAATCTTCACTATTTTGATACTTCAGGGGCAGGAAGAAACCAGTAAATAGGAGCTGCTGTGTACCAGATGGAAGGGCTGAAGAACTTGGCTTTTTTAGGTTGTAATGCAGCTTCATTATGCTCTATTTGCCTTGTTTCACTGGGGAAGCTGATCTGTTTCCTTATGTCTGCTAGGTGTATGCATTTGACTTGTACAGTGCTTGATGTGCTGTTTCTTTTATTTGGCTTGTGATGTTTAGCCAGTCATGGCATCTCTCTTTTACAAACTCCTCAAGAAGATGAGTTGATTTGACTGGCCAGACAGTAATGCTGTGTTGACAGTGAGCAGTGCAGCTCTGTATTAAAGATATAGAAGCTATTTTTGGATGAAGTGGAAATCCTTGGCTTGGTATTACAACATTGAGTCCATCTAATTAGGTCTGTGAGCAAGCAGTATATAGTGTACTGTTATGCTGATGTTGAGGTTTTAGCTGCATAATGCTCTGTTATCCAGTATAGGTAGGCTCTAAGAGGTTTTTCTCGTTTGAAGAAAGTGGGTATTTTGTAGTGTTCAAAGGAATAGGAGGTGGTAGTCCATGTAAGAAGAGATGAGTAGGCTGGGGTTCATGTTTCTTTGGCTTGGCTTTGTTTGGAATAGCTTTTTCCACACTCAACAGTTCTAATGTTAAAGCATATTAAGAAGCATCGTGTTCTTTGCTGTGTGCTTTAATAATGCGGATGCTATAGCACAGTTAAAGCTACTGATAAAAAAATTAGTGCTTGCTAGTCCCCTGTGATTGAATTTGCAGCATCAAAAGGGTATGTGAACAGTAAGCATCTGAGTTCTGTCTTGTTTTCCCATGCTGATGCATTTGCATTCAGCTACAGCATCTGAAGGCAAGGCATATTCCTGAAGGCAAAAAAGGTTGAAACATGGCAAAATGACTAACTGAAAGTGTGTGTGACGGTGTAGTAAAGAAAATGAATTAAACAAGCTTCTGCTGCTTTTCTGCATTACACGTAGCAAAGCTGTTGTACTGCAGTATGGCTGAATGAAATCTGCACACGTGTTCAGATTACCTTAAATTTGCTGTACTTGCTGAGAAGAATTAGCAGAAATATGCTTTTTTTCCTAAGTCATTTGAATTAAGGTTTTCTGAAAAACAGCATCCTAAAAAGTATGCAGTCAAGTCAAATTGCCATCTTTTTTTTATTTCTCAAGGGTTCATATTCTGCCTTTGAATACCCTTTGCGTATCCTATTTCTGAGTGATTTAATTATCTGACAGTTATGCTGTTTTTCGTGCCATTCAGAGTTCTTTGAAAGAGGTGATACTGGAAATATTATTAAAGGAGAGATGAAGTTCTCTGTAGTACCCTTGCAAAATATGTGCTAGAGATTACAGCAGGTATGTAGAAAGGCAGACTAATCCTAAATGGCTAGCTAGTTTTTAGATAAGGAGGTATATGCCTGCTGGTTGGCCATTGAACATGGCTAAAAATCAGATTTAAAAAAAAAATTTGAAATGTGATTGTAACTAATATCTAAGAATAATTCAAGAAATACTGCGCGGTCTTCCACAAAGCAGTTTACTTGCTTTGAGGTGACTGTAGTCTGTGTACTTGGAAACTGCCTTCAAAAGAAAAACTGCTATTGCAGGAACAAGAGGAAGGAATAAGATACAGGAAAATGATTAGTTAAATTGATCTAAGCTTATTCAGTTGGTGGCGGGGTGATCCCTGCTGCCACGTCCATCATTTGTGCCGCTGCCACTTTCCATGTATCAACACTTATGTCCTTGTGGTTACCCAGTCATTGGATCAACTCTCTGATAGACCTGAAAACTAACCCTGCTGAAACCATGCATCTCTTCCAACAGGAACAGTTTCTGGTTTTAGCTTGGTATTTACTAATTTGAACAGAAGTTTTATATTAACATGGTATTTCCCTTGAGCATTTTAGGCAACCATGGGTACTGCATTGAACATTCAGCCTTACAACAGCAGTTATTAATGTACTACCCCACTAGTACTTTGTTTCCACACAAAGTATTTTCAAGAAAAATTCCCAGATTAGAAGATGTGGCTTTTAAAATCAACATAGTAAAATCCCTACGTATATTGGTCGTAAAAGAAAGTAATGGTGAGGTAGTTGGATGCATAATTAGATGTCATCTCTGTTTGCAGTGGAAACATCCTGAGGCAGAAAGAAGTTTACAATGCTGTGCTGTTGTTGGAAACTTTTGTGCCTTTAGGTGTATAGGCAAATGCATGCTTAATAGGAAACAACAGTTTGGTAATTCCTTTAAGTTTACAGCTTTCTACATAATTCCCTGTTTCTAGGTTGGATCTGGGTTATCTCGTCTGGGAACAGCAGCAACAATCAAAGGTGAGATTCTTGGCAGCTACTTAAAATTACTTTGCAGCAGCATTTCAAACCAATAATGTTGTTTACTATGTTGTTTCCAAATATTGACAACCTCGTTCATCTTCAAAACTTTTTTGGGGAGGTAAGTACAGCATTTACTAAGTGGAAGAAATCTACCTGGGAGCTAGAAATGATGTGCCTAAAACACTAAGAATATCCTAGAATGTGTGCTATGTTTTCCTTGCAACATGTTTTTCGTTTTCTTGTAAATGCTGAGGCAAGGGGCTGATTTGAGTGGACTTCATACAGTTTTGAGTTTTAACCAGTGACCCTTCTGGTATTGAGGTTTCAGTGACTTGATTATTTCTGATTACTTGGCATCAAGCAAAAGTATTGTCCAGGACAACCATTATGAACTCCTCTGAGAGGAAAAGATGAATTATTTGTCACATGGAAAGTTGCTGTTTTGTAAACTTACTATGCTGATAATAAGACAAAAGACGATATGTGATTTTTTTCCACCTTCCTGATTTTTGTCTTTATTTTTTATCTTTACAAATTTCATTTCAATCAACCCCTCATTTTTATTGGCAATGATGCAAAAAGGAATATTCAAATAGATACATCTCTAAGGAAAAAAAAACTTTAAGTCCATTGGGTTTTAAGATGCTTTTCCAGTTTTTCCATGGGAGATCTGTGCAGTTGAATGAAAACAGTCTTGTACACAAAAATAAAAGAAACAAGTGGGCAATATTTACCTCTAAAAGATAAGAGGAAATCTTGTGTTACTTGTAACTATTGTTATTTACCTTTACATGAACAAATAAAGGTAGCAAGCTTTGTGACAGGTGAGGAATCTGCAGTGCATGTAGATGTATGTGTTAATATTTTGAGCACTAGTACTCTTCTTTCTTAAAATTTACAGGAGATACTGACACTGCCAAGACCTCTGATGATATCAGTTTAAGTCTTGGACAGAGCTCTAGCCTATGTAAAGAAGGGAGTGAAGAACAAGGTAAAATTTCTTCTTCCTGCATATTAAACATGGTGTTTTGTTACCAGTGACCCTTTGCTTAACATGCTAAATACATTCATGCAATTTCTTGATAGAATCTAGGAAAGATTATCTTGAAGCTCTCTGTTTCTTCTCTTAATTACTTTAAGTTACTGGGATGAATAGCTTGAATCCTTCTAACTCTATTCTTTGGCTGGTATCTTCCGGCAGGCGATAAATATTTACTGCATTGTCTCCTTTCTGCTGAAAGATAGCTAGCTTGTATGTCTCTCAACTATATCTCTCTCATACTGAAAGTAGCCTGGGATTCATGGACTTCATTGTAGACTAATTTGCTTTGCTTTCCAGTACAGCCAAAGGATGTTTTCTAAATAAGGCGTGTTTTTCTATAAAGTAAATAAGCTTGTACAGAGTTCTGTGTTTCTGGCGCTATGGACTGCTTCTAATACGCAAGCTAACAGAGTTTTGTAATTGTTTTTTTGCCTAATCTGTAAGAAAACTGCTAGCTTGCATTCTTCAGTTGTCCAGTTTTGTTTCAGGCTTCATTTTTCATTTAGCTTTATTGCTAGGAAAAAATCCACTCAGGCTAAAATAGAGCACAAAGCCATAGGGAAATCTTTTGTTTGCTGATTTTAAAGTACCTGTTGATTAACAGGAAGTTAACTCTGGAAGTACTGTAGTTCATTTTTGGCCAGCCTGATTGGACTGTTAGGTTCCTTAAACATATTCAGTGATGGCTGCCTGATCCAGTGCAGAAAGTATGTTTAAGATACAATAGCACTGCCACATATAATATTCTAACAGGTAGCTTCTTTCAGCTTAGTAATGAAAGTGTTTGAGTCTTTCAAGTTGCACACCTGGTAATACACTCTACAAAAAACTTTTTAGCAATTGTAGTAACTTAACCTGGCCTCTGGATCTTCTATTTTTGGTGACAATACCAAAAAGGAAAATAGCTTGGCTCTTGACACTACCTCCAAGTGGACACATACACAGGAGACATCTTGTGATTGATAACAGAAACAATGATTCTGACCAAGAACTGACAGCAAATTCTCATGATTTGCTTTCACAGAGCCAGTGTTAGAAGTAGGATATTGGTTTTGAAAGAGCAAGCCAATACTTTTTCTTTTTTCAAAACCAGAATTCAGCGCTGTTCAGAACAATCTCAGTTACTTTCTAGAGAGTTTTGTTGTAGTCCTGATGAACCTTGCTAACTCTGAGTTTACTTGGTATCTGTTAGGAAAGGTAGTTTTCTATTGTGGGTTTTTTCTTTTTTGACTTCAGAGTTGATGAGGATTATTTTCTTTAAGCATTCAGGTTTATGTGAAACAAAGAGTTTACTGCATGTAGGAGTTGAGACGAAAAGCAGGGTTAGAGCCTCTTGTAATTAAAAAAACCAAAAACAACGAACAACTCTAATACATAAAAAAAACATGGTCTGAGACACATGAGCAAGAGAAGAAGTAGGGGACTAGTCAGAATTCGTCTCTTATTAGCTGCTAAGATTAAGGTGGTGTTGAAGGTTTCTTAAAACTTAGTCACTGTCAG
Organism: Anseranas semipalmata; assembly: GCA_013399115.1. Lineage (NCBI taxonomy): Eukaryota > Metazoa > Chordata > Aves > Anseriformes > Anseranatidae > Anseranas > Anseranas semipalmata. The sequence goes on along the minus strand of VXAA01002546.1, from coordinate 83,350 downwards.
GTTTGCCCAGGTGCTAGGAAGTTTTTTTTAATGGTTATGTAATGCATTAGTACTTGCAAATGGATTTTTCAATTTACTTTATCTGATATAAATAAGCAGTTGTAAAACAAATTGTGTAACTTACATGAACATTCTACATCAGTATTTTTTTTAAATATATGCTTCAACAGATTTGGCAACTGATCGGAAGCTTTTTCGTCTGGTGTCGAATGACTCGTTTGTCTCCATCCAGCCTTCGCTATCCTCTGGACAGGATTTGCCAAGAGACAACAGTGATAAAGTGTGCCTCTCGAACAACCAGCTTGTGGACCAGTCTAAAACTAGTGCATGTGACACAGAAGTAGCTTCGCTTATAACTCTGCATTCTCATTCCTATAGAAAGGATCATAGACCACGAGGTGTACCAAGGACTTCTAGCTCTGCTGTCGCTTTTCCAGATGCTTCACTAAATGAATTCCCTCTCTATCAACAAAGACGAGGACTAGATCCTGTCAGTGAGTTGGAAGCTTCCAAGCCCCCTTCTGGATCCAGAGAGTCCTTGGCTGAGAACTCTTGCATTTCAGGAGTTTTTCAGTTGGATGACATTCTGAAAAGTAGCAGCCCTCAACCATTGGCTAAGAGTGGGAAGAGTAAATCCTTGAAAGCAGACAAAAGCGTGGACAGTCTGAGAAGCCTGAGTACTAGAAGCAGTGGTTCAACAGAAAGCTACTGCAGTGGGACTGATCGTGACACTAACAGTACCATCAGTAGCTATAAAAGTGAACATACTAGCTCAACGCATATAGAAAGTGTGCTGTCAGAGCACGAGGAGGAGTCTCCTAGAGAAGAGAAAAAGGATGGTAAGAAAAAGGACTGTGGTGTTGACTCGGAGGATGACAGTAGTTCAACTACTGACAAAAGGACTAGTAGTGAAAGGACTGCTGTGGAAGTGAGCTCTAACAGTGGTGTTCAAGAGGTAAAGGGTTCTAATGCATCTGACGAGATGCACAGTCAGAAAGGTCTTAGTGCCTCTGCTTCAGAAGAGGCCAATAAGAACCCACATGCCAATGAATTGACTACTCAAGCTGACAGGCCACCCGGGAAGGCTGCTGAACAAAGAGATGAGCAGAGTGAGAAACTAGCTGTGTTAGTAGATTCAAGAGCTTCTAAAGAAACTAGTGGAAAACAAAAAGAAGGAGATGTTCGACCAAAATCTTCTAGCTTAATACATCGAACAGCCTCTACCCACAAGTCCAGCCGGAGACGGACAGGAAAAAAGCGGGCTAGTAGTTTTGATTCCAGTCGGCACAGGGAATATGTTTCCTTCCGAGGTGTATCTGGTACTAAACCCCACAGTGCTGTGTTTTGTCATGATGAGGACTCCAGTGATCAAAGTGACTTAAGCAGGACATCAAGTATGCAGTCAGCTCACCAGTTCAGCAGTGATAGCTCTTCCAGCACCACATCCCATTCATGCCAGTCTCCTGAGGGAAAATACAGTGCTCTAAAGACCAAATATGTTACTAAAGAACGTGGGGGCACAGACGCTGAAAATACTCACAAAACCCACGTAAGCTCTGAAGGAATTAGCAAAAAACGATCTACGCGTCGGACTTCTAGCACAAACAGTGCCAAGAATCGTGCCAGAGTATTGAGCCTGGACAGTGGTACTGTAGCTTGCTTAAATGACCCAAATAGTCTAATGGCACCAGGTAACATAAAACAGTTAACCACTTCAAAGTCTGATTTGGAAGCCAAAGAGGGAGAGGTGCTAGATGAGCTATCTCTGCTGGGAAGGGCTTCACACTTAGAGTCAGTCACTCGTTCTAGGAATAGCTTACCAAGCCAGGCTATGTTTCCTGAAGGGGAAGAGCAAGAATCAGCAAGTGGAGGTAAGTAAATGGCCTACCAGAAGTAACCTTGCCACGCTTTATTAATGAATTTAAGTTACAACTGTATTTAGGTGTCTTCCTGTTTCTTTATTCTTGCCCAGTGAAAGTGACTAAGCATTTCCATCATCCCCTCATGGAAGATCTACAGAAATTAGTTGAATTCAAACAAATATTATGAAATATGTAGGGAGAGGTGTTACGGATTTGTTACTGACAGCCTTTGTCAAACCAGAGCTGTATTTTACAGTTACTGTTTGCAATCGCATCAGACCTGCTTCATTGTATTAGTCAAAATTTTCAATTTGTGTACTATTTTAAAAGCTAACAATAAATTTGAGACTATTTTTGTTTAAAAGATTGTTCAGGTTAGAAAACTGAGAACATGGAACTGATTGTTTGAAGTGACTGTTGCCACTTAGAAGAACTCTCTAGCAGGTGGATGAACGCTGTAGAGGTGGTATCAAAAAAACAAAAAAAACCCTTACATTGCTGACCTGAATTGTGCTTTCTAATGATGGTCTAATTACTAAACTGAATTCTCCTAGGGACTTGGTTTTCCTTAGCTTTGTTATTGTTCAAGTTGGCTATGCAATGTTGTTTACTTTGAGATTTTTTTTTTTTGTCCTCATTATGAGAACATGCTTGCCTTCCTGCCTGAGGGAGAAGTATAGCTTCCTCTTACTTTCTGTAACTATTGCTTTGCTTGGTGTAATGGGAGGACTGAGGTTACTTGTAATAGATAGTTTTAATATAGATTAATAAGGGCATTTTTTAGTTTTATGGTGCTCTTCATGGTTTTTGTTTATCATTTGCAATGTTTCAGTATTCTTTCTTCGTTAGCCAGATTGACTGCCTTAGCTGGAAGGCTCTTCATGTCATGGAAGATAGGCAGGTTTAAAATGTTTGCAGAGCAGTATGGGTTTACTAACTACCTCAGTCTGATTTTAGGAATTGTTTGTTACGGGGAATACCTATCAGAAGATCTGGATCTTGTTAGCTAAGGACACAAATGCTTCATAAAATTGTTTTACATAAAGATGTATGTATTTCTAAGAAATTGTAGCAAACTTAATGTCCTTGCTATTTAGACTGTCTAAAAGTATAGTGACTCTAGCATCTTAAAAGAGACTTCAAGCCACTGGAAGGTGAAATATGACCAATAGTTCTTTTCTTGCACTGGCTCGAGAGCAAACTGTAATCAATGGAATAACTTTATGGAAAAAATAGCGTGACACTGAAGTCCTACTGTGTATTGATTACTGATCAAATTCGACTGGTTTACAGTTACCTCAGACCTATTTAGATGCCTTCACTTAAAAACAACAACAAAAACCCTTCGTGTACAACTACTTCCTGGCTTTCTGTTATTCCTAGTAAGAGTTTTGTGGTAGCTTTAATAAAAAGTCTGGGTTGCTGTTTAGTGCTGAGTCTGAGCTAAACATTTAGTACATGTTCGTATTACACCTTGTTAAAATGATAGCTCTTTGACCCTGTCCGCTGGGAGTCATTTAATTAATAAAAGATCTGCTTCGCGTATTTACTGTTTTGTCTGTATGCTCTCCTCAGCACAAAATTAAATTTCATATTGGTTTATTACAGCTTAAAACTGTCAAGGTTCTTTCCTGACATGCAAAGGAGGAGTAATATACTTTATTTTACAGAACATGGCAAACATCATTCAGTCATCAGTAGTCTGAAAGAATCAGTGCATGATTGATTGGTGTATATTGCCAAATATTTTGATTGGTCTTTTAAAGAGTGAAATAACAGGGAAGAACAAACTGAACACATCTCATTGTAATCTTACAGTTAAATCTGTAGCAGCCTAAGCAGGGAAGTCTTGCTGTCATTCACATCAGATTTCCCCTTTGAACGTTGTTTAGATAATGGTTATTCCGGAGTTGCTGGTATTTTAATAAATGGAGAGCACCTAAGTATTACCTGCCCATGGGCTTCAAGCTGTCTTTGAGAAACCATCTGGGCTCATGTTCTCCAGACCTGGTGACATCAAATAATTAATAACACTTGCTTATCCTAATTTTCCTGTTACCAAGAGGAAACATTTCCTTTATGATTGTAAGAAATTAATATCATTCTGTTTTTTCTGAAAGCAGAACAAAAACATCACTTTTTCTTTAGCATTACTTAATATTTATGCAGTCATGTATAGCATCAAATGGGTAATTACTTTGGATTTATCTGTTCTTGGTCTATAAGAATAATTCCTTTCTGTTGTCCTTTGTTTGTACTAGTTTGTTTTGGGGCTTTTTTTTTGTTGTAACATAAGGTCTGAATTTAGAGGGGGGAAAAAAAAGTTCTGTAATGGCTGTATCTTAAGTGTTGCTTTCATCTTTGTTCTTATTTATGATTACTATTAATCAGGTAAAATGTTTTAACTTTTTTAGAATTTAAGTTACTTTTTTATACAGTATTTCCTACCATTGAGTTGTCTTCATCTTGTGGGAGTGTTTTTAAAGACATGTAATATAAATATACATTGTGTGTGTGTGTGTGTGTATAGAAGCTATTTGAGAAAATTAAGAAATGGTTTTATTTACATGTAGCAGGTGAATTGCAGAATAAACTTGGTTCAGATTTTCATAAGATTAGGGGATATTGGTTGGTTCATATTCTTAGAAGTTCTCTGGTCCCACCTCCTGCTGAAAGGGTTATTTAATAATTTTATATAAACATTTTTGAATTTCTGTGGGTTGCTTATGATAGCTTTCTGAAACAAATTAGTTGCAGATGCACACTGGGTAACCAAGAGACTGCTATTGATACCCTTTCCCATTTTTAGTCAGCAGCTTTGTTCCTCTTTTTCATATATGACTTAAGTGAAATTATTAGTGATTTTTATATTCAGGTCTTCAGGGAAGTAACTATAAAGTACATTCTTGCTTATATAACTGCTAAAACATGTTTAGTAATGGGTATGGCCTTTAACCTCTTACTAAGTAGGGTGCTTTACATATTGTACAGGTGTTCCTTCAGCAGATAGAACTTAGCAGTTTCATTTTTATCTTATGCTAGGCAGTGGTGATTGACTCATTTCTTAAAAGATGATAATTTGTGCATTTGAATAGAAATTGCAGTTCATTAAAATGCAGACAAACAGCATTTGAAAATTCTGTACTTAAATATGTTAAATGTGATGGATGTATAACAAAAAAATTAAATGGGAGATGTCTTACAACAGTTGCTTTCTTTGTTTAGCTACTCTTACAGGCTACGTAGTGTATTGATGGGTAGATAGATGAAGATGTGTAGATCTCTAAAAGTTTGGTTAAATGTCTAGTGATGTCTTGGAAGTACCGCCTTGATGCTCTCCTATGTCTGGCTTCTGTGAGATGTGTGCTATTTCTGGATTGTTGTTTGTAAAGATTTAAAGAACCAACTTAATGCTCTATATGGCACAGTGATGTTTTGTAAAAACTTGAGCTCATTTGAAAAGTCAAGTGTTCTCCTCCAGTCCTTTATTAACTGTAAAAGATGCACCCTTTAACTTGCTGCTCTCTTTTACAGCTTGCTGTAATTTGACAGATTTATTTATTTACTTATTTAAAGTTTATTACTTATTTAAAGTACTTGAGTTACATATCCTTTTGGAAATAAAATTGCATGGAATAACACTTTTCCTTCTGTACATTGCATATCGCTATTGAAGTAACAGCTCATCCTGTTTTGTATTTTGTGGCCTACAATACCTCTATATAAACAGGCAAAATAGGCTTTTGTGAGCTTGGTTTAGAATTTTGCATTTTGTATGGCTTATGGAAACCTGTTCTGCTTTTCTGTCTGTATGTATTTGTATGTAGATACTTTGTGTATCTGCCTGTAATCACTAATTTTAGAGAACATGTTATCTAAAAACATAGTTTGAGATTACTGCTTTGCAGCCAATGGTCATGTCAGCAGTTACCAAAATGTCACTTTTTTCCTACTACGCTTACGTTGTATCAAGTTTGTGACCTCGAGTCATCACTTGTGCCATAGAGCTTTTCCATGCTTCTGCTGGGGTTAGGTCAATGTGTTTTCTGCATGTGGAATTAATGCAGTTGCACAGGCTGGGGCTTCTGGTCTATTTTCTGGAAATACCAGTCCGCATTCAAACTGCTAAACCAAACAGTTTTGCACGGGGGGAAAAAAAAATCAAACTGAAGAGCTTAGAAATGGTAGAAACTGAAAAAATGTGCAATGTTAATGTGATTTAGGGGTGTGTGTGTGTGTGTGCTCGTGTGAGCTATCTCTGTTCATGTGTCCTATAACAGGATCAAATGAAGCAGATTAGCCAGTAGCTAGAGTTCTTTTGCAAATGAGGTTCTCTGTTGAAACCAAGAAACCATGTTGTCTTCCTTGATTTTTTTTTTTATGTCAACTAGCAGTGTGCTATAACGTACTCAAGATTTGGATCAAGAATGAAATAGAAATTTTTAATGTTAGCCCTTCCCAATATTTTACTTTGAAAGCATAATTTCCTTCTCTCAGCTTCTGTGTGCAAGGAAGTAAAGGCCGAGTTTTACAGAAGGACCTCTGATTTTTGGACCTTCTGTTGTCTCAGTAGAGCTGAGATGTAGCCATTCGGCACTTACAGATGAGAACAGCCTTAGGAGTGATGCACAGGGCTGGAATGGAGCTCTGCAGTCTGCAGTTCCAGAACTTGCCAGTGAAATGGCACCTAGAGGAATCTTGCATCTACGAATTAGTCCATCACTGACTACTAAAGTGAAATGAAATTTTAGTACATTGTGTATGGGATTTTGTCCTGCCTGTTTTGTTTCCTCTGTGGTATTTATACATAGCACAAGGGCTTTCATTAGAAGCCCTTATGACCACAATAACTATGATCTTTCCTGATATTTTGTCGTTCCATAAGGGGGTGGGGAGTTGGGGGTAAGAACCAAAAAAACTCGCAGGTTTTGTCCAACTCATAGCAGTGGCTGTTGAGAGCCAGGGATGCCTGTAGTTGCTTGCCAAAAGCCCCAGGTACTACTGGTAAGAGTCTTCCTGCTACTTGATGGAAGCATACTCCTTTAGTGTGTTGTGCACAGAAAAGCAGATATTCCACTTCAAGTTCTGCAGGGCTGCGTTAGGGAAATTCAGGATAATTGATGAAAAATGCATGCTGCAGCATTACGGCATATACTAAAGTAAAAAATGAAGCAAAATACACTTCACGTCATTTGCTTTTCTTTGTTTGTTTTCCCTTGGGAATAGCACTCACAGAATTTGACCTTAGTTAAATTCTCCAGACCTCCCAGAGAAGCCAGAAGTAGTGGTTCTTTCAAAATGCTTTGCATCGCTGTGGGAGCGATTTAAATAAATGTCTTGGGTTGGTGGCATTTGTGCAACTACTTCTCACAATAATTTTTGTTTTACTTGATTTGGAAAGAATGGTTGGATTTTATTGACAAATAGCACATATTGTTGATAAACTTCCCGAGTAGTCATCTCAGACAGGAGTTGCATAAGAATTTCTGATACTTGATTAAAAACCAAACTGCATCTACAGTTAAGTTAGTAAGAAACTTTTTTTAATGCCCCTTTGTGGATGTACCTGGATTTATTGTTAGGCATACAGCCAAGAACAGTTCTGAGAGCTCTCTGTACTGTAATGGAAGAGCTACACGCTTCTTCCAAATGTAGCTATGAGATGTAATTTGATGTTATAGTTAATAGAAGCCCATTCAAAGCAAACATGACTTTCTGTATATGATATACTAATGAATACCACTTAAGCTGGAAAGGCTTTGTGTTCTAAAGATTTAAAGTACCTTTTCCTTAAGATTAATAAATCCAACTACAAAGAATAAAGAGTTTCATAAAGATTAATGTAGGATACGAACATTTGTCTGTTGCATGAATGTGTTACTACCTATTGATACCCAGATGTAGGGGTTATATTGGGCAGGGGATCAGACTAGGAGATCACTTCAGGTCTTAGACCCCTAGTCAATCAATGCTACAGTCAAGAATGCTGTGACAGTAACACCTACTGTGTTTAATAGTGAAATAATGCAAGTGAGGAGTACAGTGGAGTAGGACTGAGACTGAGTTCTGTCTCTGGTATTAGAATGGGAATTTGTCTATCAAGCTGGTCTATAAAAATGTTTGGTTCAGAATTCAAAACAGATGGTTTCATTGTCATGTTATTCCCTGCTTGACAGTGTTTTGCTTCTCAGATTGTTGTAGTGACTGATTTGACATAATTATAAATATTCTCCCAGCCTCATCTCAAACTTTCTTCATACATTTCAACCACAACACTGATATCTTGGACCTTACTTCCCTTGCTCCTCTTTTATTTTTTTTTTCATTTTTTTTTGTAACTGTCTTTCCTTTCTAAACAGTATGCTGTTTTCCTCTGCCCTCTTTTCCAGCGAAACTTTGTATCATAGGTGTTCCTCTACTCTTTAGCATTACTCCTTTGCTGCCCCACCTCCACTTTGAACTTTCTTCAGAAATTGGTATTAGTTGTATCTTTGGTTGAATGTCCATGGTAAGTGATTATGCTATAAACCAGTATTCTGCTTTTTCATTGGATAGGTTTCAGAAATCCTTGTAACTGTAGGTCTAATAATGGTGTATAATCCATGGTGACTAATAACTATATACTGAAGATATAGACTGAATTAATTCCTTTCTTCTACTTAGGTTTTTAAAATTAAAACATGTTAAGGCATGTGAGAATAAACTTTACAAAAGCCTCAACTGTGAAGAAAAACATCGTTTACTAGTCAACGTATGTGTGTAGGAAACCAAGCTCTGTTACTGCTGACAGTCAGAGAAAGTGTTATTCTTACCTCTAACTTTTCTGAAGAGAAGTATGGCATTTTTCAGGTTTCCAACACAAATGAGATAGAGGTGCTTGATACAGAAGGACAAAATTTCAGCCATTCGGTTTGGCAAAATGTGTTCAGGGTTAGAAGACAGATTTCATTGCTTATGTGAATGCATGAGCCGTAAACTGTTGATTTCAGCACTCACTGAAAGTTTGTAGGATTGGTTATTACAAGTGGTTGAAAAAAGTCACATCACAACTTCCAATTTGATAGAGAGAAATGGAGTGTCCAAATATCACTTGGGTTCCATGCACAAGTCTAACCACGTTTAATTGGAATAATGTTCAAAACAATCTAGACTTCAAGTGATGTATTTCCTCTTCTGAGAAGAGCGAGGAATATTGTTTCCATCTTATGTGGTTTTTACAAACTTCAGTCTAACTGGGGAAAACAAAAAAACAAAACAAAAAATTATTCATAGAACTCTATGGCTTTCCGTGTCAGTACTTTACCTCTGTTTTACCCCCATATCATATCTTTCCAGGAATTTTCTTGCATGGGAAAAACTTATCTATATGTTGGAATTTATCTGAGGCACTGGGTTTAGCATTTTTGCTTAGCCAAAATGAAATGAGCCTTGTTAGTGCAGTAAAACTTGGAAATTCTGCTTTTTCATCTCATGCTTCATCAGTTTCAGTCTTCAAATTTAGATTAGGAGTGGTGATGTACAAATGCGGGGTGACGTTGTAAATGTCTATTTTGGTTTGTATGCATAAATGTTCCTCTGCAAAAGAAAATATATGCATGTTTGTTTCATAAAGCTGGTTGTATTGTACATTGCAGCGTTAAACTGAGTCTCCAGTTCTGTTTAAAACCAAGGAATTAGAGGTTTACAGCAAAAATGTATGGTATAGGAAGAGAAATTTTGGAAAGGCATAGCCCACAGACGGGATAGTTCAACCTGTATTCAGGTATTCCCAGCTGTTTGGTAGAGGGATGCAAGTAATTTGTTATTCTAGAGTTTTCCCTAGAATACTTTTGAGTCCTTTTATCAGGAAATTATCATTGCAAATGTATAATGATGAAGTGATGTCCTTAGACTTTGTCTGTAACTGCTGGGTTGGCTTCTTTCCAATCAGAATTGAAATGAAAGAAAAAAGAGTTGATTTTAATAAATCTGTGTTCATGTACATAGTTGTATTAGTGCAAAAGTCAAAACAATATTTTCCTTGAAATTAGGTATATTTTATTTGGGAATAAGCATGGGAGGGTTAAATTTGTTACAAAGTTGTCATTAGGCCTTCAAGTCTTATTTCATTGATCTCTGGGAAGTAGGTTTGTATTTCTAATGCGCATTTTGTGAACTTCAGATCTGATTTATTTTTTCCTGTTCTTGAGGATGGTTAATGTTCGAGGCTCAAATACAAATGGTGACATGCAGAAGAAATTTCTACTTTACACTTCACTAACGTCAAGGAACTTGTGTTTCAACGCAAAAGACTAGAATAAAACAGAAAAATAAACCTCAGAAACAAACATTCTGTAAGCTGAAAGGCTTATCTTAACTTTTTTTTTTTTTATTGGAAAAGGTACAACCTATGTTATCTGTCCCTATTAGATCTAAACTTTCTACATGAGTATAGATGCTGGATCTTACCTTCCTGGAGTCTAGAGTAAATGGCTGTACATAGCAGCATCAGATGAAGTGTGAGTTGTAGTCTAGAGATGTATTCAAAAAAAACTACTGTCCTACTGATACGTTGTTTAGTTTTGGTTTTTAAACATCAAAGCATGTTACTTTTGTAAAGATTATAGAAAGCTTACTTATGTTAAAATAAAGCCATTTTCCTCATGATTAAACAGCTTTTAGAGCATGATAGTGGCTATTTCAGGAGACTTATCTTGCATCCTACTTGTGAGCTCAGGAGCAGCTGTACTGCTCCTCCTCCTTAAGGACAAGTAGAAACACAAATAATACGTATTAACATAGTTTGTGTATTCTTTTAATCCTATGTGCTCTTTAGAATTAGTTTACAAAAAAAAAAAAAAAGGCTGTTTGCTTAGTTTAGTAGCTTTCCACACTTTAAACAAACCATAATCCTTTCTGCTCAATTGGCTTCTTTCGATTTTTTTAAGTCATGGTTTCAACATGTAGCTTCTTGAGGTGTTGCGTAATGTTAGGAGACTTGGAGCTCCTGGGCTGAAAAGCTCTCCAGTCTTTTGAAAAGAGCTCATAGACTTGCTTAGTGATCCAGAATGTCACCAGCTGCGTTCAGGAGGAGCATATGTAGAACGTGTGTATTGAACAGAACTTCCAAGACAAATCCAAAATCCCTTGGCAGATCATGTAGAAAGCTACAACAAAAACTACTTTTTTAAAAGCTTGAAGTGAAATAATAAAAAAGCGAATGCCAGAATTATTTGCCTGTGCGGGTTTAATTTTAACCTCCAAGTAGATATGAATTTTTCCATTATGTTTAATACATTGTTTTCTCCTCCCAACCCCCAGTACATTGCCTCAGTTGGTTCAGGAGGTAGACTTGCTTTAGTGATAAATTGGAGCTGTGTAGGAAGGACCTCTAGTGTTTCTATAATCTGTGCTTGAGTTGTTCCAGAAGCTGATGTGTTTACTGACTAAAGGATATCAAAAGAAAAACAGATGTCAGTGTTAAGTATGCTGCCTTGAAGAACTGCAGTTGAATGCTGCTTTTGCTAAGTAGCTGCAAATCGTAATTGAAATGTAATGGGGATGGTTACCATCTTAGTGGTAATTAAGATGTTTACGTTTCAGTTAAGATCAGTCACTGTTCTTTATTCTGTGGTGCTTAACTACGGCCTGATTAGTATAAATGCATGGAATTGCTTTTGCATCTGAAGTCAGTAGAAACTGTGTTTTGAGTATATGAGTTTTTATCTGCTGATGTATACACTGGAAAAACTGAGCTTTACAAATTGGCACCTGAAATTAGTGGGCAGTTTCGGCCTCATGTGCATTATCTTAATCCACCAGAAAGAAAAGTCAGGATTCATACTGCTTTGTTTAGTGTGTTTCTCTTTTCCAGTACTTCAAACATAAGAGCCATAAAGAAATTCTTAAAGAAATTAGGCTGTGTATTAATATAAAGTATAAAGGTTAATGCTTTACTTTTATTGAATTCTTGCTGAAATGTACTGAAAAGTAATTATCATCTATTCATACTTAGAATGAAAGATCAGTTGTGGAGGTGTGAGGAGAAGGTGATCAATCCCATGGATTTCCTGAATATACAGGAAAGGATTGAATTAAGGATGTCCTTAACTTGATGTTTTGGTAATGAAATGCTTGTAACTTTAATAATGGTCTTAAGTTAATCTTTTCATGTAGCTTTTAAAGCAAATTATGGATTGAAGTTTCATATGCAATATTCCCTTGATAACCTGTGGTTTGTGGATAGAAGCAGACTCTTGTTCCAGGCAGTCTTTATTGCTTGAGCTGTGGCAGTAGTACATGGTAGTAATAGGGTTGCTATTCCCCGTAGATCAGTGTTAGATTCTTTGCTTGTAAATTTTGAAAGTTCAGTGACAGGAATATTTTAATTTGAAGTGTGCTTAAGTGAATATGGACTACTCTGCCTGTGATTTTTCTGGCCTCCCTCCACAAAGTTTTGCTCCCCTTGTGTTTCTCTTTTTGTTCTGGCTTGACATAATCCTTAGTTTTCTCAGTCTAATAACAGGCTTTTTGTCTACCAAGTTATGAGTTTCCCCTTCGAGACTCCAATTTTCCTGTTGCATTGAGGTCACGTGAGATTGTTTTCCTCCTCCACTTGCCTGCCAGAACCCTTGTGACCTGTCCATCTGAGCTCTGTAATGCTCTGCATTCAAATTGGTTTGTGGCTTCCTTGCTTCAGGAGGAAGACTGAGATTGTAGGCACACTGTGAAGCAGTCCGAATCCAACATTGCAAAGAAGATCCTGTTTAGACTGAAACTTAAGGAGCATAAGTGGGTTGGAGGTGGGGGTGAGGGGGTTGCCCAAAACAAAACAAAAAAACTTGACTCCCTTGTATATGCACAAACTGTTTTTATGGTGTCACTTTATAGGTGGACCAAACCTTTGGTTTTTCTTTCTTTTTTTTGGTGGAGGGGGAAGGGGAGCTGAAAAAGCAAAAGCACCAGTCCTTAAATGGAAGTTATTCTCTTGCTTAATCTTACACACCTGCTCCTCCAAATCATAGTGTGACTACTGTAAAATGAACAACGTGCATCTCTTCGTGCTTGTGGGGGGAAACCACCTCTGTTTTGTCAAATTGTCCCCTGAAGAGATCTGATAAAGTAAACCTCAGCCCTGCCTGTTTGGCAGAAGTGATAAAATTGAGAAGAGAATTTTGCAGTGAGGGGGTGATAGACAACGTTACTAGGTTGTACTTTAGGCTTCTCCTTTAATTATCTGTTAAATGAAGGAAGTGGTGAGACCAGTCTCTCTTCCTGCCCTGTGTAAATAAAAGGCTTGGGATATCTGACTTTTTTGAAACCTGGTTGTTTGGATTTTGGGGAAAAAAATAAAGCTAGCTGTATTTTACAGAACCCTACACACACATGCACGCACACCCCAGATCTTTACTAACAATTGTGTTTGGTGATCCTGTCTTGAGGCAGTTTATTTGAACAGTCAGTGCATAAGCTACTTTTCTTGTTGCAAGTCAAGTGCTTTAACTTGGGGAGGGTCAGGGGGAAGAAAGGAGTCTGAAGTTACTTTGTACGTAACTAGGATGGGTTCTTCTTTGACCTAAAGTCTGTCTTGATGCAGCAGCACAAGCCAGCGAGGAGACTGTCACATTTCGCCGTGAACGCAGCACATTTAGGCGTCAGGCAGTACGACGCCGGCACAATGCAGGGAGTAACCCTACCCCTCCTACATTGCTCATCGGATCACCCCTCAGGTAGGGTATCTAAATGTTCCACCATATTTAGCATGCATGCAGCAGACCACTTCTCCTCACACCCACCAGTGTTGCCAGAAAAGCACTTTTTACTTCCTTCCCCACCATAACCTCCTTGAGCTGTCACTGCATGTCACTGTGGGCTGTTGAATTGTGCATGTGTATGTGGCACTATTTTCAAAATGATCAGGATAGCCAGTCTCTAACATGTTATAGTTGATTTCGGATAAATAACAAAGTGAACTAATGCTAACAAACTCCATGTTTTTATCAGAAACTTTGAAGCAAGAAAAAAGACCCAAGAAAATATTATTCACCACTTCTCATTTTGCTTTCCTTTCCTTTAATTGAGTAAGCCTCAGGGACTAGTATCTTAATCACTTTTCATGTATGTAGATAGTGAGAGATAAGCACGTAAAATAAATAAATAAAAAACTAAATCATATATGCAAAGCTTCTAGTTCTAAAATAAATGTAAACCATTGTGTGAACATCCTGCAACTTTTTCCAGGAAAAGAGAAATAATGAAGTAGTAACAATACCTTTTATTACAGAACGCATGGTATTGCTCAGTATTAAATCTAATTGTGTGGCACTGCATGCCTCAGCGATGCTTACAATGTAGTATACATCTCGGGAGTCCATAACCTTCACTGGCCCATTTAGTAACGATACTGAGCCCACTGGTATGTTACCTACAGCAGCTCTTTGTTCAGCCTGTGAGCCTGAACAGTAGAAATGGCAACCTCCAGCTGTTTTTAAACTTGCTCTTTAAATCTTGCAGTCCTGTGGTTGCCTGAAAGGTTGGAGAATCTGGCAAGCAGAATGTTGCTTGAACAGCCTGTAGAGGAAGGAGCATTTATCCATACATATGAAACTAATTCTTTCAGTTACATGATAAATATGCAGGAATAACTGTATATGCTGTATATTTTTAATAATACTACTTCGTATGCTAAACTAACTTTTAACAATAGGAGCAGTCTGCTTTTGTGCTTGAGGAATACTTGTGTAATTTTTTTAACTGGAAAAAGCTATAGAAACTGAGCAGATAAAAGGAAATACTTTAAAATAGAGGATGGGGAGGAATCTTGCCATCTTTATGACACAACTGAAATAGGCGAGGACTGAGTTTAATTAGATTTTCCTTGGGCAAAAGGATTGCAAGAATGGTGCCTAAAATCTGACAAATAAAGGCTTGGCTTCTCCCACATCAAGAATTGACTTAAATGTGTTTTTACTGGCTAGTGCAGAGTGTGGCAGAAGTTAATCATGTAATTTTAGGTAACTTTGTTAAGCTTCTGGTCTTGCTGAAGGTAGCTTGTTCAACACTTAGTGAATTACTTCAAAGGTAGGGATGTTTTAAACTTTTCTTTCTGTTAGGTCACTTCTGTTTTACTCTGCTGCGTTTGCTTTCTCCCGATAACATTTGTTTTGTCTCTCTTTAAGAGGAGGGTGGTACAGTTTTGTGTTTTGGTCAGTAAGAGGCTGTGCAGACTAATGAGGGCTACTTAACTGTACATTAGCCAGAAAACAGCAAGTTTTCTTTCTCCTGGACAGGTAGAAAGCAAGTAAGTAAAGGACTTGGCTTTAAACTGGGGTTGACAGCTGCCTCCTGTTTGCATGCTAGCGCAGTCATTAAGGTTCCAATGCTTGAGTTGGACATTAGTGAGAGACCATGAGAAAAATAAATTTGGTAAAAAAAAACTTTTTATTCAGACGAGATGCACATTTATCAAATACAATAAACATATGTCCAGAATCTGCTATTGAGAGAGGTTACTTTGTGCAAAGCATTGTTTTTGGTTCTGAATGACTGTCCTGTGGCATGGAGTTAAATTGTCTTAGGCCAAACAAACACCAAAGTGCTTTCAGATTTGACACAAATTCTATTTGAACTGCAACCTGTGGAATGTGTCTGAAAATCTGTATTTATTACTGTTCTGATTTCTAGATTAGTACTCTGAAAAAAGCTTTCCTTTATATGGGTAACTTAATTTTAGCGTGAATTTTGTGTTGCTGGGAGAAGAAAAAGGAACACAGATTTTTAGTTTGTTACCACCAAAATTCTTTCAAATTACCACAGCCACTATACTGGCATTACATGTATACACTAGTGGTGAGCTGCCTCTGACTAGTTTCTAATATTGCTAATCCATATGACTTCCTATGTTAAACTTCTAGCAGTATTAGATTTACTGATCTATAGTTGCCCTGGTATTATTTCTTTCGTCATTCTTGCCAGCAAAACTTTGCTCACCTAATCTCCTAACTCCTGGCATCAAATTAGATGTCATGGGGATGGCCCCTTAGAGACTGAGTTGCACCTGATATTTTTTTCTCCACTGTTATTGCAAATACTTCCTCTGTGGAATGTTTAGTAAAAGAGACGTAGGTATATAATGCCATCGTGATTGGCAATGATGGACACTTAAATAAAACCTGGTCTAATAAATTCTGTTGGTTCGATGTTAAATTAGACATGTGCTTTGCCTAGTAACTTAAACAAGCAAACCAACAACAACAAAAGTGGAAACAAAACAACCAATTACCCTTCCTTTTGTCCTGCCTAAACATCAAGAGTGTTTTGGCCGCTTCAAGCGTTTATATGGATTGGCATCCTGTGTGGTTAATGGTGTATGCATGTGTCTGCTAAGAGAACGTAAGTGACTGTCTCAAGTAAAATTTTATTTAAAAATGATTTTATTAATTAGAGAATGTCTCTTTTGCATATTTATGCAATCTGTTAATGCCAATGTTTTGCTTTGTTTTTATTGTGACAGATGTGGATAACCACTGAAAGGACAACTTAGATACCTTCTGATACTTAGCTACTAGTTGATGGAAGGAATTATTGGTTAGCATTGTTTGGGTCTAGCTGATAATGCTTAAGGGAGACAGTGAAGGTTGTCAGGGTGTGAGCTTCCTTAGGGCTTCTGTTACCATGTAGCTCACGTAGAGCCTTGTCTACAGTGGTGAAGCACTGAATTAAGCTTTAGATTCAGATATGTTAGAATGTGGTAATAATGACTTGCAGTTGTTTTACCTCATCAGCTGTGTGCATGTCTGCTTTATTTTGCATGAGCTTTTCTTAACACCTATTCTTGTAATTACTTTCATGTTTTGCAGTGATGCTCTTACAAAAGAACTGAAAAGTAGATGTTCTAGAAAATAGTTACAAGCAAGTACATCAGATCAGAATCATAGAATGGTTTGGGTTGGAAGGGACCTTAAAGACCCTCTAGTTGCACCCCCCTGCCATGGGCAGAGACACCTCCCACTAGACCAGGTTGCCCAAAGCCCCATCCAGCCTGGCCTTGAGTACTTCCAGGGATGGGGCATCCACAGCTTCTCTGGACAGCCTGTTCCAGTGCCTCACCACCCTCTGAGGAAAGAATTTCTTCCTAACATCTAATCTAAATCTACTCTCTTTTAGTTTAAAACTGTCCCCCCCTTGTCCTATTACTCTCTGCCCATGTAAAAAGTTGCTCTCCATCTTTTTGTAAGCCCCCTTTAAGTACTGAAAGGCTGCAATGAGGTCTTCCCAGAGCCTTCTCTTCTCCAGGCATCTGAACTTAGTAAGGTCTTGCTTTTTCAGTTTCCTTGCCAACTGTGGCATCACACTGTAAGCGGTGAAATGTTGAGAGCAATAGGTGGTAAAGACTGTATTTCAAAAGGGAGTGTTCTAACGCATTTTCTGTAAATAGTTAAAGGAAAAATTCTTTTTATCTTTATAAAAAGATCTCTTAATCTAATCAAGTGTCCTACAGCTAATGACTGACACAACTTCTTTAAATGTAGAAAATGAAGGATAACAAAAACACTAATCTTGCTAAGTAGGCCCGATATATGTAACACTTGTATTTGGGGACTTTTCCATGTTTAACATTAAACAAGTAGTTTAAAATTAGTTAACTTTGTTAAGTGACTTTATAAAATAGTTTTGCTGTGAGAAGGTTATGAAGAGGACTAACATTTTCAGGCATTGTCTACTCATGTCTATAAAATTCAACGTTTCTCTGAAGATCAAGTTGAATTTTAAACCCTGTTTTTGTTGGTGTAGGCATGAGAATAGGAGAATTTCTCTGTAGTAGAAGTACTGAGTGATAAAGCTACTGCCAGGCCAGTACTGTCAAAATAATAACTTTAAAATAGACCTAAAACTCTTGCCAATTAGTAATTTGCTATAAGCTTTCTAAATACTTTCAGACAAAAATCTGGATCTACTGGTTTAACTGTGGTTATCCACAAGGTCTGTGCCAGTGTCTGGCTACTAATTAAGCTTAAAGACAGTTTTTGCAGTTAGAGTGCAGATTAATAGCAAGAAAGGTGGTGATGTTTTAACAACAACAAAACGGTTGATGAAGTCATCCCTTAATGAGCAAAAAGGACCCTAGCTATTGAGAGAAGACAGGCATAGCTGCTCTTGTATATAGGTCTAGCGATTTCAGGCTATGGTTAGACTAACCACTGGTAGCTTGCCTTTGCACCCACAAATAAGACTTGTAAGAATAACATCTCCCTAGCTCACCCTCAAGTATTAAAAAAAATAAAAATAACACTTCCAAGAGGTAGAACAGGGACTGCATTTCTGTGTCTGCTGGTGTACCTAGTGTCCAAACATTGTTGTACAGAACTCATGGGTTATCTTAACCCTAATGAATGGCTTCTTAATGCTGCACTTTTTAACTTTTCCTCTTCAAAATTTGAAAAAGTCTTGTTTTGCTTCACTTCTAGCTATTTTTCTTTCCTTCCCGGTAATGTCTCCCCCATCCGTGTTCTCTCGTAGCCTTCAAGATGGTCAGCAAGGCCAGCAGTCCTCCTCCCCGGCCACAGTGCAGTCCCGCCCCCCCTCCCAGGCCGCTGTGCTCAGCGCTAGCACCTCCTTGCTGGTGAGAAATGGGAGTGTCCACTTAGAAGCATCACATGCCACTGCATCTGCTGTAGGCGGTAGCAGTTTGCACGATGGACTTGGTATGCAGGCCTTATGTAACCTTGGTGACATGGAAGTTTTAATACGGCAGCTATATCGGTAACACCGCGGTGAAAAGCAGTTAACCTTCGCTTTGTTTCTGAATCTCGTAGGTGCGTTTCTTAGAAGGCAGTATTGCTCGTGAACTCCCTGCCTTTTGTAATCGCATTTCCAGGCACTTTGTCTAACAAATGCACAACAGGAAACGTTCTAAGGATGCATAAGTAGCATTGCTGTGAGATCTCATGATTTGAACAATATAATGATGTGTAACGCATAAGCTTTCTTGCATTGTCACAGGTAGCCGGGCAGAGAGTGATACCAACTTTCGGCAACTTCTGGTTCCTGAAAAGATACTCGTTATGTCGCTAGGAATCCTTGATCTTGCATCTTTTTGAGGCTTGCTTAGCTGTTCTTTAGACAAGAAATTGCCATGTCAAGGAGGGTAGTTGTCATGTGCACCTTAAACTAGGAGATTTGAGATGGGGAGAAAATCTGGACTTCCTTGTACCAAATGCCATCATTTCGTGGAGCCTTACAGTGCTCCTTAGTTCTTCATGGTCCATTTTGTGTAATATTCTTAACTGTTTATTAGCTTCTCTGCAGTTAGTAGAATTGCTAGGGAGAGGGAGGTTCAGATGGTTGTAGTAAGTGACCGATCTCCCGTGACACAGTAATGCAGGGGCAGATATGGAAAAATTCCTGGCAGGGATCTTTGCAGTTGCCTGTATGTGGCCTGAATTGATTATGACTCAGCGTTAATATGGAATCCCTGCTCAGATTATTATAATGGCTATCTTTAGAGCTGATGATCATTAGCGACAGTATTTTGAACAGCCGCCAGTAGTGATAACATAAAAGCAAAGGTTAGATCACAACACTGATGAAAAACAATTGTTACAGACTTTACTGTAACCCCATACTAAAAGATAATTGATGTCATCTTACTTTGTTAATGGGGAAGATTTCAAGATTTGCAAGGCTATGGTACCCCTTTTAATAAGAGTTTGGCTAGCAAGTTGCCATTCTTCCATACCTGCTAGCTACAATATAAGAGAAATTTAATATAAGCAAAAAAGAAAACAACCCTGACATTCCGAGATGTGTTATAAAATTTAACTACAGATGAGGCAAATGCACCCAACCTACTTATCTGGTAGTTATGTTTTTGTTTTAGATTCTGTGGCTCTAGTGTTTCTAGATAGAAAAAAAAAATCAAGACTTAAGAGTATGCATCTCTGAACTATTATGAAAGCTTACCACATAAAACTGCAAGTTTCTGTAGCTATTTGATTTGGAGACTTTTATTTCTTGTATGAAAGATTTATTGGAATATAACCAGTATCACTGAATTTCAGTTATCTGTCTGAAGTTAATGTTCAGACTTGCTCTCAAAGATGCCAGTGTTGTATTTGAAGGGTATGGTTCATATTACCCAAAATACAAGGAAGTTTTATAGAACTCAAAATTTTATATGAAATGTGGTTCCTCAGTCTGAATTATTTAAGAGTTTATATTTTATATAAACCTATGTTTTAGTGAAAATTGAAGTGGATCCTCTATGAAATTGAGCATTGTGTTTAGGCTGTCTGAAAAGCCACGTTCACTGCACTCGGGATGGAGTGCAGTGGAGTCTTTGCAAACTTGCATAGCTAAACTTTTCTGAAATTTTGTGTGTATGGTATGATGGGGCAGCATATTGCCATTGTGAGGCACAAAACTGTCAGGGTCTGCTTGGTTAAAAATCTTATTCTTGTTTTGAAGCTCTAAGCATCTCTTTAGAAACTTTCATTGAGTGAAAGCAGTGATTATAGCCAAGATCTGGTTTTTGTCATTTAGAAAAATCATTCTTCAGTTTGTACAACAGGCTTCAAAAAATTCAGTACTATGAACTAATGTCTGTTCTCAAAATGTATGTTGTATGTGATGGATGCTCTTTTATTAGAGCAGAATAGCTGACAAAATGGGGCAAGCTTTCACATGCGTGATTCCTTCATCAGGATTGACAAGGAGGGAGATTATCTTTCGTTACAGCTGGTACATGGCTTTTATCCTTAATCGGGGCTGAAATAAAACTACTGCTCCGTTTCCTTCAAGTCTACAGACTATAGTATTTTCTCTGTTGTACCAAGTTACCTTACAGTGGAAGATGACCCTGTTACTTCTCGTTAGAGAGAGTTTGTATGTATAGCTGGGGAGAGGGAGGGTGGTGGGTTGTTTTGTTCTGTTTTTTTTTTGTTTGTTTGTTTTAATTTTACAGTGATGCTAATAGAAGCAATGCAGACAATAGGACCAATTTCATTCTTTTTCCACTGAAAATCATTGGGACTGTCCAGGGCAGAAAAAAATATTAAAAATGGAGGCTGGGAAAAGATATGGAAACCAAACCTGATTTACAGCAACTGGAAATATAAGTGCCAAATGCAGTAAATAAGGCAATATATCTACCTATCTGTATAATGTGCACAAGAATTTATTTTCTTACTGAAATTTTATTAGCATTTTCCAGCTTATCTAGAAGATGATCAGGTCATGTAAATACTTAGGGCTTTTTTTTCTTCACAAATGCAATTATCTGCTTCTACTTTGTTTTCCATTTATGTGCTCATGTGAAGCTGCAGCTCTTAAGTCGCTCTTTTTTTTGTTTGTTTGTTTTGTTGTTGTTTTAAAGATGAATGTCTGTTAATTTGATTCTGTTGGCTTATTTTATGAAGGATGAACCTGGGTTATACCTAGTCTATATCCAGTCTGATAATGACTATATGTTCTTTAAAAGTCGCTGGGCATTGTGCTTAGTAAGGCAAGAGATACTTTGAGGCATTATTTTTAGTCTTCCAGGTTCAAAGTAGAAAGATTTTTCCAAATTATGTTGTTGCTTCATGAGTGATGAAGGGGAAGGAACTTGAAAGAGTGGAGAAGGATGCTTAATGTGGAGCAGTGAACGTGAAGTAAATTGTAAGAGGAATGCAGGACAGAAAGGAAAGGTGTTAAACCAAATGTGGTGATTATGGGCATGATTAATGTAATATGAGTACAGCGCACAACAAACGTATACAATGACTGACGTGAATGATGGCCTTCAGCGCATAGTGTGGCAATGCGAATACCTAATTCCTGAGACATGTAGGTGGTGGGTGGGATTTTTGAGTTCTTGCAGTGAAGGCAGTTAGAATTTGAAGTAGTTGGGAATCCAAGTACTGAACTACTGGAACAGATGCCCAGTTTCTGAAACTGGGATGAAATAACAGCTTAGGTTCTTAGGTTGTTCTTAGGTTTTTTCTTTTTTTCTTTATTAGGTATATTGCTTTTGTGATTAGAGATCTAGTCATCTGGAGCTTTACAATACAATTGCACTGCAATGTTTGACTCCTC
Source organism: Anseranas semipalmata (assembly GCA_013399115.1). Lineage (NCBI taxonomy): Eukaryota > Metazoa > Chordata > Aves > Anseriformes > Anseranatidae > Anseranas > Anseranas semipalmata. The sequence continues at coordinate 61,436 of VXAA01002546.1, read as the reverse complement.
TGGTTGTATCACATATATGCAAGCCATAATGCCTCAGATTTATTGAGGTATTTTAACTTATACAGGCGGTTGGGTGGTCTTGTTGGAGATCAAAACTTCCCATACTGCCTCTAAAGATAAATATGTATGCTGATCTATTGTTTGATTAAAACAACTTAGAATCAGTTTCTCAATACAGTTTTTTTTATAATTAAGTAGACTTAATTTATTTGGGATGGATAGGGAAATATTTTCTAAGGTACAAGTAGAAGACAAATATTCGTTTCCCATTGCTCCTATTGAAAATATCTCTGTTGTAGTTTGTGGAATCGTGCATAATAAGTAAGTTATACTTTTGACAAACTTCATATAGAATTAAAAAAAAAAAAAAAAAAACCTGCTTTGAAGTGTCCAAACTGAAAACTTGTAAGTTTTAATACTGCAGCTGAAGGTAAATTTTGACTTTGAAAGTGCTATTTCCTTGCACACTATAGAGTAATCAAATTCTGATGGCTTTGTTTGTAATAAGTAGTAGGTGAATATTTTTTATATCCTATTCAGGACAATAATATTTTAATGATTCTAATGATGTAGACTTCAACATGTGCAAAAGCTGTTAGCAACATTCAGAACTAGTTTGAGAGGTTTGAAGCAGCAATATTTATTAGATGGAAAATTGGGAAATATGCCTTGGGAAGAAAAATATGAATTGGGAAAAAATACCTTGACTGAAGGAAACCATCGGACCACTGCTTTAGGCAGATGCCGAGCCACTTAAGTCTTCTAGGTTTCATCTGTGTCAGGTCATCAGCCTGTTGCTTTCACTGATTTCCTAGCTGGGGACATCAGTCTGTACAGCGTGTGAATTGTCACATGGTTGTCTGTGGGCTCAGTAATGAGATACTTTTGTTCTTTGAAACAAGCAAATTTGTTTCAAAGGAAGTACATTCATCTTTTTTTCACCTCATGTCAGAATGAAGATGTATTTTGGAGTTGTGTGCCTCAGTGTCAGTGACTTGGGTTTGTTGTTTTTGTAATGTGCTCCAAGTAGTATGTTGTTTGGATGACTTTAATTTGTGAAGAATTCACAGCTCTCCCTTTGAGGGGGGTGGAAAGTTACAAGCATTTCTGTTTAGTGTGCAAACATTGGCTGTATTTCTGTATCTGTAAAATAAGGCTTTGTCTGCTTTCTGTTCGCAACTTGACAAAACTACACTCCTTAGGAAAAGCTTTCTGCAGCCACTTCAATGTGATGCTATCAAAAATATTTCGGAGAGTGCTGTGGGAGAGCTAGGAATTGGAGGGAGAGGAAATCACTAGGGTGACCAACAAACGCTGGTATATCCATGCATACTGAGCTTTGTGAGCATTGGGATCCCTCTGCAGAGTTTGAGATTTCTGGGAGGAAACTGCTGTTATCTCGCACAATGTGAAAACTGTTTCACTGATTGGCCTTGGAGCTCAGTCGTGGAGTCTGCAGTCACACCTTATGGTTTGCTTCCTCAGCAGCACCGAATAGTTCTGTCATTTTTCTGCTTTGGGTCAGTTCAGGTGTTTCTGGAGTCTTTTGATTTTAAAAAAGGTGGGGGGCAACTTTGTTCTATTGAGATGCCACGCTTTCCTTGACAGTGAGCTAACTTTCATTAGGAAGTCTATTTTAGTAGAGGGCTGAATTGCAAGTGTGGCAAAACCTGAGTCATTTTGTAGTTTGTGTGCAAATAATCAGAATTCAGTTTTTTGTTTGTCTGTTGGAATCATCTGCTATATCTCTGTTAACCAGGTTTGTTTTATCCTACGGCAGCCATGCAGTACTTGTATCTGCAATATGAATGCAGTGAACTTTGATAGACTCAAATGAATTAGCTGTGAGGGAACTACAGATACTTCCCAATGTGAAGTTTTTTATGCTAAACTTTTCAAAATTTGAAGCCCTCTTCAGACATATGACACGTATGACATGGTTCAGTAAACTTCTTTTGAAATAAATATACCTGATGTAATATCTCAGCCCGAGAGAATGGGAAGCTCTATCTTGTAAGCAATACATTCTAGTTTCTGTGACCAGCATTTCATTACTGCAGAAATCAATTTAATTTCCAGACTCTCAATTCATTAGTGTAAAAACACGAAGAATGTAAAGTAACCCAGGTACAGCAGTTTCTTTTAAGGACTGGTTGCTTGAAAGACTTTTTCCTTGATAGGTTATGTATAATTCTGTCTTGACTAGACTTTGAAGTGTATTATCTAATATCTTCATGTTTGCTGTTGAATTTTTTTTTACCAATGCAGTTTAGAAAAACTCAGTTACACATGAGGTTATTAGTTGTGGGGAGGAAGGTTCCTAATGTCTTCTACTAGCTTAAATGTAAAACTTCAGTAACAGCTATTCACTGCATTATGCATTTAAAAACCAAAGGATACATAACTAAAGCACTTCATTAAGATATTAACTAGTCAAAAAAAAAAAAAAGCCCTGACAAGTGAATTTTCTACTTGTTTCTTTACAAATATCTGTAGCAGATGTAATGAAATATTGAGGGAGAGCTGCTGTGTTACTGCATTCTGATGCATTCTGTACGTGATTACTGACCTGTGCAGCTGTTGTGTCAGAATGATCTTTTCTTTCTTCGCACAGCTGCAGTGTGTGTCTGGCTGGTCTACAGTGCCCCTCTGAGGGCAGAAAGCTTTGTGAAGGTATTCTCAACATGCCAGTATTTTCCCTTAGTTTTACCTCTAAATAGAACTTACTTTTCTGTGGATCTGAAGGGAATTTGGAGTAGGAAGCAGTGTTTTTTGGTTTTGTTTTTTTTAAGTCAGAACTGGGTTGTGTTCTCACAGATAGTGGAAAGATTGGAAGCTCTTAGCTTGTTAGGTGTTTCTCCTGGGACTACTTGTTATCCCATATCAGCCAGAGAAACGGCTGCAGGACGTGCAGCTGGGAGGTGTACACAGTTTTTGCTTCAGATGCTCCAGAGTGGGATTTTTTTGTGTTGTGTAAGCAGTTCTTAAAATATTGCATAGTCTGCATGGTGAGTTGAGGAAAGAAGGCTTTTGAGCTAGAAGAGGTGGAGAAGTTGGCAGGGCACTTCATATGAGGTGATTACAACTTCAGAATCTGCTTCCTGCATTCTGAGCTGGAATACGTTAAAGTGACCTTCAGGGGAAATTGCAGTGCTTATCTCTATGATCAGACTGTTGTGGAGAGAAGGGCACTGTAAAACCATCATATTGTGAGTAAGGTAACTTACCATTTCAGTTGTAATCTCGGGCTACTTCTTTGTTAATTGTATATTTAGGAATAGACTTGATATTGTTAATTCAAAAAGTTTTTAATGACTTTAGGAAACTTGGAGTTACTGGAACTCCGTTAACCGTAATGTTTTATCTCAGAAGTTAGTTTGCAGTCTTCTGATCTTACACTGAAGTGTTTGCTTCTGGTTTTTAGAATAAAGCTCTGCCTGTCATTCCTTTTTTTACTTTTTCTAGAGGTATAACTAACGAAGCATCTCTGGTTGCCTTTTTTCACCCTTTGTGTTTCTTTCCAAATAGACATGTACCTCAAAACATTTTTAATTTGGATGCTTGAGGAATCCCTGCCATAGCTAAATGCCATGATTCCTAAATGCTGATAGTGTATCATTTACTGATTGTTCTCCTGGGGTGGGGGGAAGAACTGAAGAAGCTGATCATTGCAAGTTGTTTTCCTGGTTATTCTCTAAGGGAGGGGGGGAGAAGGGAGAGCTTCCATTGTGCTTCCATTGTGTTAATGGTAACATCTTGTAAGTATGAACTCTTAGTTTAATTCAGTATTGCAGTTTACTGTATATATGTCATGTAAAGTTGTGTGAAAGAAGCCTGAGTAGCTAACATCTTGTCTGCACTGGTGACACATTAATGTGTTGCCACATTTTCTATTCTGACATAGATATAAACTTAGATATCTAAACTGATCTCAAGAGTAAGCTAATATATAGAAACATAGTGCCAGTGGGATGAAATACCGTGAAATTTTGACCTGTTCTTGACCTTTTCTTTAATAGGTAAGTTCAGTTCTACGCTCTACGAGACAGGGGGCTGCGACATGTCACTTGTGAACTTTGAGCCAGCTGCAAGAAGAGCATCTAACATCTGGTGTGTGTGAAGCCAGTCAAGAGTGGTGATTCTTGTCTTACTGTAACAAAATCTTATTGTAATTTTAAAAGGTTTAGTATGAACTACAAAAAAAAAATCTAAAATGTTTTCCATATTTTTTTTTACTTTTGAAACCTAAGTGATTTTTACTAGAAGATGACACTAATTGCATAAATAATCTTTTCCACTTAAGCAAATCCTTGAAAATGAAGATTAGTATTAGTTTAAGCAATCAATGTCCACACTGAGAACTTGACAATTGCATTTTTGATTGGCTTAATGGGAGTCTTCCTTAAAGAATTTAACCCAGGTTTGTGGAAAGTAGGGAGCTGTTAACTGTAATGGCTATTAACTTATTTAAAAATGAACTTCCAATTGTGAAGCAAATGTAAACTGATAAGTTTGTTCTCAAGTTCATAGATGGCATGAAACAATGCAGGGAAGTCTTAACATGCCTGCGGTAAAAACTTGATTTACATTTGAAATAGCCAGCTACATACTGGAAAGTTCATCTGCTGTTGGAAAAACATGCTTCCTTTCTCTGAAGGGACAGGAGGCAGAAGAAGGAAAAAAAACAAACCAAAGTTTACCCCTCAAAATCCACTTCACTACCTAGAACTGCTCTGAAACTATTGCATCATGCCGAATGTTTAAAAACTCCTACCACATGTAGGTGGAATAGCTATTGGGATTTATGGAGTAACGGATTTCAAAGCTCCCATCTTCAAATCTTTCCTGTGAAAGTGTGCAAGTGCTTCTTGTAGAGTTGAACTTTGAGAAAAAGTTCTGTACTCCTTGCACAATGCTGCCAATGCCTGCTTCTACTGCTTGCATGTTCCAGGTGCAATGGCTTTGCTGATGGCTGCTGCTATGAAGCTGTACGTGCTAATGGAAGGAACAAACTGGTCACATCCAAATAATCAGATCTCGGATTTAGAAAGTAGCTGAGTTTCACTGAAATAAAATTTGTTAACAAAGATTTTTTTTTATGTTAAGGCAAGGAACCGGAGGAAACTTGCATATGTTTGATACCAGTCTTACAGCCTTGTAATTTATATGTAAAACATACAGCCAAAAGCTATACAAAATTGGGGAAAAAAGCAATGGTTGGATATGGACTATTATACAATAAGAGAAATGTCTCCTCGTCATTAACAAATGGAAATTGTAAAGTAATTGTACTCTTCTTTTGCTTAAAGTTCATTTTTTTTCTAAAGCAACTTAAGTCTAAGTAACTCAGTATACTTGTGTTAAATATGTACTGTTTTTGGCGGTTTTGGGACTTGGTAAAAGCAGTATAGAATTAACAAACTGAACATACAGCAGACACATCACTCCTTTAGAGATACGTGATGCGTGTTTGCATGAGTAGCTAATGTTATAAAAATCTTTGTTTTTTTGGAGTGGAGTAATTTCCATCATGATAATCCGTGTAGATAACTAATGGGCTACCTGGTCAAATCATGTGTTCAGTAAGTTATACCATGTGTAAGAGTAACGAGTATCCTTATCTATAATAGCTACAAAATTTACCACATTAAAAAAGACCATTATCAAGGTTTTTCTTTCTTGGTGGTGTGTTAGGCCTTTACAAAGCGGATACATGTATTTAAAATACGTGTTCTAAGGAAAAATTTTGAGGAAGACATTTAGCTAAAATTTGCAAGGGGTCAAAATTAATTTAGGACACTAGTAAATTAGTGGCCTTTTGAAATCAAATGTAGTTTTATAATATGAAGTCTTTCCCCCTGTTCTTATAGTGACACGGACTCTCACGTATCGAGTTCTACCTCAGTTCGCTTTTACCCACATGATCTAGTAAGTTTTTCTTATTTATTTTTAAAGCATGCAAAAAATCAGAGGACTTTCCAGTTCTATATATCACTGATTAATCATCATATGTAGTCTTTCTTTGTTCTTAAGAAAGGTTTTTGCCTGGGTTTCAGTGAGATAAACTGTTACTGTTGTGCTGTCTATGTATATACATACAAATTCATCTTTTTGGATAGTACTTTAAATTTTAAACATGAATTGTTTCTTCTGATCTAAAGCATGGTAATTTGAATCTAAATCACGTGGAAATTGGATATTCTGAGATACTTTATCAAGGTTTCCAGACATTACTGGACAACATGGACAGAGTTGTACTCACGTGCACTGCTAAGATATGCAGGTGGCAGAAAGAATAAACTTTGTGTTCCAAACAAAGGAAACGTTAGCAATTTCCCAGAGTGGAGTTTAGACATTTGCCATTGGAATCTGCTGTACAAAGTTTAATTCTAATGGAAGGAGTGATTGGGGAAAAAGGCAGAGGCTTACACTGCTTCATACTACAGGTAGCTTTTAGAAAGTCCTTAGTTTTGTGATCTCAACCTTTTATTTTGTTGTCAAGTCCAGATGTATCTGTGCTTCTAATTCTGAAGTGTACTATTACTGTGGCATAAAAACACTGCAAATGGTCATGATTCTTAAGCCAGGAAGATAGTGGAAGTATGTTGAAGTATCTAATAACCTAGTCAAGAGGGAAGATTAAATTTGTTTCAGCATTTGGCAGAAGAATGAGAAGCCTCCATTTGCCTGACCATGCTTTTGATCAAGAATGTGGTCTTCACCTAGTGCCTGCCAGAACTTTGATTTCCAGCCCCCAACATGTACCTGTTGGTCTGTCAATGTGGTTCCATCTGGGGAGGAGGCGGGGGGGGGTGATTCTACATCAGGCAAATTCATGATATTTATAAAAGCTTAACCCACATGCGTGAAGGGGAACTTCCACCTAAATTTATTACTAGTGTGAGAAATGTCACGTTAGGTAATTCTAGCTTTTAAAAATTTAGGTTTTCAAAAGTTATCAAAAAAGCACCTGCTTTCTGATGCAGCTCATCTTAAATGGTGTGTTTTTTATATATTAAATGCCTGTAGAAAGTGAGTGTTTCTGCTTATTGTTTTTGTTAGTATTTTTCTAGGAAGGAAAAGCTGGGTGAGCATAGTTACAGTACATTGCTTTAAGGAATAATGCAAAAAGCTTTAAAAATGAAAATGTTCAAGATAATCATAAAATATATAACCGTATAATTTTGACATTTAAAATATGACATGACTATTTAAATTTTACTCTTTGCTTTTAAAATCATGAAATTTTTTCATTGAGATGTTTTAATTGTAGTATTCTTTAAGAATAAAGTCAGTGCATTAAGAATTTTTTTGGCCTCTTAATGAGATATTTAAACTGGGTTAGACAGCACATATATGCATACCATAGTAACTTTTTTTTAAACATTGAGTACTCTCCTTAAATGTCCTTTATGGTTGTTAGTATTACTGAATTCAAGAGAACTATGGAGTAACAGACTACAGAAGTGAGAAACTATGGTCAGTCATAAATAATACTGGACTAGTTAGTGCAGAGCTTTTTTGTGTGTCTCGGTATATTCTGAATGCAGTGAGTTTAAGTTTGACTACTGGTGCATGCATATGTGGCTTTGTCATGCAAAAACAGTCATTTAGCATGGATGTGCATGCGGATTAGCTGACTATAAGAAATGGACTGTAATTTATTTTAACTCATTTATATTATTCTTATATGCATTATTCCTGCTCGTGTATCAGTTTACTTGTCTTCAAATTTGAAGTTTTTAGAGTAAATGGGATAATGTGCTTAGCTCATACTTCACTTGAAATAAGGCATATGTTAAAATGCCATAGTTGTACGCAGACTATTATTGCTACTAGTGCTATTCACTTGCCATAATGAGGACAGGAAAAGTAAGTAGAAACCACAGATTTGACAGTGTTTAACATATAACTTCTTAAAGCTGAAGCTAAATAATTCTAGCAGTTTCTTCAAAGCAGTATTCGGTAGAATACAGTGGTATGATAAAAATGAGCTTTTGTTAATACTGACTTTCTTTTAGCTTTCTCTTCCTCAGATCAGGTTGAACAGGCTGCTAACCATAGATACAGATCTGCTGGAGCAGCAAGATATTGACCTGAGCCCTGACCTTCAGGACCACATGCAACCTCAAGAGGAAGCAGCTCAAAAAGTCAAGCAGTACTATCGCTTTTGGATACTGCCTAAACTTTGGATTAGCATAAATTTTGATAGATTAACTCTTCTGGCTTTATTTGATAGGTGAGATCCTTGTATGTTACTAGACTTCAGAAAGTAAAGATTAAAAAATGGTAACTGAACTGTGAGCTCCCCTTAAAGGATCTTACTTAACTGTACTCTGAAAGATGGAAGAACAATACAATATATAGTTTTTTCTAAAATAACAAAAGCTGCTCTCCCTCTTTCTCCAGTACTGCTAAAAAGAAAAAAAGCCCCCTCACTTCGTGTGAATGGGACAATGACATCTTTAGCAACAAATCGTTCATTTTTTGACCAATGTTTAATGCTAGAGAATAAGTTTCTCCATAAACTAATTGAAAGGTGCAAGAACCTGGCATTCACTTGTATTATTTCAGCAAGTAGAGAATTTATTTGATGTTCCAAAACATTTTTCTCAAGGGGTCATATAATATTGTAACCTATTGTCCCTGCGCCATTTACCTAGTGGAATACAATGAACGTGACCCTTCAGTTATCAGTTTTTGGAATATATTGATTAATCAAATTTTGGCAATGACCTTTCTTGAGGTAATAAATACAATAGTGATTCTGTCCCAGCAGAAATACTTACTAATTCTATTATTCAGCACTCTCAATGCTGTATGGAATTCTTTTTTTTTTCCCACTTCACATAGCTTATCTATATATAGTCTGTCATTCATGATTTCGTAATGAAGGAACTAAAGATACTGTCACTTCACTAAGATACCATGCATGTATTTTTTTTTTTTTTTGTAGCCTCTGAATGTGAGGATGGGCTTGTAGTCATCCTGTGTGGGACTTTAATACAGATTTGTTACAGACCATGCTTCTTCTGGTTGAGCGTTTAAATTATTTCTGAAGTACTCTGCTGAAGTTATCTTCTGCTTTTTAAAGGTTAATTCCCTAAGAAAGTAATTGCTGTCAGCTATCATTGGAAATCCTGGTAGCTCGTAGCTTTGCTAAAAGTGTGCAAATGTAGTCTATGCTAGTTCAAATCTATTCTTAACTACTTTGCTACCAGCAGCATATCTCTTCTTCTTAACTTCTGACCTTAGCTGTTCTCTTGCACCTTTTTTAAACATAATTAGCTTTTAATGCTTCTTTTTTTCCTCCCTCTAATACAGGAATCGTGAGATCCTTGAGAACGTGTTAGCTGTCATCCTAGCTATTCTAGTTGCATTTCTGGGCTCTGTGCTTCTCATTGAGGGCTTTTTCAAGGATATTTGGGTCTTCCAGTTCTGCCTGGTAATAGCCAGTTGTCAGTACTCACTGCTGAAGGTATTTTAATTTCTATCTTTTTCTATAAACAGTAGAAATAATTTAGGTTGGGTGTTACAGGCTAGTTGGAGCTTTAAGGAAAAAACTGTATTTATTGTTTTAAAAAGAACGAGCAAACTTCAGCTTCATGGACAGTTTGATGGATGGTCACACAAGGTCATTTTACTGGAATAGTTCTGCATGTGTTTGATAAACAGCCCTTTATTTGTTGTTCTCATGTACTTTTTCTTTTCCCAAAGAGGAACAAATTCTTATTGGTTAAAACAGCCTGCAAACTAAACTTGAAGCTTTAGTGCGTTTAAGTGGGTACACCCAATGCATTCATATTAAGCAATTGCATCTAAGCATGTTTTTAACCAGAATTTTAGTTTATATTAGGCGTTTTTATTAAGTACTGTTAACAGTTGCCTAAGTAAGTAATACTTAATTTAAGAAAGATTGTTTCTTTCCTTACGATTGCACTATTAAGGTGGAAAAGAAATAGTGGGAGAAGGGGGTAAATGCACTTACCGTAGAGTGGATAACTTTCCTCTTTCTGGTTTCAGAGTGTTCAGCCAGATTCTTCTTCCCCGCGACATGTAAGTCATAGGCATGTGCCACTTACCCAGCAGATGTAAAGCTTCCATTGAGAATTGATCTTTTTGGTTTGTTTTGGCATTTCTCTTGTCTTCTCATAAGGCACAAGAGGTTTATGTTGTCTTACTATCAATTTCTTTCTCATGTGCTATTTTTTCCCCTATATGCTTTCTGTTTGTGTTTAGCAAATCCTGACCTCCCTGTTCTATCATGGAATGGTTTGGTTGGAAAGGACGTTAACGATCACTTAGTTCTACCCCCTCTGCCATGAGCAGGGACACCTCCCACTGTACAGTGTTGCTCAAAGCCCCATCCAACTTGGCCTTGAGCACTCCCAGGGATGGGGCATCCACAGATTTTGTGGGCAGCCTGTTCCAGTGCCTCACCACCCTCTGAGTGAAGAATTTCCTCCTAACATCTAATCCAAATCTCCCCTCTTTTAGTTTAAAGCCATTACTCCTTGTCCTATCACTGCACTCCTTGATAAAGAGTCCCTCCCCAGCTTTAAACACAACTTGTGCTATAGAGCCATATCATGATAGGTTTTTGGATGAATCTTTAGTATTCAAGCAATTATTCTGAAAAGTATGCCTAACACTGTAATTTCCTATGCTAGTATGAACTGACATAGCTTTGCAGATGTGGCCTTCTCATCTTTTGTAGATCACTCAGTTGTACTGGTGTGCACGGCCTTATTTTTTCAACTCTATTAGGCTGAATATGCAATGCTCTAGTGAGCATTAACATTTGAGCATAGAGATGTTAATGTGCTAGTGTTGAATAATATGTTTATATTCTATTATGCATCTGCTAGATTGCCAAGACAAAATATTTTTGTAAAGTCCTAAACAAGGTATGAAAAAGCTTTATTCCTCTGAAGCCCGTCATTCATATTATTTTAGGTAGTAAGTTGTACACTTTAATGGACACACAAATACAGATTTGTTTTCATCAGGAGCAGTATCTGAGTAATAAACTCAATTGTTTTTTCTTCAAAATTAATATATTTTCTCTTGCTTATGAAGCCTAGGCAGAGTGTCTCTGACATTTAGTATTATAAGAAACATACTTTGAAACTCAGGAGAGAATATCGGTAAAAATAACTTAGTCTAAGTATTGTGTACTCATATATATCAAAGCCACAAAAGATGTCAGTTTATATCCCTGCAAGGCATTAATGCTTTTATGGACAAAAGTTGGTGAGGTGATAGCACACTGTAGGAGTACTTGATGAACAGAAATTAATTTTGATTCTGAAACTACCTGTAACAGAAGAGTAACAACTAGTTTTTCTGCTAATCATGAAACAAATGTTTGTTTTTTTTGTTTTTTGTTTTATTTTAAACAGGGTCATAATCGTATCATAGCCTATAGTAGGCCTGTATATTTCTGTTTATGTTGTGGTCTTATTTGGCTGTTGGATTATGGCAGCAGAAACATATCTACAACAAGATTCAGGTTGTATGGAATGGCTTTCACCAATCCATTGCTGCTGCTGTCAGCCAGGGACTTAGTTATAGGTGAGTGATATTTTCATTGATTTGACTTGTTTGCTTCACCACAGTAGAATTACTTTGGCTTTTACACTTTGCACCTCATTGTGACACTGTTGCATCGTCACCTGTTAACTGCAGTTCCCTTAGTTCTCTTTGGAAAGAGTAACTTTAGTTTGCTGATGTTTATAGGAAAATTCTTCCTTTCTATAGCTTTGCTGTCACAAACTAAAGAGATGCCAACTAAAATGGTGTCATAGGTAAAAAGCTAAAATAAAAGCGCTGTGTGTGTGTGTGTGTATACACACACATACATATAAATAATAAAATATATTCATCGTCAGCCCCGAACCTGGTGTGTTTTGTTCTTAACTTGGACCAGGATATGCTACCCTGTGCTTGGCCCTAGCTGTTCAGCAATTAAATATTTTGATTTGCCTTCTCTTGTAGAAGGGCTTGTCACAAATGAAGGGGAGCTCTCTTGAGGCAGGTTATTTGCATTTACTAGTTGGGTAGGACAGTATGGACACAATTCTTAAATATACTATAGACAGATTAAATCTTAATGTGTAATTTTGAGCACACCTGCTTTTTCATTGCAGCTCTTCAACTGTATCAAAATAACTGTACATGAAGGAACACAGTAGTTAAATGTTACGACCGCTTGCTTCTAGTTTTGGACAGTCTTTTGTCCAAGAAAAAGAAAATCTTGGTCTTGATTTTGATTCTTTTTATTTTATTTTTAACTTCTAATTCATGAAACACTTATTATTTCCCAGAATGTTAAGAGTCAATATTTATTTAATTTTTAAGAACATACTAAATTTCATGCCTCGTGCAGTTTTACTTTATGCTAGTAAATCTATATTTAAATGGCCAGAGGGAAAAGGTCTAAGTCTCTTATTTATGAACAGAGTATTGTCCAGGCATTTCCAAAGGTGCTTTTTCATGCGCTGCCATTCTTCATTTTGTATCTGTGATGAAAAAAGAAGTTAAGCCAGTAGACTTTTTTGGTCATTCAGGATATAAAAACCGGCCTCGCTTTCCCCTTGTTTATGCTCTGATTTCAGAAGTCTTCTTTCTCATCACCTTGAGTCATTACTATAATGTATACCTATATCACCATAAGTAAATACAGAAATTTATATATAGGTGGTGTGTTGTATTGTGAAAGTGACCTACTTTTAATAGTCTTTTCCAGTTTAAAAAGATGTCCTGGCATCTTCACCAGACTGTGTTCATCTCGATTAGCTTTTAAAACTACTTAGTTGAAGTGTTCTGAATGCTTTTTGATCTTTGTTTTGCTGTTCTTCTCAGGTACCTTGCACCAGAACAGCTCTCCTGTATTTTTATTTTTAAAAAAAAGTATAATCATTTTAAAAAAAGAAAAAAAAAAAGAAAATCCCAAGCCCTGCCTAACACCCACACACACCCCTTTGAACCAACTCCTTAAGTTGCTTAAGCACTGTTTCAAAAATCTTTGTGTGTATTGCAAAGAAAGCTGGCTGATAGTGAACACTTTGTTAGCGTAAAGGGGAAAAAAAAAAAATCAGCTGCTTTTTTTCCCCAATTACCAAGTACAGCAATTAGAACAACACAAGTGCAGGGCAAGGCAAGCTTTGTGTTTGCATAACATCGTTGCCGTGTCCTTACCAGCTGACAAGTGAGGACTGGTATAAATTATTTTGACGTATTCCACAAATTGGACTTCATCAATTGGTCTAAATCTGCTCCGCACTTAAAATGGCAGGTGTTTTTGGTTCTCTTAAGTGATCCTCATTAGAGAGCAGTTCTATTAAGGACTTTAAAAGCCATCAGAAATGTTGGATTTTTGCTGCACTGTTTTTTACAAATTGTGTATTCCCAGATTTATTTTGTATTTTGTTCATAACAGATCCAAGATTGTTCTGTGAAGGCTTGCAAGTTGAACTACTTTTTAACCAGTCAGATAGCTCTATACTGTTTGCCTCCTATATATATTTCCTTGAGTAATGATTTGAGATAGGGGTTTGACCTGAGAACTCTGAAAAATATTTTCTTCAGGTCCTGAGTAGGACCAGTCATATATTTCCTAATTTGGATCAGTAAAAAGGTGCAAAACTTTTTTTACAAGCCCTGAACCTACATGTTTTTAAACAGCTTTTAGTTACTTAACTCTACAGAGTAGGAGTAGGAGTAAGAAAATCAGTTTCTCAGTACTCATCTCACTGTAGATTTTTCTAATCTGATGGCCTTTAACTTTATAGAATGGTTGTATAATAGAAACTTAAAATTGAGACTTGTGATTCTCTACAAGATACCTCTAAGTCAGCTTCTTCTTTTGGTCACTGAAGCTACAAGTCTGCGAGATTATAAAGTCCTTCCCAAACTGTCAGATTTTGTCTGCTAAGATTATTTTCATGGTATGATCCTTGTGTCCTTCAGGACTAAGAACTTATTGCATGTGAAATGGATCTAAACATAACAGTTGTGTGAAAGACGATGATTTATGAATCTTTTATTCCTTAAGATGGAAAGCAAGGGATATGCACAGGTTGGGACAGACCATTCTGAGTTTTAAAATTGCATCATTTGTTTAGATTTACGGTCTTAAATCCTGTAATTTGTAGAGATTTTAATGATTCATACCCAGTTGCCTACTTTCATTTTAAAAGGTGTCATTTAGGATCAGAACAACACATTGTTTTTCAGAGCTGGTGTGGAAACATGAGTAGAATTGTCAGACATTATTAGCAGCAGAAAACCTAGAGGTGAAAGGGTTAGCTTCTCTTACATCAGCGTGGCTGTTGTTAGTTTGCTCATGTAATTAAAAATAGGCAGCTAGGCTCATGGAAGCCTCTTTTACAATTCATGAAAACTTACAAATCTTGTAATCTGTAAACACTCTTGGGTGATCTTTGCTAAACTAAAACCGAGAGCCAGAATTGGCCTGTCTGAGTTTCTGTAGTGATTAAAACTGATGTTTTTAAAAAAAAAAAAAAACTTCTGAATATTGGTCAATGTAACCCTCTGTTTGGTCACTTCTATGAGTTGTTGAAGTAGAGATTTACATAATGAATCTTTTCCTTAAAAATAATGATAGGAACACTTTAGTGATGTTGAGTTGTATGGTGTGTGGTACCCTATAACTTAAACTGAAGAGTGCATTAACATGCTACATTTTTCATATTCACCACTTTTTCAATTATTTTTTCCTCCGTAGTGTTTACACTATGTTTCCCCATAGTATTCTTCATTGGTCTCCTGCCTCAGGTGAATACATTTGTGATGTATCTCTGTGAACAGCTGGATATTCATGTCTTTGGTGGCAATGGTGAGTGTGTTTTTTCACATTAGCTGTAAAAGCATTAGATTAGGAACTGCCATCAGATTAAAAGGGTAGTTAAAGAATTTAGTGATTACACAATCTGTATTCCTGCTCTATATGTACAGAATATTAATTGTATTTTTAAAAGGCTAAAGTTCTTCTGGTTGGTTACTGAGAAATAGAATTACTATCCTAGTCTGTTGAAAACTGTACTTCCTCTACTGGTTTCTGTTGCAGCTGTTAACCATTCCCATGATAATGCTGTTGAATAAATGAGGAGGTAAATGAAGGCGTATAAATCACTCTTAAAATATTATTTTCCCCTAATATATATATATATATATATATATATATACACACACACACTCATATGTAGATGCTGTGGGTTGGGTGTTTTATATCGGAGGACAGCTGGAACTAGCGGGCTCACCTCTTTTATATTCTAACCTAATTGCATAATATTCTTTTTTGTTGTTGTTGATATTCAGCTACCACAAGCCTGCTTGCAGCACTTTACAGTTTTATCTGTAGTATTGTGGCAGTAGCGTTGTTGTATGGACTGTGCTATGGTGCCCTGAAGGTGAGCAAAATTACAAAAACGGCATACGTTAAAGTCTTGGATTTTGTTCTCTGCTTCCTCTCCTTTTATCTTAAATATGCAGAAAGTGAATTAGAAATATTAGACTGATTTGATAGGGCTTTATACTTGCTTAGTTCTCGTGTCAGTAAAAAAAAGTAGAAACAAAGCAGACTTTTAAAAGGTGCATGATTTGTTTATGTGCTAACAGGCTGTTTTTTTGCCTAAAACACATGACACTTACCATCTGTTCTGTGATGATTCTTGAAACAGACATGTAACTGGCTTGTTTCTCATAGCATCCACATGTATTGATTTGTTAACCTCTCAAAAGGGTTCACAATTTTTATTTTTTCTTCCAGTGGTGCAAACCATACACAGTGTTTTCAAATTATTCTTTAATTGAAAAGAAGCCAGGAAATGGTTTGTAGTGTCAAAGTGAAGATGTATGCCTACCTAAACAAAAACAAACAGCTTTTCCTTCCTTAAAATGACAGTGCTTGAAACAGTATGGTGTTGGTTCTATGTTTGTTAGCTTCAGGTCTTTCAATGATCAAATGTTCTCAGTTCACAATTATATCATGTTCCTTCAAATTCAGCATGGCTTGGTTCTTTTCCACTCTGCAGGTAGTAAAAAGTTGTTAGAGGAAATATTCCCATGATGCTATCACCCACAGAACATCATTAGCTTTCTGTGAATTTGTCCATTTGTCTCATTAGCAATTTGTAAACACAACTGTTCAAGATAAACAAGCTTTAGCAAAGAATCACTGTCTCCTCTTTGCAGATCCAGTACAGATCATGAAAATAAAGTATGAACACTGGTTTCATCTTAATTCAGCCCATCAGAAAAAAATCTCTGAGAAACAACATGGGGAACTCCCAGAATAATTGGCTAAAATGCAATTCTAAGGACTTGTACTCTCAAGGAATGCATGAAATTCTTCATGAGGTTTATGAAAACTCATGGCTATTAAATGATTAAGATGGTGTAGGCTTAAGGAACGTACACTACGTTAGAGTTTCTAATCTATAGTTAGGCGGAGGTAAATATTGAACAATATTTTTCTACTGAAATTTGTTCCATATTTGTGGAATAGTAGAGTTATTTTTTCCATTCTTTTATTGTGATATACATAATTCTTGTATGGCAGATAAGTATTAAATATCTTGTCTCCTTTTTATTAACATTTCATTTCTGTCTACAGGATTCTTGGGATGGGCAACATATACCAGTTCTCTTCTCCATATTTTGTGGTTTGTTAGTGGCAATATCATATCATCTCAGCAGACAAAGTAGTGACCCTTCTGTACTTTTGTAAGTGACTCAGTTTGTGTCCTTTCCCCAAGGAAGAAGCAATTATCAAAGGGATATTAGTTGTGATGTTAAATATTGAACTGATAGTCACCAGCATTATCAAAAATAGTATGATATTGGTTCAGTAATTGAATAGAAATTCTCAAATTTTGCACCTAGTTCCTCCTTTCAAGTACAACCTTTCTTTGTGACTTCTGGAGAGTTGCTTACGTGCCAAAGTCTGATTTAAGTACTCTGTAATTGTCGGTCAGCTGCCATCTTTCTTCTGCTGCATTTGTGCTGAACAGCCTGTAACCTTTCTGTAATTAAAGAGGTGCTGAAAGCACTAGCTTAAGCTGAAGCCCACGTGTGGATTTTTTTTCTTTGAACTGTGCTTTTCTCACTCAATTCACTACTGTGTTTTTCCCTTGAATGTGTGGTCAAAGCACTAATTCAAATTTGATCTCGGATATATAACAGTAAAGAATATAAAGATATAAAACAGTAAGAATCTGTTTTGGTGATTAGTGCTCCCATCTAACATGGGGAAACAGTCATGTTGCTCTTCTGAGTTGGAGTGTTGATGAGAGTACTTCTGATTCAGTTAATAATTATGTATGTAAAACAAAATAGTTCCAGTAGGAGAAACACCTCCCACAGAATAGCCAGTAGAGGCTCAGATGATGTTTTTTGTTTGTTTTTGCTGTTGTAGTTAAATCAGGGAATTCATTGTTCTCTAATTGATGTTGACAAATAGGCTCCAACTTTGGAGTATATTACATTTTTGTTCTGTTACTTGCATGCTAAAGTTTAGTTTCACGGGTAGTGTGATCTCGGTTTACAAATTCAGTATTTGTCCAGTTACCCCTGTTGGTACTGGAGAAACTGCTGTTTGAGTAAGAACTGGCTACTCATCTATGTTCCCTAATGGTGGTCATTGTGTGCGCCCAGAGAACTGATTCTTTCATAAAATTGAAATCTCATCTTTGTAAATTAGCTCAGCCCTGTGAAAGCACTAATATGCTAGGATTACTTTTTATTGCACTGAGCTTGTGATAGAACTTCTGACTTTGTTACTCTTCTAAAAGCACACAGAGCAATGCATGCTTTTCAATGGGTTATTTTTTGTCTTTATTTAAGCTCTTTAGTGCAATCAAAATTTTTTCCTAATTCTGAAGACAAAAACCCCGAGGATCCTCTGTCTGAAGTGAAAGATCCTTTACCTGAAAAGCTTAGAAATTCTGTGGTAAGTAGACTAATTTTATTTTGTTATTCAGTCTAAGCATTTGCTTTATGTTGATCAGTATAGCATTGGTCTGTATCTCACTTAGCTCACATTTGTAAATTACCATGGTGTTGATTAGAATTTGATATCCAACCATGAACATACACTGTTCAAGTCTCAGTAGCTCTAAGAATTTTAAGTGCTGTATATATCCCTTTCTCACATAACCCACAACCGGTTAATAATATTTTCTTGACAATAAATACTTGGATAATCTGTATCAAGGGAAAGAAATTAATTTTATGTTGTGGGAGGGGTTCACTCTTGTTGATATGGAGGGTGGTGCTCCCATATCGAAGAGGTTGCTATTCCATATCAAAGAAGAAGAACAGAGAAGAGGGCACCTAGTCCATGCTGTGCTAGGGGTCAAGTTCCCTCTGTACTACTTGTACATGAACTCAGACGTGCACATGCCTGTGCTCCTGAGCTGAGATTTTAGACAGGCAACCTGTGAACTTTATGCAAGAAAATGCAGTATACAATACTGGAGGGAGGAAATCTTTAAGAATGGAATTAGTTCTAATATGTTTTTTAATTAAAAGTGCAGCATTTGAGAGACAAACTGCAACTGTATGCTTGCTTTGACAAGCAACAGCTCACCCAGCCTGAGGAATTGTACTGGGTCAGTTTCATAGTGTAAAAATGCATGCATCTGGTTATTAAACTTTGTTCATTACAAAGGTGAAGCTAAAAGGTACACCTAAATGTTACCTATGAAAATGACATTTCTTTTAAATCTGTAAATGAACCAAAATACTACACTAAGAATATAATGTTTATATTGCAATTTAAGTTATTTAGATGGAGGTATGTGAAACAACTGGAATTCCCTAGTGTTACATTCAGTGAAGGTTCGCTGTGAATTTTCTTCTAGCTCATGTCTAGGAAGTGATACTTGCTTTTTTTGTGGAAGTGTATTGGGAAAGGTTAATGGTAGTAATACTATAGTAACTCAGTTTTTCTAGTAATTGTGAGCAAAAGCTGTGTGCTGTGTTCCAGAAGGGGAAAAATAAAAATGGTGGAAAAGCTTCTAAAGAGCAGGTGTAACTTCTTCCGATTACTTCACCACATTATTCTTTTTCATGCAGTGGAGTAGTAAGTAAAAGACTTAGNAAAAAAAAAAAAAAAAGTTAAGCATTTGTTTAACCTTGTGTAGGATTGGCTTTAGGGGAGTAACTGTATAGACAGATTTCTCCTAGTACAGCAGACGCAAGTGTGACAAGATGCAATGTATGGAAACTGCAAGTAAATTCTTTTTAGCATTAATGGGAAAGACCATAGGATCTCTAAGTCTAACTGTATCTTTTAGTTGCTGGGAGGGTGGGAAAGCTGAGGATGACAATGTATTCTTTCAGTGTTGTTAAAAATCGGGATTTCTGATCTTTCAAAAAAGAAGCTGTATCCCAAGAAGTTAACATCTTGAAGCAATAATTGCTGTGTGCAATTATTTTGCTGGTTTTAGGGTAGTTAATCCTGTGATGTTTTTCTGGTCTGAGAATATTAATGCTGTGTTTAGAGTGGGAACAGGTCTAAACTAGGAAGGCTCTGGCTTCTAATGACCCTGAGTATGTATCGCCCTCTTGTGACTCAGTCTGGCACTAATAGTTACGTTATTTTCTGCCCATTCCCAATGAGTAGCTTGTCGTCTTGTGTTGCTGCTTTTTTTTTTTTTTTT
>VXAA01002546.1:0-41727 GCA_013399115.1 Anseranas semipalmata | reverse complement strand
TGTTTGGTTTTTTTTTTTTTTTTTTTTTTTAGGGACAACAGAAAATTCGAGCTCATTCCTCAGATTCATTCCTAAGCTATCCTTCCTCCTTCTGTAGAGGAGGGGAAAAAAGAGAGAGCCTAGCTTTTCCACCACATAGTTAGCTTTGTCTGGGCAGCTGTCTTCCAGAGCCCTTAATTGCTCCATAGTCCAAGCAATTCATGGATCATAAATGGGAAATTTGGTTAGCCCTTCTAGCTTTTTCTTCAGTGCTGTAGAGGGGATCCTTCTACTCCTTCATGGTCAAGAATGAGAGAATATATTGGGTATATTAATTTTTCCTGTCCCACTTTGAGTAGGTGTCTTCGTGGTTAACTTATTTGAACTAATACACTTGTCCATAAGATTTATCTTGTGAAATTTCTGATAACTTCAATGGCAGCAATTAACACTGGCATCATTTGGAAATCCTTTAGTCAGTTTCATTATTACTGCCAGAGCTGGTGTTTTCTAAAACTACTTTGTTTTGATTCCCAGAGTGAACGATTGCAGTCTGACCTGATTGTGTGTATAGTCATCGGTGTACTCTATTTTGCAATTCACGTCAGTACAGTATTTACAGTTTTACAGGTAAGGTGTTTCATCAAATCTGCCACTTATTTTCTCTGCACAAATATTCTAGTGCTGTATAACACTTATTCTGGTAATGCCATGGTTCTCTTGACTAGTTTTAGATGGTCTTTAAACATAGCGTGACAAGTACCAAGTGCATGACTGGAGATCTTCACGTTTCAGTTTTGTGCATTTGAACTCTTCCTCACTTTCTTAGGTGTGTAGGTTTTTTGTTGTTGTTTTTACATTGGTATCTTTATTTTTAGTCTCTAACACGCAAAAAGCCCTCTCTTAATCTGTCTCGGATAAATTAGTGTCAGGATCATTCTGGAATGAGGAAAAACAAAACTTTTCAAAACAAAACGAGTTTAAAAGGTCTGGTTCCCAAAGATTGAGGGGCTGAACCTTGACCCCACAACTGCATGCTAGAATGGCTGTAGACTACAGGGCAAAGGAGTGCCTCTACAGGAATGGTTGTTTACAGGCCTTCAAAGAGCCTTTGAGTTTTAAGGTGTCTTTTTGTGTGTTTTTTTCTTAATTGTCAGTCAAGGTACTGCATTGGATACCTTGAAAGTGTTATGTATGACTCCTGCTTGATGACGATGACGTGGGACCAGATCCTGTGCTTGAATGTGTTTAAGGAAAAGCATTTGCCTAAAGAGATGCAGTTACTGGCTTTCTTATTTTGATATTCCTGAAATGGGTTTATTAGTTAGCTTATAAACAGCTTTGTTTCAGGCAAATGAAAGTTTCTTGCATATGTTCTAGAAGGATTTTACCCTCCCAATGCCGCCTACCATTAAAGTAAGAAACTAATTTTAAAAAGCATATGTGTTTAGGTGGCTTCAGGTTTTCAGACGAAGTATCCTGCTTGGGCAGGAGTACTAGGTTTTTTAAGGGAAATATCTCTTCTATTGGATGTCTGCCCTTCAGCATTCCTCCTGAATTTTACTTTCTGCCACATTTAAGAAATTTGGCTGTATGCTCTTTACCAGATGTATAATGCAATAGGCATAGGCTTTCAGAGCTTATAACAAGGTAATGTAATTCCAATTTTACTATGATGTATCTTTTAAGTGTATAGGAGGTATTACTGTGAAATTCAGTCTTCAGACCACATGAATATGGTAGTGTTTCCTGGGTATTTTGAAGGAGTTTGGCCTTAATGGAAGGCTTCTTATTCACCTTCTCCTCAAGAGAATATAAGTGTAATGATGATTTATTTTTCCTTATGCTTATACCTCCGTTTATCCAGCAGGTGAAAATGTGTTAAAAAAGAAAAAAAAAAAAGAGGATAGTAGTTTTATCATTTATCTAATGAAATGCAGATGGGTCAGAAGCAATGGACTGTGAAGGAAGATTGGTGTATAATTTTTACTTTAAAATGCTTCTAAACTTGGTGAAAACTTATTAGAAATAGAGGGTTTGTTCTTGGGCATTTCCTATTGTTTGATCTTAAAGTTAGCAGTACAGTTTCTCATGAAGAAATGTATTCTCAGCTTACTATTCCAGGAGCAACTGCTTAGATGCTCAAAAAGGTATTATGTTATTAATATATGATTTTTAATTTTTTATAAAACACAGACCTAAATTTGTTCATTTCTTCTCTTGTTTAGCCTATTTTAAGTTATGTTCTCTATGCATTGGTGGGTACGGTAGGCTTTGTGACCCATTATGTTCTGCCTCAACTCCGAAAGCAACTTCCTTGGCATTGCTTTTCTCACCCACTGCTGAAAACCAAGGAATACTATCAGTTCGAAGTCCGAAGTAAGTATCATTAATGACGCTATTTTTGAACTTTCATTAGTTGCTGACCAACCTGTATTAGCTATTCATGTACTTCATCTTTTTATTATTGTCACTGGTGGAGTATTTCATGACATCTGATTTAGTTATGTCTTAGTTTCTCAGTTCCTCATGCTTTGATTCCGTAACGCTTTACATATTTTTCAACTGATTATGATAATATATTACATGTGCTAACAGTATTTCAGAGCAGTTCCATTAAAGCACAGTCTTCAAAATATTAAGTTTCAAAGTTTGTGCTAATTATTGCCTTATATAATTTTTAGCAAAGTTGAAGTGTTTTTCAGAAGGTATTTCGAGTTTTCAAGTGCTTTACAGGATTAGATATGGTGAATGCTGTTGGAGACTTCAGCTTGACATAGATTTCATTCTTATTGATATTGTTCACATGTTTAACAAAGTTGTGCTCTAAATGTCTGAATGAATAGTTTTTTCTTCTTTGTTTAATCATAAATGACTTGGATCAGTAATCCAGATTCTGTTACTTGAGTTTGAATTGACAATCTGATTTCTTCTTTTTAATATTTCCTGACAGATGCTGCACATGTTATGTGGTTTGAGAAGCTTCACATTTGGCTCCTTTTTGTAGAGAAGAATGTTATCTATCCACTGATAGTCCTCAATGAGCTTAGTAGCAGTGCTAAGAATATTGCTAGTCCAAAGAAACTGGATACTGAGTAAGTAGAAAAGACTAACAAGTAATCTGAGTATGTCTGCTGTGGTGGGAAATGAAATAGTGAATTGTGGAGTCAATGGGAAAACAGTTAATGCTATTGCCTTAAAAATAAGGCAAGGAATAAATAAAATTTTTCTTTATTTGAAAGCTCATGTAAAACTGAGTCACCTTGCCGGCTTAAACTGAATGGAGTATTACAGTTTTAAATTGGGAACCCATGCAAAGATAAACCATTCAAATCATAGTGTATACAATAAATATCGCAAGTTGCAGAATTATCTAGCAGTGTGATATCAGAATTTCCTTGTTGATCTTCAGAGTCTGTAATAGAATTATACAGACTGCAAATTCAAGATAGTGACAGCACATTTAGGTATTTTGTCCAATGTAAACACAAGACTTGTGTAACATCCCTGTAGTTGGTGTGCCAGCTTGCGGTCCCTGTGCAGCTTTTCACTCTTATCACAGAATTCCCCAGGCATTCCAGCCCCTTAATGTAGTCTGTATCCAGACGGAATTGCACACTGCCTCTTAAGTTGAGACTTGATTATAATTCCTCGAGAAGTGTATCTGACTGTCTCAGCAAGTGGATTCAATAACAGGCCCTGCAGTTTTTGCCTCCAAGAACAGTGGTCAGGTGGCCTTCTTTGATTTGAAGTTCTGTTGATTTTTAAAACAGAAGTAGGGGGGAAAAAATTAAAACTATATCAAAAAGTTTTTAGGTACGTGTATTGGTTGTGGTGGTGGTCTTTTTTGGTTTGTTTTTAGTTTAATCCCTGGTCTATTAAGTTCTTGCATTAGGTTAATTAATTTTGTCACTGTACAAGGCCTTTGGGAGAGAGATTGCCATTTGCATTACTTAACGTTATTTTTATAACCTTCTGATCTGTCAGTTAATAACTCCAGGGGGTGGGTGGGGGAATCACTGATGCCTTTCTCCCAGTATAAGTTAGATCAATATAGACATGTAGGAAATACTAATCTAGTATTCAGTAACAGCCTCTTGTTGATTAATCTAGAGCACTTCCATCATTTTTGCATCTTAGTATCGATAACATAAATTTTAAGGCCTGATTTCTGTTCAGAGTACAGGGATGTTTCACCTCTGATTTTCTTTAGCAAGACTCTTTTACAAATAATGCTAATCCTTTGAATACTGATTGGCTTGAGAATGCTGATAGAGAGACTTGGACAGTAACGTCTAAAGAAAAAGTCTGACGTTGTCTTTAAAAAATATATAAATAAATAAAAATAAAACTAATACACACACCACCACCAACACCATGCAAGACAGATGAACAAAAGCAAATCCAAATCTAAACCTTGAGTTTGAAAAGATTGGCATTCATAACAGCAGCAGTTTAGGTGGTGTATAAACCCCTTTCAGACAGCAGATAAATAACTGTTTTCTGTGAATTTCTTATACAGGTTGGGTGCTTTAATGATCACAATAGCTGGCTTGAAGTTACTGCGTTCATCATTCAGTAGCCCAACGTGTCAGTATGTCACTGTTATTTTCACAGTGCTCTTCTTTACTTTTGATTACAAAAGTTTTACTGAGACCATGCTGCTAGATCTCTTCTTCATGTCCATACTCTTCAGCAAGGTAACTTTAGCTACCTCTTTCTGTTTCAGGTCATCCAAAAGGGAAAACTAGCTATACTTCTAACTGTTAACTGATCTTCCAGGTCATTAGTCCTATTGGCACTTAAATCAGTGTTCTGTAAGACCTTTAAGACTTCTCCTTCTCAAAGCACTTATGTTTGCTTGATACAGCATATGCATCTTTCTAAAAATCTCATGAGTTTCTGTTAATAGAACAGTATAGTTCATATTATGTTACTTGCTTCATCGTTGTATCCTTTTTGTAAGTCTGAAGGCTTCTGGTAGACCAGAAAAAACTCTAGGGGAACCAGTAAATTCCTCAGGATATTTGCTGTACTACAAAGCATGTTGATTTTTAGCAAAATTGCTTATTTTTTTTTCTTTTCTCTTTCTTTCCTGCAGCTTTGGGAACTCTTTTATAAGTTGAGATTTGTATATACCTACATTGCTCCCTGGCAGATCACATGGGGATCTGCCTTCCATGCTTTTGCCCAGCCCTTTGCTGTGCCACGTATCCTTTGGAAATGCTGACTTTTTGTGAAGTCATGTCTTTATAAATTCTGAATGTTGCATTATAATGGTGAAGTATTATGGGCTATATCTACTGAATGAGCAGGTTTGTCCAATGAGCATTAATGAAAAACTGTGTACACTTTCTACCTTGCTACAATGCTGTGAGTTGTATGGTAGCAGATAAAGCAGGAACAGAATTCTAACATAAAAGAAGCATAGAGCAGGAGTTATTTCATTCTGAAAATGACATAGCTTTTCTTCTGACAGTCAATTCCCCTTTTCAAGAGTCGCTAACTGTGGTTTTAGATTTTGAGTATTGCTTGTGTAGACTGGTTTGAATGGAGTATTAAGTTAGTATTCTTTATACAATTTTCAGCAAATTACCACCATGTCCAATGCCAAACTGTCACCTATTTCTGTTTGTAAAAGCAAGAATAATCCCCTTTATAGCCAGAGATATTGTAAGGATACGTTGCTGCACAAAAATTCTTGGAGATCGTTTTGCTCTTGGTGTTGCTGTATACTTAATGTACTATTACAGAAGATTAAAAATTTTTTGCTGCTTTTCCTTCCTTAATCCTGTTATCCTGCAGATTCTGCAATGTTGTTTGTCCAAGCAGCTGTGTCAGCTTTCTTCTCTACTCCACTGAATCCTTTCCTGGGAAGTGCAATATTTATCACTTCTTATGCCAGACCTGTCAAATTCTGGGAAAGAGACTACAAGTAGGTGAAATAAGACCTTTAAAGTTTGTGTCCTTTGTTTTTAAACCTGGCACTGTCTAAATGAGTGTTCATCTCCAAGTGCTGCTATCTTATTTTCCTCAATGAAAATTGTTTTAGAGCACTGAATGTTTTCAATGAACTTGTTTCTGGAATAGTGTAGCAGCTGTTTTTATACTACCAGCATCTACTTTAGCTTCTTAAGTAACTTCTGCTCAGAGGTATGAAATTTTGGTAAGGTTTTCTTAAATATCAAAATTGTATTATTATAAAGTGCAGTTGTAATCAAAAAGTGAATTTATGTACAAAAAGACTGTTTTGGGGGGAGTTCATAATTGTATTTCACTTGTCTTCATTGCTCGTTTTGCAGCTAAAACTGGTTAACCTCAATATAGAATCTTTCAATCTTTTTCTGATGAAAATACCATCAATTAGATCATAGTCCACCACTATTGGCAGAGTATCAGACTTGTGAAACATTAGATAAACAGTATAGGGCAAGATAAACTTGTAGTTCTGGTAGTTACAGAGTATTTTTTTTTTTTTATCATTTCACTGTAGTTTTTAAAATGTTCCAAATGTTGTGTTAAAGAGTTAAAGCTGTATTTTCAGCCATAAAATGATAACTTTCTCAAAGCTGCCCTTTCAGCAGTGTCTGCTGGGATGTTAGCTATGCTGATTTAATTGTTTAAGTGTAGTTGTCACATCTAAAGCTTTGTGATAGCTATTTAAACAAATAGCTACACTTGCATCTAAAGCTGAAGATTATTCTCTGGCTACCTTCTGTGGACGAACTTCATTAAGTATTGGGTCATAATGCTATTGTAGGCAGAAAATACTTCTAAATATGAGACGAGCGAACTGGCATATAAAATATTTAAAGGAAAAAAAACTTGGAACTATTTCACTGGGAATATTTTTATCTTTCTGTTGTTAGTAGTTTCTTTCCTTAGATTTTCTTACAGTAATAAATTGTGTTATGTACACTATTTTATTTCAGCACAAAGCGTGTGGATCATTCAAATACAAGGCTGGCTTCACAGCTTGATCGAAATCCAGGTAGCTTTCCTAGTCTGATCTTTTTTAAATCTCTCTCTCTCTCTCTCTCTCTCTCTGAGAAGATACAAATGGTTTTTATAGGATGCATGGTCAATTTGCCCTGTGATTCTTCTCCAAGCCCTTTCTGCTGTCTTGTGTTGTTTTCTCCTCTGTCACCTCTCCTTGCTTCATTCTTTACTTTCCTGTACATTTTTCTTGCTTCTCCACAGCCTTTGTGTGTGTCTGCTTTACTTCTCCTTCGTTTATGATTATAGTATGCATTAAGTTGTTTTGCTTTTTTGTTCTTAAGTAATTAAAAAGCCAAATATTATTTGAGTGTCTCAATGTCATGGTGATGAGGCCAGTACAACAGTCACTACTGAGCTGTTTCTGTGCTCATTTGCTTTTCCACGTTATTATGTGGAATAGACTAATGGGAAATGCATAAGTGAAACTAAAAGAATAATTTGGAAAATGGAGGAGTAGGAGGGGAAAAAAATTTGGTCAAAAATCTTAAACTTCACTTAACGTTAATTTGGAGTGGTTGGCTCGCAAAAGTCGGGGCAGGGGGAGGAGGGGCAGGGAGTTGATGACCTTGAAACAACACTGGTATTAAGAAAAATGTAGGACTTGATGTGAATTGATGACTGACATTCAAGCTTGAGTTTTTCTGCGCATTTAGAAGAAAACCCAAATTGAATCTTCCTGCAGGTTCAGATGACAACAACCTGAATTCAATCTTCTATGAACACTTAACCCGTTCCCTTCAGCACAGTCTATGTGGAGACTTGTTGTTGGGTCGGTGGGGAAACTATAGTACTGGGGACTGCTTCATCCTAGCCTCTGACTACCTCAATGCACTAGTACACCTTATAGAGATAGGAAATGGCTTGGTCACCTTCCAGCTGAGAGGGCTTGAATTCAGAGGTGAGTGTATTACACTTCCTTAACTGTCTGTACCACAAAGTAGACTTCTGCTCTGGAAACTTTAGTTATTTTCAGTTCCATGCTGTAAATTAATTGCTTTGAAAATGAGCTTCAGGGCTTCTTTGTGCCCCTTACTGCTTGTGAGGAAAACTAGCTCTCTCTAACAGAGTTGATACTACATCTCTTTCAATTTTAGTGCGACATGGCTATGATAATTGATTCTTAATGCCACATAACTAGAATATGTGATCCTACCTTTTGTTCATTGGCAGGTAGTTAACCTATTGTTACAGAAACATAATTGGAGATTGGTTTGATTCTAAACACTTTTAAACAGAAGTCAACATTAAAGCAATCGTATAAAATATTTAACTCTTTCTTCTTTTATTTTTTCTATTTTCTCCTAAGGAACTTATTGTCAGCAAAGAGAAGTAGAGGCCATCACTGAAGGCGTAGAAGAAGATGAAGGTTTCTGTTGCTGTGAACCTGGCCACCTTCCTCACATGCTTTCCTTTAATGCTGCCTTTGGGCAGCGTTGGCTGGCTTGGGAAGTGCTTGTGACAAAGTATGTTCTGGAGGGTTATAGTATCACAGACAACAGTGCAGCTTCCATGCTTCAAGTCTTTGATCTCCGGAAAATTCTCACCACTTACTATGTGAAGGTATAATTCAGATTAGTACAAACTGGGGGGGAGGTAGGCTTAGTTACAGCCAGGAGCTGTTTAGTGCCTTGAACTTCTAATAGTTTTCATGAGAGGATCATAGAATGTGATACAAATTATAGAATCATAGAATATCCCGAGTTGGAAGGGACCCATAAGGATCATCGAGTCCAACTCCTGGCACTGCACAGGTCTACCCAAAATTTTAGACCATGTGACTAAGTGCACAGTCCAAATGCCTCTTAAATTCAGACAGGCTTGGTGCAGTGACTACTTCACTGGGGAGCCTGTTCCAGTGTGCAACCACCCTCTCAGTGAAGAACCTCTTCCTAATGTCCAACCTAAACCTCCCCTGCCTCAGCTTGACACCATTGCCACGGGTTCTATCACTGGTGATTAAGGACAATAGGTCGGCGCCTGGCCCTCCGCTCCCCCTCGCAAGGAAGTTGTAGACTGCGATGAGGTCTCCCCTCAGCCTCCTCTTCTCCAGGCTGAACAGGCCAAGTGACCTCAGCCGCTCCTCATACGTCTTCCCCTCTAGGCCCTTCACCATCTTCGTTGCCCACCTCTGGACACTCTCCAGCAGTTTTACATCCTTTTTGTACTGTGGTGCCCAGAACTGCACACAGTACTCAAGGTGAGGCCGCACCAGTGCAGAGTAGAGCGGGACAATCACTTCCCTCGACTGACTAGCAATGCCGTGCTTGATGCACCCCAGGATACGGTTGGCCCTCCTGGCTGCCAGGGCACACTGCTGGCTCATGTATATAGGTCAATTATAGCTGTATAAACAGCTTCATCAAAGGGGGACAGAGTTTAGTGTACTGATAATTACTGGATATTTGCATGTATGAGCAGGAAAATGACCATGTAGTCTTGAACAGAGAGAGGATGCTCTTTCTAGCTGAAACCAGAGTAGAAACTGAAAGGCTATTACCCAAATGCAATAGCTGTGTTGGAAACAAAAAGATAAATAACTAGTATGTTTCTCTTGGAGAAAGCCAAGCAATTTCAGTGTTTAAAAGCTGGCCAAAGCCATCTTTGTGTCTTATTTTTGTGGTTTTTTTTTCCGTTATTGTTGTTTTAAAGAAGTCCTATTACAGCTGCAGTTTTTCTGTAGACCTCAGATCTCCTCAGATAATCTATTTACATACTACTTGTGATCTGTTGTAAGCTACCCTTTCAGAGCTGAGAAATTTCAGGTTGTGGTATTTCCAAAACACACAAACACACAAGGATTCTTTTCCTCCAAATACAAATGTATTAAGCCATCTTGTCTTTAAATTTAGTATTTGAATTATTTTGAAATTTACTATAAATGCCCACGTTCACCAGATAAACATTCCCATTTACTTGTTTTTCTGCAAAATTAGTGAGTCCTGTCCATCCATTTTTCTTTTCCTTATTCCTTAAGTGCATGTTTTGGAACTCTTGATAGTCTTTGAAAAATATGCATGTATTGTGTTTTCTGTGACATCAAATTTGTTGCATCTGTGAGCTAAATAAACACTATTGTGTATCATTTTTGTTCATCATCAAGAAAATGCGTATGTGTTGGAAAAAAAAAATTGAGATTAACTTTTTTTATTGTAATACTGACTCATGTATTTTTAACTACTACTGTTTCAGGGAATCATCTATTATGTCACAACTTCCCCCAAGTTAGAGGAATGGTTAGCTAATGAGACAATGCAGGAAGGACTGCGGTTGTGCACAGACCGCAATTATGTTGATGTAGACCCAACATTTAACCCCAATATTGATGAGGATTATGACCACCGTCTAGCAGGGATCTCAAGAGAGAGTTTCTGTATGATTTATTTAAACTGGATAGAATATTGCTGCTCTCGAAGAGAAAAGGTAGGTATGAATATGTGAGGAAACGTATTCGCTTTTGGAGGATTCTTATTTTTTTTCCCTTGTTGGCTTGACTTATTGTTTATATAAAATTGAAATATTGAATATTAGATATTCAAATATTCACTTATTATTCATATTATATATGTGTGTAATTGAAGCATTAGTATATGGATTATTGGTTTTGATCGGCTCTTGAGATTTGAATTTAAATAATTTCTGTAAGCAGTGTATGATGCAATGTGTCTGCTACTGCCTTTTCAATTACCAGGTCAAATAAATCAGTTGAAACTTGGTCAGCCATTTTTCTGTATAGAGAAGGGTGTGTTTATAGAATTGATGTTGTGTGTTTAGATGTCAATGCTTACAAATCGACCCTAAGGTAAAAACCTGTCACCAATTATGAAATTGACAATTACTTTCTCAGCAGTCATACTGTACCTCTACTTTGGACCACTGGAATTGTTGGCTTGTGAAAGTGATGATCCCTTATCCAAATCCTCCCACCTTTTAAATAAGGATACTAGTATGTTTGTAGAAGAATGCTTTGACTGTTTACAAAAAGTTGTATGTAGTCTCATCAAAGTAGCATTGCATTTGAGAATGAGCAAGAATTGATTGAGATTAAAGGACAGGAATAAATTTGATTTCACTTATTGAATGAACTGTCGGAGGCTTTAGAGTTGAGCTTTACGTTTGGAGTTAAAAGATTAAGTAGAAGCCCATTTTGAAGGATTTAAGATTTACAGCATTCCATAGTCAAGTGACAAACAGCAGCCAAAGAAAATCATTGCCTTCTATTAAGTGACTATCTTGTGAAGCATTTTGTGTAGATATTGAAAATTGGGTTTAATCTTTTTAGATGTGTGCTACTATTATGTAGGTCATTATATACCCTTACAGCTACAAATGGCTTTAAGCTGAAGGTGACTTTCTCCCTGAATAAAGCTGTAGTGTGGGAAAATTAACTCAATGATATACTCCTAACCACTAAATGAGAATCCATTTTATTCACTAAAAATATTTTGTCTTAATGCCATAATCTTGCTAATCAACAAGTTTGTGTACAAGATGCACAGTATCCATGAGGAAAGTTGCATGCATCTGTTCTGCTTACAGTCTGTCTGTCTTCAGATACAGTGTGTGTGTGTCTGCCTTTGCAAATACGTAGAATACTTGCAAAACTTTTTTCTAAAGAATTCCTAATGAAAATCTGAGTGAGAGTAACTGGTGGGGTAGGTACGTGCACATAAGTTTGTATACCTTTTTACGTATTTGGGGTTTTTATTCCTTCAGACAGAACAGTTCTGTAGCAATTCTTTCACTCCATTCACCTATCCTTTTTTCTGTTTCTTTTTTTCTCCTTACTGCAAGCCACTGGATTCAAGTAAAGATTCACCCCTGGTTACACTCTGTTATGGACTGTGTGTTCTGGGGCGGAGAGCACTGGGAACAGCTTCGCATCATATGTCTAGGTAATAAAATCTTGTTCTAAGCTCCCCTTTCTCAAAATCCCTCTGGATTCCTAGGTTAGACGTTGGATAAGTATCTCTTCATGAAAGAAAATTATATTTAATTTCATCCTTCCTTAAACTGGACAGATATGCTATGTAACCTGTCTTCATTATAACAGCCAGTGAAACATAACCAAAGAACAGCAAAGAACAGGGGGAACTTGAATTTGAGCATTTTTTTTTTACAGAACTGATGAAAGGTGAGAGTTCTGGTGTGGGTAAGCACCATGATAACTGATGGAAAAACTCAAACCAATTCAGTTCTGAAAGTAAGCTCCTTTTCCTACTCCAAGTGTGTACCCTATTCGTAAATAGGGAGAAGAAGAGGACAGCTTGTTAAAATGAGGAACACATGCGTCTTGATGGAACTTAGAGAAGACCATTGTGATAAGCTTCACAGTTTAGATGGCTTTGTAGTAAGCGGTTGTTTTGTACAAATCTCCTTAAGCTCAACTCTGTCATCGTGTGGAAATCTCCGTCTTGTAGACTGACAGTTTCAACTTAGTTTAGAAAGCCAATGTAAAACTTAGTTATGTTTCAGGAAACTGTAAGGTGATGGTTTTTAACCAAAAGATAGATATAGATATAGATATAATCAGCTGTGGAAGCTACTGGTTAGCTCAGTACTGACTGTAACAAAACAAAGAACTATTTTACTTCACTTTCAGGGAAACGGTTTACTAATTCCTTTAAGTACCAGCAGATTGCCCCGTGAAGGTCTTGCAGATATGCAGTCACAAGAATAGTGGGAGCATTTGATTTTTCACTGGACTCTGTTAGCTTAGTAAAAGGAAATGATGCCACTGAGCATGAGGAAGCAGTCAAGACTTTTATTCAGTGCTAAAATATCCGTAACTGAAACCACATCTCCTCTTTGATTGGTCCACTGTGGTGTTGCACTCCCTGAAAAGTTTTCTTTTAATAATCTTCAGAATAAAATCAGGCATTCCTCAGAGTTCCTGTTCTCTTTAGTTCATATAAATACAGTCTGTTGCATATATGGTTTATTCATCACATGTTAAGTGCACATAGACACCTAGTGTCCAGGCTTTGCTTATACACACATTTACTCATATGTTCCCTCTTCCTCCTGTCTTCTCTTTTCTTTGTAGGGAAGAATTGTGTGTCTTTCTGTACAGCTTAGTATTTTCTGCCCTTGTCAATGATGATAATTCTGGAAATATTAGTATTTGTGTTAATTCTTGGGCTGCTGTTTTTCTTCCCTCAACAGTAATCTGGAATCCTTCTTGTATGGCCTGCATGCCCTATTTAAGGGCGACTTCCGTATATCTTCCATTAGAGATGAATGGATCTTTGCTGACATGGAATTGCTGAGGAAAGTAGTGGTTCCTGGAATACGAATGTCACTTAAACTGCATCAGGTGAGAGATTTGGCAGGAAGCTGTCTCCAGTTCTTTATTTCTGCATGTTCTTTCTTTTAAAGGTAAAGTGCTAGGAGAGGGATACTCGGGACACTCAGCTCGTATTGCTTGCCTTGGTTGACCATTTTTCCCCAAAAATTGATGCCTAAAGATATGTAGGTAGAAGTACTGCTGTATGTAGAGACAGCCAGCATGCTGTCTTGTGTCATTGTCACACCTTACCACTGAGATATCAGACTCAAGTTTCCAGGGAAAATAGAGGATAGAAATAAAAATAAATAATCCCAGAAAAAGAGGAGGAAAATAAAACGGAAAGGGCATGTGGTAAAGGCGGACAACTGAAAATGTGTAAATATCGTGTATTGTCCTTTGTTACAGCTCATCTGGAAGGTGATATAGAGAAAAAGGGAATGCTGTTTATGCTCAGGGCTTGAAAATTACATCAAATGTAGATCAGAGAATACTTCATGCCCTGCTTCATATCTCCCTAGAGATAATTCCCTTATGAACAACCTCTGATATTTTCCCTCCCTCTTCCTCTTCCCACATATATGTAACTGTCTTAAATGGTTATTATGCCATTCAAAGCTGCAGAGCCCTCTCTAGCTGTCCAATGGGAGTTGTGGTTTTTTTTTTTTCTTTTGAAGTGTTATAATAACAGGCACTTTAGTATTACTCATTGATCCTGTCAGTAAAGTTTCAGGTGAGAAGAAGCAACATGCGTTTCAATAAGCTGAAATTGGGGTTGGTCTTTCCAGTGAGTGAGGGTAAGGATGAGCAATCTCAAATTCTGTCTAGGGACTCTATTAACTAAGATCAGTGAGTACAAGAAAACCGAGTGATAAGCTCTTGGAATTTTTTGTTGGGGGGGGAGGGTACTCTAGAAGAACAATGCTTGGAAGTTATAGTAACTAGGTAAATATTAGCTGTGCTTTTTTAATAATAATTGGAGTTGCATTTTTTGCCTTCATTGCACAGTCTCAGTCTCCCAAAGTTAGCAGTGATTGAATCAACTCTTTCACATAACACAAGGAACTCCCTTAATTTAATAGAATGTAGAAGTGTTAAGAGTACATGTAGCAAAGTAGAATAATTTCAAAATCATTGTTGAGAGCAACAGAAGTACAATTTCAACAATTCTGTAGTGTTCTCGGTATATTTGGGCTACTGTTCAGATTGGGCTTAAGTCACAAAATAAAATGAGGAAAATACAAATATATCGAAGAATAAAAATGGCTTTTCGGAACATCATTGTATTAATCCGACAGGTGATTTTATTCACTTGCAGTGCAATAGCATATTGAGGCTTCAGACAGGGTTGGGAATTTAGCTATTGGCCACTCCATTTTTATCTGCAAGTAACATGACTGAATACTGAATTGAACTTGCAAATTTTGTGTTTTTACTTGACTGGCAGTAACACAAATTGTGTGATAGTATCTGATGCTGAAATAGTCTGTCAAGTATTAATGTGAACTTTTTAATATAAAATACAGATAAAACTCATTGGGTTTCTTCCTGTAGCTATTTTTATATGTCTTAATGAATAGTCAGTGCTTTACCTAGGTGTGTTTTGCAGTTGGAGACTTATGAGTAAGCAAAGAGGCTAAAACCAAAATGCTTCTGCAGGCAATATGAATAGATATAAATTGGCACTGAAACGGGTTGTCCAGAGAAGCTGTGGATGTCCAGTCCCTGGATGTTCAAGGCCAGTCTGGATGGGGCTTTGGGCAACCTGGTCTAGTCGAAGGTGTCCCTGCCCATGGCAGAGGGGTTAGAACCAGGTGATCTTTAAGGTCCCTTCCAACCCAAATCATTCTATGATTCTATAAATCTAGTGTAAAATTCAACTAGAAATGTACTTGAATAAATAATAGGCAGCTCCTTTCAATCATTGTTTTTAAGCTAAAGGAAACAAACCTTTCCTGAGGT
Organism: Anseranas semipalmata; assembly: GCA_013399115.1. Lineage (NCBI taxonomy): Eukaryota > Metazoa > Chordata > Aves > Anseriformes > Anseranatidae > Anseranas > Anseranas semipalmata. The sequence continues at coordinate 26,504 of VXAA01002546.1, read as the reverse complement.
GCGAGATGTTTGCTTTTTATACGTAGTTGCATCTGAAGTGCCAATCATACTTTACTAAACATGTTCTTGGAAACAGGATCACTTCACTTCCCCAGATGAATATGATGATCCTTCTGTCCTCTATGAAGCCATAACAACCCATGAAGAAAATCTAGTCATAGCACATGAAGGGGACCCTGCTTGGCGGAGTGCCGTTCTTTCCAATTCTCCCTCCCTCCTTGCTCTGCGTCATGTGATGGATGATGGCACCAATGAATATAAAATCATTATGCTGAATAAGCGCTATCTCAGTTTCAGGGTCATTAAGGTAAGCTTTGTGTACATTCCACAACATGACAGTATGTTGTGGTATATCTTAATAATTATACCAAACTGCTATGTTAACTCAAATCATTACCTTATTGTTACTGGTCTGTCCTTGCTGGAGCAGCTTTTTCGCTTTTAGAAGTATTTCATCAGAAAATCAGTTCCTGACTTCAAATGTCTTATTTCTTACGCAGTTCTTAAATTTGCTTTATTCTCTATTGCAGCCTGTGTCAATCTGTCCAGCCTTTTAGTGAATACAAACAGCTGTAGTTCCGTAGTGCAATAACATATACACTTGCAAAAGCCTATAAATGGCAGAGCCGTCTATTCATGCTCTCCCTGTTTCTCTTTCTGACACAGCCTTTTTACTTGGCTTCTGTCATTCGCCTTTTGCAGGTGAATAAGGAGTGTGTGCGTGGCCTGTGGGCAGGACAACAGCAGGAGCTTGTCTTCCTGCGTAATCGCAATCCAGAAAGAGGAAGTATCCAAAATGCAAAACAAGCTCTGAGGAACATGATCAACTCCTCATGTGACCAGCCAATTGGATACCCAATCTATGTCTCACCTTTGACTACTTCCTATTCAGATAGTCATGAACAGCTTAAGGAGATTCTTGGGGGAGCTATCAGCTTAGGAAATATAAGAAACTTCATAGTGTCTACATGGCACAGGTAAGTTGAGAAAATGAGCTCTCATTAGCATGTATTCATGCCGTCATATGTCATTAACTAGTCTCATACATGCCAACAGGGCATAATTTATAGTATTCAGTTGCATAAAAATAAGCCTTGACTTCTATTTCAAGCACACCTGTAGAATATGGCAAGTGGAGATTAACCTGAAGATTAACTCTGGCACAAGGAGTTAATCTTCAAGGCGTACAAGAATTAAGCCACAAACTGTGAATGACAGCTCGGGGAAAAAAACAGAGGACAAAGTCTGGGTGCAAGAATTACAACTACAGTTCTAATGTCGGATGTGATAATGAGAGACAATGCAACTTGTGTTACTTTTTTTTGGTACTGTTACTTTTACTGTTTAATCAGGACTATTCAGCAGGATTTCTGTCTGGTAAACGTGCAGCATGCAAGTGTTAATATTAATGTTGATAGGGTATGCTTATAGTAACTCAAGCTTTAGTTATTGTTCAAAATCGCATGAATGCTTATAAATATACCCTTTAAGTCAGAATTAGAACAAGTAGCTAGTAATGATAATATAATCCACCTTCCTTATGACCTCTCGGTAACCCAGTACAAAACTCTTGGTGTGCTGTATTTTATAGGCCATAAGAACTTTTACTTCACTTCTGGTCCTTTATGACTGTGGCTGCAAAAGCAACGGTGGCAGCTTTGTGTGGCATTCAGAAACGTGTCCCAGTTCTTACCAGTTCCAGGAGCTGGTGCCATAGTTGGAACAGTCCTGTTGCTGTTCTGATGGTCATATTTACACTTAGACATCTACCGCACATCAAAACAGAACATGCTGCTTCACCCTGGAATGTGCCGTATTTACTACAGTCTGTGGTGTATGTCTTCTATCACCATCTGCTTGTCTGACATGTGGGTAGAGCAACAGGTGAAAGTATAACACAGAACAGTATTTGGATCCAAGCTGTTCTGGATCCCAGGGGCAAATAAAATTGGAAATGATTTCTGTGTGTTTTGAGTGGGACAGAAAGAAAGGAGTAGTAAAAAGTAGGAATTGAAGGGAAGAAGGAATATGTTGTGTTGTGTGTCCATCTGAGGTTTACTAATGCAAACAATATGGTGAAAAGCCTGTGTGATTATATACACTAGAAGACGTTGGCTAACCTGCCATCTGAATGTTCAAAATTCACACAAGACTTCATGATTCACATAATTGCAGTGTGTTTCAAACAACTATGAGTATGTTACTGAAGGTAACGAGAAACCAAATAAAACAATAACAACAAAACTAGCAGCAATAAACATTGTTTTCCTGCTCATCTAAATAGACAGAAGATTTTTGCAGTATAAGACTGTGTATGACTGGTATGTTAAGGAGCATAAATTTATTAAACAAAATAACCGAGATGTTTTTCCAGCATTTTATATTTAGAATTTTATCACATCAGAGGTGGCTTTTTCTTTAAAAGCTACTTTATCTGAGCACTTGGCTTATCATAACTGTTACTTGAATAGCTGTCATGAAGAAAATTGCAGTCTCCTAGAAAGCAACATTTATACCTACAAAGCCTATTCTGAGAAAATAATATTCCCTAAAATCAGATAAAAATTGACTTTACGGATTGTGCTGAGTAAAGCCTTTTGCTTGTCATCATAAAGCATTTCTTAGAATCCTGATGTTCAGGTGGCCTGACTTAATATCAATTGCATTATGTTTTCAGACTAAGGAAAGGCTGTGGAGCTGGCTGTAACAGCGGTGGAAATATTGAAGATTCAGACGCTGGAGGTGGGGCTTCTTGCACAAGTAACAATGCCACCATCAATGAGTCGCAGAGCAGCATGTTGCAAGGAGGAGGGAATGGAACTACAGGGCAGGGACCTGGAGCAGTACAGCACCCTCCTGTTGCACCTCATCTCACAGCTCTTCCTGCAGCTCATCCACCAACTCATCCATCCACTCTGGGTAACGTTAAAATAAAACAAGATAACAATTTTATACAAGTACAATCCTATAGTCAGGACTGGCCTTTCTGCTCTTTGGATCAGGCCTAGGCTAAACGAAAAGAACCAACCAACCAAACAAGCCTTGATTATGTATTATTAACACCTGATGGATTCATCTCAAACTACAGTGCTGTTTTGTGCGATGGAAAGTTCCCAAACAGATTTAACCAATAGGAGTATAGTTACACTGCCAAAATAGATTAAGTAACTTTTTACAACACATCTCTATAGATTGATTGATCTTTTGACTTCTGTCATACTGTCCGCTAACATTAAACTTTCCACTTTTTGTGATTGTCTTTGTAGTTCTTACTTATCCAGTAGAATGGATTGTCTATTTCCGTAGCCTTTTAGCTGAATCCTAGCTGAATCTGTACGCAGCTGAGGTTAGTGAGGTGATGAGCAGTAAAACTGAGAAAAAGTTTTCCAAATGCTGCCTTTGCTCAAAGAATAGAACTGTATATGGAGCTGAATGTACTGGAAAATTTTTTGATTTTTACACAATGTAATTAGGTCTGCAGCTGTCAAGAGGTATATACAAGTGCTTCATATAGAAATGACACTAAATAATACTCAAACTGCTATTTTTTTCCACTTAAAGCGCATTAAAGTTCTCTTAATGTTTAAAAACACTCTTGCTCTAACAAATTTTTTGATCCAGTTTTTGAATGTCCATTTGATCATATTATGAAAGAATAGTTAATATTTTGAAACATGGATGTCTCTACCTGGTATACTGTCTTCAGTATTGGGAACTTAAATGTTAACATTAAGAAACAAATCGTTAATGTGGTAAGAGCAAGGCTGAAGCATTTTTTCAAGCTATTTGTCTTGCAGGGATTGTGAATAGAACAGAATGTGGGATTCCAAGATGAGATGAATGAAATGTATTCAAATGCTCTGCTATATAAGTGCAACAGATACCCTCTCCTGCAGAACCACAGTTTTAGATGTTGTTGATTAGACCCATCAATTCTGTATCCAAGTGCTAAACATTTGTGTATCATAAATCTAATGTGTGTGGGAGGCTTTATCAAACTCTGATTCTGTATCTCTTATTTTTAGGCACCAGTCACAGCTCTCACTCTGTGCAGTCAAGCCTTGTCAGACATTCCCCTGCCCGTGCCTCAGTAGCTAGCCATTCATCTTATTGCTACGGCAGTCGTCATTCATCTCTTCGCACGTCCACAACAGGCTTTGTGCCTTGTCGGCGCTCTTCCACCAGTCAGATATCCCTTCGTAACCTCCCATCATCCATCCAGTCCCGCCTATCTATGGTGAACCAAATGGAACCTACTGGCCAGACTGGGGTCAGCGTGCAGCATGGCCTGCCCTCTTCTAGCAGCTCCAGCCAAAGCATCCCAGCCTGTAAACAGCATGCCCTTGTGGGCTTTCTAGGGACAGAAGGAGGAAGTAATGCTACTGAAGCTCAGTCAGGTGGTAATGCAAGCCCTGCAAATCAAATGCAAGCCAAAAAGGATGACGTTATTTACAGAATCCAGGTGAATAGCCCAGAAGAACAAGTCAACCTATGCTTCTTTAGCCATGTGCTTTTGTTAGTGTTATCTTTGTACGTTGTTGAAATCCCTGTTTTTAAATACATGCACAGTCTGGAATGCCTTAGTATTCTCCAGTTGTAAACTGCACAACAGTTGTACTAACGTAAGGAAAAGCTTTTCTGGACAAGCAGCCTTCCTGCATGCTTAGACATCCCTGTTTACATGACTTTTTTGTTTTCCTGTTGTACAGCTTTAAGAGTGTCAGTCTTGCTCTATGCTTAGTCTGTTTTTATTCATGACAACAAGTAAAGCTAAAGAGCTTCATCTGCAGGGCTGAAAGCAACTAACTTTTCTTTCAAACCAAGTAGGTTTTCCACAAGAGTAAGTGTAAAAATGCTTTCACTTTCATTTTACATATGTATGTGTTCTTTGGTTATTGCCACAAGGCTGGATTACTGAGCAGCAAACAGTCCATTGACCAAGTTAATTATTGGCAGCCTTACTAGTTCTTTGAAAATCCAGAAATAGGTGTACTTGCTCTTCTAGCTTTCATTAGCCCCACATACATGTCTTTGGCAGTATGTTTGGCAGGGAAACAACAAATAGTAGTATTTAGTAGGACAAATCATGACAAACTTGACTTCATTGCTGACATCACTTCATTTTAGAATAAACTGCATCCTTAGGCATAGTTAACTTCATCTAAGCTAATTAATTTGGTTAACTAATTTTACAGGTCTCTCTGCTTAGTAGCTTTTGTTTGCAGACAAAGGCCCTTTTATGAAAATGTTTAGTTCCTCTGTGTGAGGAAGATGCAGACAAAGTTGACATATGCCCTTGGATAGGGGACGTTAAGCAGTTCTCTCTGTCCTTAAATAGGTAGAAATTTTTAGGAGTTTTCTCCTGCTGCTCCTGTGGAAAGGCTAGTTTACTTCAAAACAACGGGTGGGTCTCAGCAAACCATGCTAGCAGATAAATAGCTTCTCAGCCTACCAGTGAATTCTTCAAGCCAATGTTTAGGATATCATTCTCTTAAAAGTGATGAGCCAGCCCTAACAGCTTGTCGTCACTAAGCTCTTCGCTGCTACTGGACCATGTGCTGCCAATGCTTACCTTGTGTCAGCTCAGACTCTCTTCCATGGGCCATTATAACTGAAAGAAGGGATGGGGAAGGGTGCCAGACAGCAGTGAACCGGTATATTGTCAGCTGTTTCTGAAACCACAGCCTAATTTCCAAATTCTCTGCTGCTCAAGTTTTTTTGTAGTCTAGAGCTTGAGTTTGCAACATTGGAATCAAAAATCAATTTCTGTGGGGTTAAGTCAGTTATCTGGAAGCATGCAAAAGGTTACAGCTAATATGTTTCTTTTAAATTTTGGCTGAACTAACAGTCAAAACTCAATTCCTACTTATAGTTAATGGATCCCAGTCAAGTACTGGAAGGGATCAACGTGTCAAAAAGGAAAGAGCTGCAGTGGCCAGATGAGGTGATACGGCTAAAAGCTGGAAGAAACAGCTGGAAAGATTGGAGTCCTCAGGAAGGCATGGAAGGCCATGTAAGTTTTTTGTTTAGAAGACGACAAGATAATTTAAAAAAAAAAAAAAAAGGCAGTGTTGTGATTATATGGCAGTCTGCCTAGATGTCAAGGCCAATGACACATGTAGTAGTAAGTTGGATCAGCAGCTGTCTTCTAAGTCAATGTTGCTGGAAGAGCATGTCTAGAATTCTAATTTGGAGCAGAGAGATGTTTCTGCAACTGTATCCAAAAGATGCAAGATGATTCAAATGTTGTCAACCACCTCTCCTTCCTTGCCTTCTTCCAGCTCTTGTCATGAACTGTTACCTCAGGCATTGTGTTTACTCATCCAGCCTTCATTTTCGTTTCCTTAAAATGTTAATACCTGAGCAAATACTGAGGGTCAATTTACCAACCGGTCCTTAATTGAATGGTTAACAGTATTTGTTTTTTAAATTATTCTGATGAAAATCGAGCCAAGTAGATTAACTTTAAATGTCTTTGTTGTATAATGAGTACATAATAGGTGTTTCCTTTCCTTTAAGAGGGAAATATGCTATAACTAAAACTTGCAAAAGCATATTATTCAAACTCAGTCTCCCTTTTCCCTAGGGGTGTTATATCTGCATATAGAAATAAAAATTCACTAATTATTTGGAAAACATCTCCTAATTTACTTTCTCTTTAAATGTTTGGTTTTTTGTTGTTGTTGTTTTTTTTAAAGCTCTCTGAGGCTTTTTGTTTTTTACTGAAGCATACTGTTTTTAGACCTTTGGGTCTAAAGATGATCCAGAGAGTATTCTTTCATTGGAAAATAGTACAAGGGAAGAGTCACTAATATTGTGTCTGCATTGGCTCATTGATGCCGCTGTATTTCCACTTGCAATATGTTGGTTCTGGCACTTGATAAGAATTTGCTCTGATAGACTGCTTATTTCAACTGGAGGTATAATTTGTATAGTGGATTCGGGCTGGATTATGCTGTCTGAAAATGCACATCACTGTGAATGTGTGCAAACTTCACATAAGAAATGGCAATAGGCTGATAACATCAGGGTAGATTTGGCATACATGGTTATATGTATGTGAAGGAAGGGCCCTAGACATAAATTCCTTCCACAGATAATTATATCACAGTTGACAGCGTGCCCCCACCCCCTTAAGAGGGTAGGATTAGCTTATATGTAACATCTAGGAGTAGAATGCTGTTGTGAATTTTCATAGTTAAGGTAGGTTTAGACATTATGCTTTGGGGATTTCCTTGTTAGCTATTGCAGATAAAGAATGTCATAAAGATGATGAATGTAAAAGGTCATACTGAAATGTGTCCTGGAATCATGAGTCCTGTTGCCTAGTACTGGACAACTGTTGGTTTTTTTTTTTTTTTTTTTTTGTTTTCAGTAGCATCCCTTGCGAATTGCAGCATGCTGACGTGTACAGTGATTGTTACTGAAAGATTAAGCTTCTGTTCTGGATGTTTCCCATCTATTTTTGGTGCAGTATACTGGCAGAATTTTAGAAGAATGTCTTAACCTAAGAAGAAAGGGGAAAAGCACCAGATTATCTTATGTGTGATTAGGAGGAGCGGATTTAACTTGATGACATAGTCTCCACTGCCTGCTTCAGCTGCCTGTAGTAAACGTAGCATCAGTAAAGCCATTAGTTCTTAGGACAATCTTCCCTTTCTGATCCTGCACCTTCTGCAAACAGGCAGAACTGATTCTTACCTGTTGGAATGCTGTTCATCAAGCAATTTACCAGCCAAAGCATTATTATTATCAGTGCTCTTGGTATGAAGTTCAGCTTCAGAAAAACACATTTCCTGGTATTACCTATGTAACAATAATTATGGCCACATTTGGAGTGGCATATAGATTCTCCTGCTGCATGAAAAGGGAAAAGAAGCAATAGTCAAAAGCAGAAATAAGCAAAAGAGGAAGTGGAAGAGAATGGTAAAAGACAAGAATAAAGGGAAAATGGATGAGAAAGACAGCCACACTGTTCCTTTTTTTTGGGGGGGGCACGGGGATATGGGATAGGGATTTAGGAATTGTGACAAAAGGTTGGGAGTCATAGCAATAAGATGTGCGTGTTCTGCATCTCATTTCTTGAACTGTATAAAGTATCAAAATGTGTTCTAAGTATTGTGAGGAGTAGGTTGTGTTAGTCCTGATAGTTATGATAAGGCCCTTATTTTAATACTCATCTATGGGTGATAATACAGGATAAGCTTTTAATTTGTGAGCACTACATAGTCTCAGTTGTTTAAAACTTCTCTACTATGTAGAAAAAGCACTTTTCCTAACTGCTTCTTATTTTGCTGAGGTTACAGCCTAGTGTATATATACTACACAAAGACATCATACAGTTTCTTCAAGGAAATGAAAGTTAGCAGTTGTCTTTGGATTGGAGCTACTTCTTTTTCCAGGACTTAAGGTTAAGGTGTATTCTGCTTTATATTTCTATGTGATAGCCTTTTTTTTTTTTTTTAACCTGACACTAGCATGCAGAAGGCAACCCCCAACAGATTCTTGTCACCTCCTCACTATCTAGTGACGACATTTTGCATGTTATCGGTCGTAGAAGATATTAAAAAATGTAATCTTACTAGTGTCAGAGTTGCTCCTTTTATCAGCATTAAATAAATGCCAGTCGTGATAGAACAGGTGGTAAAACTGAGTGTGGGGGGATGGTTATAGTGAGTTATAATTTATGTACAACTTTTGCATATATACACAGTTTTTAAGGAGACTTAATATTCAGGCCTTTGGAGTCATCCCCTGACTGTCTAAAAGGCACCAGTTTTAAGCTGGACAACAAGAATGTCGTACTTAGACTTTATTGGGAAATGCTTTATGTGTCTGGGGATGGAATATTACTTTATATGACAGCATATAAAGTTTATATGAACAGAATTTGATAAAGTCAGACTCAAACTGCTTAAATACCATGCTGTTGCATCAAACAAGGGGCAACCAGAGATGCTGTGCTTCCCTGTCTGAAATGCTCTCCCTGTGGATGCAGTGTAGATCACATGCCGAGGACAAAGCTGAATCTCCTTACTCAGTGTCAGAGAAATCTGCAGCTGTCAGCTGGGTATAGGAAGGATTGGGGGGGGGAGGGTCTTATAGATTTGGTCTTGGAAGATGTAGTTGCTTGTTGTTTTCTGTCCTTTTTCTCCTCCTGTATCATTAGAACTTCTACAAACTGTGTTGTCCTGGATTTTGTGTTTTATTAAAAAGAAAAAAAAAGTGTTTTTGCTTTTCTACCTTACCTTGGCTTGAGTTTAGGGTTCTTTTCCCACAGCTGGCAAACTTTCTGTTTCTATAGAGGTGGAAATACTGAAAGCCATGGTACTGGAGCATCCTTCTGGTTCTTTTAGGACATCCAGACGTTAAGGGTGTAAAGCAGCTGAGTGGGCAGTTGGTCATACAAAAGGACCTGTACGGAAAAGAGACCTTCTGATGGTCAGTATCAGGCAGGATCCTTGGAAGCAGCAGATCAGAAGTACCTGAATTCTTTAGGCCCAAGGGAGTATGTGACAGTAGTATGTGGCAGTGTTTCTGAAACCCTTCATCTTTGTAATATATATATAAATATATTTATTTTAAATTATCTTTGAGTAACTTAATTTAAAAGATCAACCTAAAATTCACAGTGAGTAAGGAACAAAATTAGGCCAAGGGATTTGACTTAAAGAAGACAGGTTTTACACCTAACTCCTGATAGCTACAGTTCTGTGCTGTAATGTGTTGCAAAACACTGAGATATTTTAAAAGTATTACAGCTGCAAAATTACTACTTCAAAATATCCTGACTATATGTACAATTTTCCCAATTGTTATTCACTTTGCATGACCTGTTTGGCTCTGATTTTGGTCAAGTTGTTTGTGTTGAAATTCAAGTCCAAGGCTGGCTGTTCTCAGGTAAGCTGCAGATCTCCAGCCAGACTTGGATGAATAGCTTATCTGTGGGTATGTGGTTACTGAAAAATGAGCAGCTAAGTCAGTGTAGCACGTGCACTATTGCTCCCTTTGCCCTGCAAGGGCCCTGAATTATCAGCCACAACTTTGAAATGACAGCTCTCCCTATGAAACTCATGTTTTATTTTATTTGATTTTTTCCAGGTGATTCACCGCTGGGTGCCTTGCAGCAGAGATCCAAGTAGTCGGTCCCACATAGACAAGACCATCCTGCTGGTTCAAATTGAAGATAAATATGTTGCTGTTGTTGAAACTGGAGTCCTTGAACTTGGGGCTGAAGTGTAAATCTCTGAGACTTAAACTTCCCCTTCTCCAGCGGTTCAGAAAAGAGAAGGGTCCAGAAGCAGCAGCTCCCAGGATATAAAACTTCAGTCCAGTTGTAGGAAAGGACTTGAAACACAGATTTGTCCAAGTCCCTTTCCCCAAATAAACAAGTGTAAGAAATTTTTAAGTTGTTAGCTGCTGAAGAAACATTTGCATGAAGGATAGATTTGTTGAGACATATCTTTTTGTTTATAAATTTTGTTTATGCATTGCGTAATGCTTTAAATCAACAAACTTTTCGGTTCTAAGATCAGAGCACCTCATATTTTTCTAATTGTTTTGCCAAAAATTGCCATGTCTTGTCACAGAGTGTGTGGAATTCATCCACCTTATTTTAAAGAAATTGACTACAAACCTTCAGTTTGGTGAAACACAGTGTAAACGTTTCAGGAGTGGCAAGAAGAGACTGAACAGATGTATAGATTCTTATTCCTTATGAGCTAAAACATTAATGAGAACTGCACTAATTTTTTTACAGCAATGCACTAAAAACAACCCTGAGATTGCTGAGAACATTTATTTATATATATAAATATAAGTATATAAAATACCATTATTTAAATTGCCTTTGGGATTAATCCCCTCCCTCTCCATATACATGTTGATGGTAAGGGCTGTGCCATGGGTTTGGTTCTATGTTCTGTATTTCGTACAAGTGCATTTGCTGCATCCTCTTCACAATAAATGGTAAAATACAAATATATAGAAATGTACCTGAGTATCCCTGTACTACATCAGAATCTATTGTGGTGGCAGTGGTACCTCAAATCTATACAACACATCCAGCTTTAAAGTGGGCCCCAGTACACTATCTTTCATCTGTCTTCCCTTAGCTAGCTTTGGCTACCCTGCTTCTTTACACCCAGAGCTGGCTATGTTGTTTCGTTGGCTCTTCTCTGGCAGATAGTTGTTTGAGTTTTGTAGGGGAGGTGCAGGTCCGTGATAACTTCATGGATGCTCGAAGGTTTTTTGATTCCATTCGGTTAAAAATAAATAAAAACCAACTTTTAAAAGGCTTTTATAGAAGGCACAGCCCTAAACTTGTATCACTTTTACCACCTTGCCTTTTCTTTCCCTTTAGTCTTCATTCTTTTCTATGACTTGAATTTTATTTTCTGTGATTATATATTCTATGTAAGTGTAATTTGAGTATTTATAACTGTGAAGTTGAATTATTCATGTGTTACATATCCTAGGTTTTATTGTATTTTTTTAAATGTGTGTATTCAGGGAAACAAGTAACTCAGAACTATCATGGGAGTGTGAGAGGGAAACTGGCTTGGTTTTGACTTGCAGTTCCTATGACTCACTTCTCTTAATCCGTAAGAAAAAAAATGTACCTGTTGTGATTGTTTCCTGTTTCTGATCTGTAATTATGTAGGATTCTGTGCGGAATCTGCACACGGTCCTTCCTAGCTTTTGGGAGCAGCCATCTTCTTCCCAGTCACCTCCGCTTCTTTCTAAATAATGTAACCAGAAGAGACTTCTGATGTACCACAGAGGTTATTGTAATTATTTCTCTGACATCAGAGAAACCCTGTCCATTATGTACCTAATGTAAGAGTGAAACTATATGGGATGAGGAAAGAAACAAAGGAAGAAACGGCTACCTAAAAATTATTGGTGTTATGATTCGAGTCACTGTATGCTTTCTAGCCATGAAAGGGTAATTGTGTGTGCCTGGTAGCTGGTCAATTGTTAAAACTTCCCAGTGAATATACTGGGCCTTGCTTACATCATACACTATGCAAGCTTATACCAAGTACTGTGCATTTTACAATTGCTTATTGCTATTTGGTTTATGCATATTCAGTTGCATTTAATCCTGGTAGAAATGCACAGTTCTGAATCTGCCAACATTGAAATAATCTTGCTGTTCCACATAGTTTATCATATGTGCACATTATAGTGTAGTTAAATTCACCTCCTGTGTATCTGAAAGTGTAGTACTGTAAATGAACCTTGGTCAGCAGTCTGGTAATTTTGCTGTCAGGAACAAAGAAAATGTGTATATTTTAAATTGAAGATGTTTTAGTTAAGGTTTTACTGTGTGTCCTTCCCCACGGGTAAATTACAGGGTTTCCTGTATCATTAGTAATATTGCTTCATAAAGGTTCTTTAGAAAGAAGAGTTTGTTCGGAAATAGGCCCTCATTTGATATTAGTTGCAGAAGGGTTTTTTTTTTTCTGTATTGAAGCCTTGAGGTAAACAAATGACTGAAAAGCAAAATACACAGTTGTTTTATCTTTTGATCTTTTGTTAAACTTGACTGAAGCAACTTTCAGTATGTTAACCTATTTCACTGTCTTCGCGTGAGATAATGGCAATGTCCACTGCTGGTAATAGATGTGAAAGGAATTAATGAGTTTTTAACATAACAATTCTAGAGAATACTAACTGCCTGGAATTAGATTAGCAAACAACAGATGGGAAAAAGAAAGGCTTTTCCTAAGGGAGAAAGAGAATTGATGGATTTTTTTTTTTTAATCTTTAAGGCTTTCAGCATATTGCCTTCAGGAGATGCACTTTAATGTAGCCAGTTAACAGTTAATAGCTTCTTCAGATATTCAGCAGACACCTATTGCGAAGCCATTTACATAGTGCTCCTGCCTATTTGAGATCTGCTCAACAGAAGTCACCTACTTGAAATTTTACTCTTCCATAAGGCTTTGGAAAATTAACTTTTTTTCCTTTTTCCTGCATTCTGAACTCTCAAGATTGATATATGATTGTATGTTGGTTTGTGCGAAGTTTGTGTCTTGGTTGCACTGTGAAAGTGACAAAAACAATTTTTTTCTTCTAACTCCACGCAGGATAGATCTGTATGTGGAAAACTGCTCTAGATGGACATATTTTTTGTTGTTTTTCTGTTCTCTGTTTTTTTGTCTTGACATGGTATCTTTCTCCTGTTGTTGTGGGTGTAGAAAGGATGACTGTTTTCAAAGTAGTCCTGCCAGTCCAGATGGAGCTCAGCATAGAACGGTTTGGGTTTTTTCCTAAGCTTTCATGAAAACCTATTATAGATGAGTGCTTTAACTCTGTCCACTTTCATTGTGTGATGTTCTCTTGCTGTAAGAACATTCCAGTTAAGTCCTGTTGTTTTAGCTTTCAGATAGATCCCCATCTGTTTTTTCTCACCTTTCTTTAAAGGTGGTATCTATGTATACATACATACTTACTGCTTCCTACAACAAATACTCAATTGCAGAAAAGTGCTTAAAAGCCCCACTAATTGGTTTGTGTCCATCAGTAAAAATGGCTGTTTAAGTCTTTTCGTATTTCACTTGCCTGTGAAATCTTTAAAATAGTGTGAAATTTAAAACAAAAAAAAACCTGAAATGCATATGTGACACCACTGATACCTATAATTGTGCCACTTGCACTGTATGATAATTGTGATGAATTCAGGGGACCTCTCTTGTGATTCAGCATCTCTGAAGTTATTTCAGAGTTGGCAGGAGAACAAGGGGAAAGATTTTATTTTTTAAATTCCATCTAGATTGAATGGTTCCTGTAGCCACTGGGACATTTGGCATGTTTCTGAGTGTTGACCTCAGCTTTCCCACCAGCTGTATAATTCATCTCCAGGCATTCCTTACCACCTTGTTCACAACCCCTATGGGAACTGAAGAACTCTTCTCAGAAGCCTAGATGACTGGTGAGGTGAAAGATGGAAACTTGCGGCACAGATCCATGCCCTTGGCTGTTTGACAAGTGGCCATAAAGCTTTGCCTGGAATAGGGTGAGTGGGGAGAAGAGATGCCTTGCAATCGGATCCAACTTCAGATCATTTCTCTGATAATACACATAACATCATACAGCCTAGGAGTGTAGATACAAAAACGCTGCTTTAAAGATCTTTCTCAATTACAGGACTCTCCATTCACAAAAATGGAGCAGGATAGGTTGCATTTCTTACAATTAATATTATTCAAATATTATTCTACTTATATTGGATTTGGGGTTATACCACCACAGGTTTTATGTACTTAATTTTATTAAGGAGTTTTATACCTATTATATAGGCATCTATTCTTTTCTTGTCTGGCTTAGTATTTGATAACCTAATGCAGTACATTCAGTGAAGCTGGACTCTTTCAGAAATTATACTGGTAATTACTGGTGCCTTAGTAAAAAAGTGGGTACATAACACCTTGGTGGAAAGTAAAGCATGTGGCTTGTTTCACCCCAGCATGATATGCATATTTCCAAAAAGGTGATTAAGATGGCTGCTCCAAAAGAGTTCAGGAGTATACATACATCACTCACAGTCACAAACAGCTGAATATGAGCAATTTGTATGACTTCTGGTATGTACAGTTCGAATAGATAATCCCAGTACACTTAGTCCACAATGCTGAACGATGGCGATCAAATAGCTGGATATGTTAACTTCTTCAACAAAGATATCCCCCCTCCCAAAAAAGTGACAACAAGCTGCTGAATAGGAAAGAAAGAGAGGAGTAGAGCATAAATGAGAGAATGGCTTTGGTTTTTAATGGACAATGAAAATATGTTGCCTCTACCAGCAAATGGATACCTTGCCAGGGATAGGGATATATGTACCTGCGTGTCTGTGAGTGTATGTGTCTGCGTGTGTTACTGGAAACAGCCTGTAAATATTGTAGCTGTTGAAAATGGAAAAGGCAGAGAGTTTTTTGCAACATGTTGCAGCAAAAGGACAGTATTGACAGTGGAGAAACACTGAGAAATAAAAAACTTTTTTCACGTGTTGTCATTTATTGCATATTACGTTCTCCTAAAATGTTGTTCTCACCAATGCCCTATAACAGCTACTAAGTTTACTCAAACCACCCTTTAATGAAGGATTCTCTTCTAAAATGATTTCTTTTGTAATTGAAAGGAGAATCTTGCTTTTTTTTTTCAGATATTCCTTTTTTCTACCGTTCTTATGGTTTTACATAAATACTGAGTAATGTGTGCACCCTTTCCTACAGTTAAAATGTTTTTCTTGTCTCTGTTCAAGGGTAGCTTCTGTATTTACCATATATTTTCCCTTCTCTTTGAATCTCTTTTCAAATCCTAGAGCACTAAGTACTGTCTTCATGCTCAGTAATTTTCTATTCTTCATACTTCCCAGGAAACTATTTTCCCTAGTGTGGTTTAATTGGTGAGTTCAGACTTTCTGCAGTCCTTGATCTGATAGCCAAGTGCAGCATTGTGTGAAGTCCTGATGAATGCTAGTCTCACATGAAGCACTTGTTGATACAGTGATACTAATTTAAAAATACGCAACTGCCATCTCTATACTGTATGGTCTCAGGCATCCCAAGTTGCTTCATGCTAATGCAGAGAATTACAGTATCGTCTTCCTGCGAGTTAAAGTGAATCTTTCAAATAAAGACGATGTTGATTTATTCATTGGATAGCTCCGGGTGTTACAGAATAAATACTGAATGTGGTTTTTTTCTTTTTACTGAAACAAAACATCTTCCACCTCCTGGAACTTGCCTGTGGTAGACAAGGTGGTCTGACCGACAACTGCTTTAGGCCTCTAGGTTACGACTGAAAAGGGAGAGTGCAAATGTAACAAGTGTTATCCCACAGGCTCTTAGGGAAAAATGAGTCCTTTTTAGTAAAAGCTAGCAAGCTTCACTGAAAACTTCAAAAGATCTGTAGATCTGTAACTGATAGCTGGAACCTCAGGTGCTGTTTGTAAGTCTATATTTTTAACAGTGACAATATCAAGAAAAGGGGAGGAAAAAAAATATAAGAAGCACTTCTTCCTTTCTGAGGTACGTTCTAGCATGATTTAGGGGTGGCAAAGGAGAAAACATTTATACTGTAGCCCAGTGTTTCTTGCTGTCTGTGTCAGCCTAAAGAATGCAACTGTTCGCATTTAAAAAAAAAAAAGTGATAATAATTGGTGGAGAGTGGATCCCAATTAGTGGTTGCAGTCTATGTCCTGGTTTAGTTTTGCCTGCAAGGAGCCCAATTCACGTGCTCCAGGACTGCATCTCCATGGGAGCCAAGGTACTGGGAAGAGGGGGAAGGTTGCTTCAAAACCATCTTCCTGGTCGGTGCTAGCACGATGCCTAATGCGTGCCTTCGTTGTAATGCCAAAGGTCATCCTGTAGTTCGTTTTCAATCAGTCTTCCTCTGAAAAATAATTCCTGTATAGAAAGAAAGAGCAGGTGATAGTTAATTTCTAGCAGAAAATTATCGCGCATACTTTTAGTATCTCTGAAGCGTTTTCACTTTTGGTTGAATTAGCTTAAATGGATTTTGCTCTGGCTTGCCAGCAATGGTGGTGGTGGTTGTTATTTTTTTCCCTGTAGCTACTGGTGCAGAGCACCTTGTCCCGGGTGTATGGAGTTGATGAGGCCAGGTCCCCCAAATGCTGTTGGATGGAAATTCAAGTTACTGCCCAGTAGGATATGAGCTCACACAGTTCAACCTCTTGTGCAACAGATCTCAGTTTTAATTTTAACTTCTTCCTGGCGTGTCAGCCTGTCGGGCTTTGCTACGTGAATAGCACTTGCTGTTATGCTGTGACTGTGAGCAAGGGCAAGCCTTGGACAGATGCATTTTGGCTGAGCATTTTGGTTCCTTCCTTGCGTCTGCCTTTGTACTTCTATCACAGGAAAGTCAGGTTATTTTTCAGCACCTGTTGCGCATGGCAGCACCTGTCTGAGGTACACATTGGGGCTTCTCTCAAAACAGCGGTGAGAGCTCATCTGTATGTCGGAAGCAAGGCTAAACAAGGTAGGGGCATGCAGCAGCAGGTGCTACGTTTACCTGTGTTATGCTGGGTGCAGGAGCACGCCGGGTGCGGTGGGACTGCGAAGCCCTAAAATGGCGCTGGGCCGCTGGCGACCCCGGGCACCTCCGCCTTCTGCTCGCGGCCTCGCTGCTCGCTCGGGCCCCGTCCTGTCCTAACCGCGGGGCCGCGCAGCCGCCGCCAGGGGGCGGCCGGGGCCTGGCGCTGCCGGGCCAGAGGGGCCGGGACGGGGCCTGACGGGGCCCGGCGCGGGGCTGAGGGGGGCCGGGCCCGGCGCAGCCGCTGCCCCATCCCCGGCCCCGCGGGGCGCCGTAAAAGAAGGCGATGCCTGCGATTGTGGAGCGCTGGTTTTTATGTTCCCACCTGCCTTTCTGCTGGCTCATCCGTTCTGACGAGCCGTCTGATGGTTATTAAACATTTTTAATGATGCCGTTTGCATCTCCTCCCCCTGCTACCACCACCCAGGCATCCAGATGTTTCTGCTAAGCCAAGCAGCAAAGCTGCTGGCAGCGTTCGCACGCGAGCGGCTGGCGCGGAGCATCCCCGCTAATCCTTGGAAGAGGAGGCGGCAGGACTGGGGGGCTCCGGCCGGGGGCTCCTGCCCTCCAGCATGCCGGCTTGCTGAGCTGGCTCCAGACCCACGCAGATCAGGCACACCGAGGGCTGTAGCAGCGCCATCCGTCCCCTGCCATAGCCCTGGTGTGAGCTTGGGGCTGTTTTCAAGCAGCCCTTCACCCCCGTAAGTGCTGTGGCTGGCCAGCATCGCTTGCCCCCGTGTCCTCCCACAGTGGCCAGCGCTGGCCCAGAGCAGTGCAGGACAAGTGCTCCGTGAGGGCAGGGCGAGGTTTCTTCCCCGCTCCATCGGCCGATGCCTTGCAGCCTCAGAGGCCCCGATGTGCTGCAGAGCCCTGGTGGGCCTGAGGGCTGCTCGTGCTGCCATTGCAACGTGTGGTCCTGGCTGAACCTCTCCAAGAGGCAGAGCAAAGCCAAGCACCCCCCTGCTCCCAGTATCGCGGTGCCTGCACCTTGTAAGTCGCTGAGCAAGCCCGAAGTCCTGAAAAGGGGCTTTTGCCACGGGCTGGATTCCCCACCCTTCCTTCTCACCCGTTCTCTGTGACTGGGGCGTATTGGCTCTTTTCTGTGGTGGCAGGGGTCTGGCTGGGAGGCACCAGCAGTGTGGGGAAGGGTTGAGCGCGGTCCTCTGCCAGTTAGCTCGGCTCTCCTTGTAGCCCTTCCTCCAGAGCAGGACCAGTTCTCTGACTGGCAGTGATCCCATGGCCAGGGAAGACAGTAAGGGCAAGGAACAAATAGCGAGAATAAGGAAGACAAATGCACTGGGCAAAGGACACATGAAGAAAGAGGAGGACCACCTTCATCTTTCTGGCAACAGCGAGTGGTAAAGTGGGGGGCTCCAATATTGCTTCTCAGCCTCTTTACAGCAACTCCCCTGAGTTTAAGAAAACCAGAGACGCGTTCCTCAAATGGGCCAATTAATTTTGAATACAATCCTGGTTTAGCAAACACCAGTCTTGGAAACTACTAAAAAGGTCGCAATAAGCCACTTTCCTTGCTGTAACACTTCGTACATTTCACGGTGCATCATCATTCTCCTCTGATATACTTTGTCAATACTACTCCAACACTTCGGTAGCAGTGCATGTGGCACACCTGCGGGCAGGGACGTTCCCCAGTGAGAGGGATGACTCCTGTCCTCCTTTTCTCGCTGTGGGAACATCAGGGTTTTGGAGCAACGCAGCTCTCCCTCCCCTGCGATGTAGCTGCCGTGGGACATTAATTTTTCCTCTCGCGCGCACTTTGTATTTGCCAGCGCTCTGAGCGATCGGCCCTTATTGTTCCCTGACACCCACGGAGAGAGGAAGCTGACTCCCTCCGAAATGTCTCTCACTGCCGGTGCAGTTGCGAGCACATTAATTCAGATGCGAGGAAAGCAAAATTCTTCACAGCTCGTCCCTCTGTGGATTGTGAGGCAACAGCTTCCTCTGGAAGAACAAGCGCTCTGAGGTATACTAGGAGCAATTACAGACTACTGCTTCCCCTCTTGCTGTCGTCCTTAGCTCAGCGTTGTCTGCTATTAAAGGAGCGGTTTGTTCCATCACGGTGTACGGGGTGCATCCAAAGCAAGGCTGGGGCTGCGTCCGCCCCTGCAGCTAAGCAGAAGTTAGCCCGGTTGGGAGGGACGGAGCTGATCGTGGAACCATCTGGGCTGGAAAACACCTTCAAGACCATCAAGTTCCAAAGCGGCATCCGCGCCCCCCATGCTTTGTTTTGACCGAGACCGACGCTAAGCCACCAGGTGGGATCAAGCCAAACGGCGATCAGCTGGAATCCCCCCAAATTTCTGCCCCGGCCTTGCCACTGCCTCTGGCGCTTTGCATTGCGAAATCCCTCTCGAGTGCGATAACAAATGGAAGTGACCCGTGCGATGAAAAATCACTCCCAAACTCGGTGTTGGCTGCGATCGTAAGTTGATCGGTATGTTACGCTACGCTGCGTGACTCCCTAACTCTTTTAGATGCAGCTGGTTTTCGTTATGGAAAATAGGTTCCCTAGGCGAGTTTCCTACAGCCTGTGCCCGATCGCAGGCGCTGAAGGCGTGTGGATGGCAGAGGCAGCGCAGGGAAGCCGGGCCGGCGCGGGGCTGCCACGGGGCCCACTGGCGAGGCGTGCTGGGAGCTGAGCTGTGCGCTCCCGAGCACCGAGCAGCGCCTGTGCCAGAGATTAGCGGTGAGCGGTAGGGGAAAAAGCACAGCTGACTTTTACAGTTTGGCGTGGTGTACCAGCACGCCCACACCGATGTTTCTCTCCCGACAGGAGCCAAATTGCATAGCTTTATGTAACCGGCTAAATAAAGCGAGCCTCGGAGGAAGGTGGTAACGCGGCCCGCTCCCCCGCCCTATCTGCCAGCCCCCTGCCCTCCCCCGGGCTGCTCCCATCCCCTTCTCCCCCAGGAGGACGTGGATGGATGTCCCCGTCACTGGTGGCCATCCCACAGGTGGCACTGGCTGCCTGCCCTGGCTTGAGGCTGCCCGAATGCCCGAGGTGCATCAGTCCCTGTCTGCACCCCGGCAAGCTGCAGGGAGCCCCAGCACGCTCCTTCCCATGGGGCCAGCACGGCCACGGGTGGGGGGACGGAGGAAGGGGAGGGGGAATTCACACACGCCGTGCAAAGCGTTAGGTGGGAATTGTGCCGGAGCTGGAAGCGCGTCACCCTGCAAACAACTTATAGGCAGTGCCTGGGGATGAGCGCGGCTTCACCGCCTCTTTTAGTGCTCTCGTTCAGAAACATGCACGCGCTCGCCTTTCCCGTTGCTTCTCTAAACGCCTTCCTCGCCAGTCTGAAACGAAGCCCCGGAGGATGCAAACGGTGGCAGCGAAGGGAGCCGTGCCTCTGCTGCGTGCACAGCCACAGCCGGGCAGGGAGATGCGTAACTGCAGAGAGCTGCTTCAGCACGAGCTGCGACTGGGGGGCAGCTCTGCGGGGAGCGGCTGTGCAGCGGCTGGAGCGAGCAGCCAGGTGCCAGGGCCTGGGCTGCAGTCAGCGCTCCGCTGCCGTGCGGCCTTTTGGATCACTGCGGCTCTTTGCACCTCCGATTTCATACCTTCTCATAGGTGAAAACGGTTTTATCCACCTCATGGGAGAGGAGGGCTGTGGGAAGCAATTTCTGTGTATATTCGTCATGCTCTAATGGTTTTCACGGTAGTGCTGCAGCGTCTCATCTTGGGTGCAGGAAGGGTTTCTGAAAAACCCCAGCCCCTTAGCACAGGGCATGTATGTAAAAGGCTGTGCTTCCAAATGGAAGCGCTTGGAACTAAGGCACTGAAATAAAGTTGTGCTTTCCTCCCTAACTATGTCATTCAGTGCCTATTTGTTACAACGGTGCTTCCTTGCTTAATTTGGTGTAAGTTTTGCATACATTTTCTGCCCGACTGCCCGCACATGCTGGGTGTTGTGCAGTGGAGGAACCAGGGCGCTGGACGGCCCGTCCTGCCTGGCACGTAGGGCCAGCGTCCTGCAGACAAACAGTGCTCGGTTCAGCTTCTGATGCCATCTGTGGGCGCCAAGAAGCCAAATGAGAGTGCTTCAGGCGGGACCCATCTCAGCTCCGTTCACCACCGACGGGGACACGCACCGCGGTGCCGCCCTGATCCGGTGGCCGCTGCCCCTTCTCCTGCCGCGGCTTCGGGCACCCGTTGCCCAACCGCCCTCTCGGCGAAGCACCTTTCCCTAATGTCCAACCTGAACCTCCCCGATGCAGCTTCATGCCGAGGAAACCTCACCAGAAAGCTCCCCTCAGCGCAGGGAGGTGAGCAGAGCAGTCACCCTGTTGATGTTCCCACGGCTTGTAAATAAGCTTTAACAAAGCTGAGAAAGAGCAATGACAACAGAGACAGCTGTCAGTCTGTCCCTGTGCAGTTTTGTGATGCATGCCCCCTGTTAACTAACCTGTATCAGCTGTGCTGCGAGATGGTGCACGTGCATATACGTATGTGTGCATACAGACGGCATAAGATGCACATTTTGCAAGGCACAGATTGGAAAAACATCTTCTTGTTCTGTGTGAGTCTGCTCGTATCATTCTGCTAATGGAGAAAGTGATTTTGCATAAGTTCGGACATGCAGTTGTACTAGGATGTGTAAATAATTTATGTGTATTTTTTGAACAACTTAGATTAAATACTGCATATAATACCTTATAATTGAAGGCATTAGGATTTATAAGGTTAAATCAGATACAATGCAAGCATAATGCAAACTGTACAATGAAATAATACAGACTCTTGTTCCCCCAAATTGCGCTGTAAATGTGACTTAGGCAAGCATGCATGTTTTACCTGACAGAAAGATTTAAACCTATTCAAATGTCTTTGGTCCAGGTAAGAGGGGGAAAAAGTTCTTTTATCCTTGGTGTTGTGCTTTGCAGTAAACTGGCAAACCGTCAGACAAACAGAGGCCATTTTGCCATGTCAGATGTGGATGTATGTAAGGAGCACGTCTGGACATCTTCTCATCCAGGCGCACAAGCTTCTCCCTCCTCTTGCTCGGTAAGCGCAGCTCCGTGTGGGCGCATGCTGAGGGCAGCACCTCGCAGCTGCGCTCTCCCGAGGGCTGGAGATATTTCCACCTGCGAAAGCCCTGGCTTTGGCACCTGAGACCGTGCTTTTTCTCACCAGCACCTGAGGAAGGTATGTGGGTGAGAAGGTGAGGAAAATAAAGAAGCAGTAAGGAACAGAAAATGCTCTGTTCTCCGCACAAAGAGCAATGCTTCTCTCCTTGAGGGTAGGGTCTAATGAGTTTTTATCATGAGCTTTTCATCTCTCCTCCTACCCAGTTGAAAGTTCTCCCACGGGATGACAAATTTGTGAATGGCTGGGGATGCTAGCCAGAGTTTTTCCAAAGTAACAGCTGAAATTTAGAGAGTGTTGCTTCTCTGGCCTGGATGACGTTATTAAGATGTGTTGACCTTCACAAAAATCGCCGATTAGCTGAAACGGGCAGAAAGCAGGCAGGAATGCAGCTTCCCCCGTGCTGCTGGCCAGCTTTTGTGTCAGATACACTTCCTTTATCGCTCCCAAGTGGTGCAAAGAAATTGATTTTTTACCGCTTTAGCTATCCATCCACCACCTGCATTTCTCTTGATATCATTGTGCTGCTCTGAGGGCACCTGGCATCTGTTCACTGGCGTGCTGAGAGCTTGCCTAGACAAAGTGCTGATGGAGGCACCGGGCATTTCTCTGCTCATCAGAGCTGCCTGGTTCGTTTAGTCAGCAGCTCTCCGCACCCCGTGCTATAGGAGGATGACATTGCAGTTCGGCCCGAGCCTTCCCTTCAGCGTGCAGCTATGCTTTTGCATCGGTGCTAGACCAGAGCATCGCCTCGCAGCTGAGCTGATGGACAAACTGCCCCTGTGCTGGCCACCATCAAGGTGATCGCTCCCAGCTGAGGCCACGAGGAGATAACATGAGCAAGCCAGGGTGGCCACGCTAGTGATCAAAAGTGCAATGTGTGCACCTCTCCTTGCACTGCTCGAGGTAAGCGCCTCTCCCTGCAGGCTTGTTTCTGCCATGCCAAAAAGTTGGGTGAGTGCTTCCTGTGAGGTTTGCTGCCTGCCTCCCGTGGCCTGCTAGTTGTGTTTTCCAGAAGTGGTAGGGGGGGAGATGATGAAGAGGAGCATTGAGATAGGAGGAAGAAAGGGACCTGTTACTGCCAGTGAGAGTGTGCTTCTCAGTGGGCCTCAATTTTAACAGGTCTTAAAAAAATAAAATGGTGCCTGCTGCTTTCTCATTGTAGAAAGATACTTTCCCGAGGGTTTAAAATGAAGTTTATCAAGGTCCAGAGGGGCATTTCAGAGGGAATGATTATGCCGCGTAACCATAACAAATATACTTTCCCAGACACAAAATAAATTCTTTGTGCTTCATTATCAGTTCTCTTATGGGATGTCTGATTGCTTGTGCCAATGTTTTCGCTCAGGCTTTTTGCTCCCGGTGGAGGGTTGCTGTTATCCTCCAGGCAGGGTAGGGAAATGACGAGGCTGACGGAGTGATCCACCGGGTTTTCTGTATTCATGAGGCTCCACGCCCGTCACGGGGAGGTGGAAATCCTTGTCACCAGGGAAGGACGCAGGAGGCTCGGGGCGGATGAAGTTTGCGTGCTCTTCCTAATAAGCGGTGCTTTTCCTCCTGTGGCCGCGCAGCCTCCCCGAGCCAGAGCTGCCTGGAGGGCCAGGTATGATGAGCAGAGCTGCCAAGGCCTTTCCGTGTCAGTGGGAAGCCCTTGATTATCACAAGAGCCTCAAAACGTAAAGGTGACATTCAAAGGACCATTAAGATAACAGCCAGGATGAATTCCTTTCCAAATGCACTTAATAGATGCTTTAGTTTGAAATCACCTTTCCTGAGAGAAGGAGGAAAAGGCTAGCACATGTGACTTGAAATACACAGCCTACTCCTTAATTAGGTACAGGCAGCTGCTTAAGAAAGCAATAGCTTAGCCAGGAGAGGTAATGAGATTAATGGCCGAAGTAACAAGAATGCCAATATATGTGACAAATAAGTATTTTTTATCTTTCAGCCATGAAAGTCCACCGGAGAACACAGCACCAGCCCCTGCCAGATGGTTTTCCAGCACAGCAGGTACAGGCACAGCACAGACAAAACCACCTCCACCATGAGAGCTAGCTTCCCATGTTCATGGCTCTGTGGAGTCTTGGGGATCTGAAATTGTTGGTTTGTTTGTTTTCACTGCTAGTTTTTTAGTAGCTGTCTGCGTGTCGGGTGGGCTCCCTGCAGGGTGGTTGCCTACAGCACGCTCTCCAGTGCTCCTGGCAGGCTGGGTCTGAATGAGGCACATGCCTGGGCCGTGTCCTTTCTCCTGGAAACTGTCCCACAGCTTAATGGTTCACCCTGTTTGGCCAAGGTGTAGTCAAGGAATGTTTCGTTTTGTTCCAGTTTTTCCCACTATTCCCTTGTGACTCCTCCCAGAAAAATACATAGGTGTGTGCACATGTGTGGCTGGTTCTCCATCCTGCTAACAGTCAGCTGCAAGGAGCAGCAGATGACAGCAACCTGAGCCTGTCTTCCTGCTGCAGCAAAGCTGTTATCTTGCACGCATTCATATACATTTGTCCAACTCAATTTTGAAAGTATCAAGTAGTGGAGCTTCTGCCACTTCACTCTTGAGAGATAATTTTGCATATCTCTTCCTGATACTTCACATTTTCCCTTCCTATCTTTATCCTTGAATGCTAATTCCATCCCAGTCCATTCTGCTAATTGGCTCCTTGCTCTTCATAACATTTAAACCCTCTTAGGTCTTCCCTGTCATCACTTGACTGTGCTACGAGCATTAACTCTTTGCACTTTGGTCTTTTCCTGCTTGCACCCAATTAAAGTTTTGCCACTGCCTTTAGGAAGCAATGCTACAAATCTTTAAACCTGCCTCATAGGAGGAGTGGTGGAAGTTACTCTTCAACTCGCTGTTTGGAGAGGGAAAAAACAAAAAGTACAACAAAAAAAGTCAAGGAGAAAAATAATTTCAGCGTGAATAGAGCAGTTTGCTTCCTTCTGAGGAATAATATTTTTAATTACACATGCATAAAGTTCTGATCAGAATGTTGGTTTTAAGTGCAAAATAGAACTGCTTTGTTTATAGCAGTCTGCCTTGATCATTTTCGCAATCATTCATTGCATGCTGCTTAGTTTGCTCATCTCTCTGCCAACTTGCCACTACAAGAGCTTAGTGATATGGTCTAGTGGAGGACTTGTTAGTGTTAGGCCATAGGTTGGACTAGGTGATCTTGGAGGTCTCCTCCAACCTAAACGATTCTGTGAAAGAGTGCCTGGCCAGGCGGACCTTTAAATGCTTGCAGTGACCACAGGTAAGAAGTCTAATGGCCCAAGTGATTTAGCGTTGGCAGCTGCTTACAGTGCAGAGCTCTCCTTCACGTTGTTCTCTCTTGAGAAGCCACAACAACTCGCTGTGAATACTGCGAGGAGGTGCGTGTGGCAAGCAGGGGCTGGGAGCCTCTGCCAAGCCCTTGACCCATCAGAAGGCAGCGTGAAGTCTGCAGCCGGCAGACGGAGATGAAATCTCTTTTAATGAGTGAGCCACTGCGGGGGCTGGATGCGAACTAAACCCTTCTGGGCTTGGGGCTTTTGGCTTCCCAGCGACAGAAGCTGGCCTAAAATGCCTCAGCGTATGGGATGAGCAGTCTGACAAATGTGCGTTTGCCCCAGCAAAATTAATTTTAAATGAATCCACCAGCTAGAATTGCAAGCTTAGGAGATACAGCGAGCATGTGATAAGGTGGAATGTATTTGGGTCTCGGTAAAATGTTAAAAAAGAG
Source organism: Anseranas semipalmata (assembly GCA_013399115.1). Taxonomy (NCBI): domain Eukaryota; kingdom Metazoa; phylum Chordata; class Aves; order Anseriformes; family Anseranatidae; genus Anseranas; species Anseranas semipalmata. The sequence continues at coordinate 614 of VXAA01002546.1, read as the reverse complement.
TTCCACAAAAATCCTTTAAATTTCCTTGGCTCTGACAAAGACTTACCATTTTAAAAGCTGCCCAAAGCACTACTAATAAAGGATAGCTGGTGGCAAAGTGCTGGTGGAGAGCGCAGGCGGTGCTGTGATACGCAGTGTTAAATAGTCTGCAGTCCGTATTCAGTAATGCCCCCATGCAGGAGCTGGGGGAAGGAATATCTGTTATCCAACTGCTGTCCCTGGAGCACTGAATAGGGAGCGGTGGGCTCCCACAAGCTCAGAGAAAGGAAATAGGACTGGAAATAATGTGGTGAAACTTGAGCAAAATGCAGCATGATCCCAAAGCATGGCAGCTCACTGGGCGAGCACGGGGGCAGAAGCACTTGCAGGGGCTTAAGCTTGGCAGCAAGCAGTAACCCATGCTTAAGTCTGCAGTGCTACGGACTCCCCCAAGATATTTATTCTTTACTTATTTCCATGGTATCTGAGCACCGCAGAGATTATATAAATAGATGCTTTCTGGAGAAAATCTTCTCTCTGCTAGGGCACGATAGGAATTTTAGTTACAAGCTTTTTTATTTCACAGTGGAGGGGTGGGCTGTGTTGAGAAGACTGAGAGCTGAGGAGGGATGGAA
>VXAA01002545.1:162800-183457 GCA_013399115.1 Anseranas semipalmata | reverse complement strand
GGGAGGGAGGGAGGGAGGAAAAGCATTGCTGAGGCAGCTCGCCGAGCTGGACACGTAACCAGGTCACTTCCTTTCTGGCAGCTTATAAAAGTGCTGCAGGAAGTCTGCAGTGTACGCTGGTGTGAGGTGGAGGGAGAAGCAGGGGTGGGAGAGGACAGCTGAAAAGTGCATGCATGAAAAAAAAAGAAGGAAGAACCCTAACAATTAAGTGCGTAAAACCTCTACAGGTTAAAAAGTGATGAAATCATCTCGAATTGAGGCCAGAAGGCAAGCACCTGTCAGCTGTGCTGAACTGTATATTATTTTCTGCAGCTTTACAGCCATTGTATCCTCATGCCTGACTTTGCATCCTAAAGCCTCTGAATACTGAGGGTCACAAACTCACGGGAGGTGACAGCAACAAATTCACACTGGTGTCTTCAGGAAGCAGGCACGGGCCCTCAGGCTGGGAAGAAGTTGCCTGAAGATTGGACTTCTCAGGGACTGGGGAAGCTGAATGGTGTTGGTCAAGCGTGTCACGTGTGCCCGTGGAAGGGGCAAGTGCAGCTGGAGGTCACATCGGACTGCGTCTGCAGTTTTAGCTCTGCGGAGGGCGTGTAACTGGCTGCATGGCCACGTCCACCTCAGCCAGCATCCTGCCGCTGAGCGGAGGTGATGCCGGATGCTGCAGAGGAAGGGGACGCCCTCCCCTCTCACCTTGGGTGGTGAATGCAGCTGATTGCACAACCCTCTGCAGGCTGGGGGGGCCGGGCAGTGACTTCAGCCCTCGATGAGCTTACGGAGAGATGTGGCGGCGGGGCGGTGAGCCAGGCACCTCGTGCTGGCCGGCCCCAGCTGCGGGCAGTGCCAGGCTCTGTGCCTGGGTTTGTAACGTCTTGCGCTGGGACCTGAGGGGCAAGCAGGGGGGAGGAAGAGAAGAATAAATATTGGCATGATTGAAGGAATGAGAGGCAGTCCTTGATGGGCTCTGTCCTACAGTGGCAGGTAGTTTTCTCCTGTTTCTGCTTCGGCAACTTTTGCTGTTGTCTTTAAAAATGTGTACAAAATACTGAACTGGGCAGGATGGTTTCCAGTGCAATATTTATCTCCTTTTCTCTTTTAGGAGCGTAAGGAATCAATATGCAGCTTCTTTTCCACTTACCGGTGACAGTTATTTGGTTTTCCTCTGAACAGCAACAGTGTGAAATGTGACTTACGTACTTGGCAACCAGGGCTGCACCCAGAACAGTTTATCATTTACTTCAACAGGTTACACATTGTAAAAGGATGGAACAGAGCCCCGTGTTAAAGTTTAACCAGACGTTAACTCCACCCTGGCAGCACATGGATACCACCCCTTGAACAGATCTACAGGTGCACCGCATTTCTTAACAGCTCTGGCATTTCCAGCTCAGAACACGAACATCCAGGAAGATGGGGAGGATATGTTCTCCTGTGCAATGTATAGGATAATAACACCACTGCCAAAGAGCAGTTCAATACTAAATATTAACGCTAAGAGTATACCTGACAGGAAGAATACTGCTCATTTTCAAGAAGTTTTGTATTACTGTAGTATGCGATAAAAAGTTCTATTTCAGAAATACTAGCCTGTTCAACAGCACCAACCCATCTGGCCAGCACCAAACCAATCTGACAAGCACTTTTGCTTCGGTCTGGTTTACTTTTTGTAAAGTGGCTTCTCCCCTTTTGGATTATGGCCAGGAGTGGAAAACAAAAGGCTTGTGCGAGAGGCTGTTCCCCAGGTATCTCTTAGGTCCTGACCAGAAACAGGATGTGCCGACGATCCTGTAAGATAGCTTGGGCTCATGTGCTTTCTGGTACAAACGCACAGATTTAAGAGATGTTTGAATAATTCAATAAAGTCCTGTCAGACACATCACGCTTGGGTGCTTATCCTCTGAGAACACGAGCCTCTCTTTATTCACTCAGTGGACGCTACACTGATATGCTTTCTCTTAGCATGTCTATTGCGGCAAGGGCTGCTTCCACTGATGAAAACTCTGGTCTTTCATGGGCACCCTTCCAGACTGCATCCCACCCAGGGCATTCAATAAATGAGTATGTGTTCATCAAGTCAGTTCCCTGTTCCCTTTTAGTTCTTGGAGTGCTGAAAAAATATTCTTTAGCCTTGTTGCTTCCTTCTCTCTGTCTATTTAGCTATATCTTGGTAAGCAAGACGGTAGATAGAGCTGTCCCTCTATTCTTTATTTCTGGTATCAGGAGGATATCAGACATGAGAGTGGGTTTTGGCTAAAATTAATTTGCTTTTCATGTGGGGAGAAACAGGGCCTGGGAAAGTTAATACAGTAACTGCAGCACTGGATCAAGGCTGGTTTGGACCAGCTGGCATCCCATTTTCCATTTGTAAAGTGCACGTAACTCTCTCCCGCTGCTTCTCAGGAACTTAGTGGAGGAAAAAAAGATTTATTAAGAATTAGCGTGCACAGAGGTGAAAGAAGGTATCTATTCTTCTTAGGATGCAACAGCACAGAAAGTCACAAGGTCTAAATTTGGGGTGGAGAAGAAAATCCACTACAATGTCATTTTGAAAGCTTTGGTTTAGTCTGAGCTGAAGTGTGGAAGTCCTCAACTCACTCTGGATTTGAAGAAAAAGCCCACAGAACTTTGCCTTGGCTAGACTACGCACAGAAAGCTGTTTTGAACATTGGGATGTGCTTAGGCATGGCGTGAAGACGCTCCAAACAGCCGCGCAGGTGAAGCAAGGGTGGTTTCTTTGTGAACAGCGCAGGGTGCGGAGGGAAGCCCTGGCAGGGAGCGGTGGCCATGAGGACCAGCGTGGCAGGGTGGACACCTTGGCCTTCCCTTTCCCTGGGCTTTCCCATGTGCAGAGGCTGCCAGGCTCAGAGAGCAGAAGTGTTAAATTGTCACAGCAGGATCGGCGAGGGGAGGAGCAGCAACTTCCCCACTTCCATGGGACTGCGGGATGTGTATACAGTTATCTGCGACAGGAGGACTGCCTGGGGGCAGCGGCTCACGCGGTGATGGGGAAGGGCTGGGGTGCTGCTGAGGGGAGAGAGGAGGAGGAGGAGAGCCACGGACCAGGCGCGTGGCAGAGGATGCAGCAGTGGCAGCGGCTGGTGGGGCTGGCTGGGGGCAGATTTTAACAGGTGCTCTGGGAACCAGTTGAGCTTCTCACAGCTGGCCCAACCGGCTGTGCCAAATACCTCCAGCACAGCCCTGAAACCAGCCAGCTTTTATTACCGAAGTGTGCGAAAAGCTCTGCAGCTCCAGCTCCAGGGGACACGGTAAGCAGGTTTAGACAGAGTACGTCCAGGAGGTAAAGGCTCTGCGAAGATGCGGATCTCCTCCCTCACCCTGTGCAGGGTGCTGGGGCAGGCTCTGTGCAGCTCTCCCCCCTGCTGTGATGCCTCTTTACTGGTGCCAGCTGAGTCTTGAAATCTCCGCCTGGGAGAGATGAAACACTCACTTGTATATTGAGATGGGATGGCTCTAGGGCACAGCCGCACTTGGCTCTGTTTATTTCATTATCTTTCATTTGTTCTTTGGTGTTCACCCTACCAGAAATATAATAATAATCAGACAGATAAATTAAACAAACCAGAATCTCTGCCTAAAGATTCAATAAAAATTGAGCTTAACCATCTAATAAGATCAAACAAACAAAAAAACATTCTTAATTAATTTTCCTTTCCTTCTTCCCTTCTATTTAATTTAATTAGAAAAAATTCTGGGTCCAGAAGGGGAGCTATCAAAATCCTTTGGGAAAGACATCCATTTCCAGCCCAACCAAGAAGAAGTTTACACTGAATCTTGTACAGGGGCTTCTGTTTTTGTGGCTTGCAGCCCATTTTCATAGTTACAGAGAGATGTCAGTCTCTCAGTGCTGCAAATGCTTACATCAGCAGAATTCCTGAAGCTTCCAAAGTTTGTCTATTACTGTTGGTTTGTTTTTGTTTGAAAATCACAGTACACAATCCCAAATCCATCAAAATGAAACAATGAAAACAGAAGTGACCGAGTGACTCCTCCAGAAAGGAGCCAGAACCGCTCCTCCCAGCCCTGCCACATCCTGGCATGCCAGACCAATAGTGGACTTTGCACCCAAGCCAACCACATGAGTTCATGTAGTGAGTGTCCATCCCTGCAGGAGCACCCAGGCCATCCGAGCCACCCAGCCTGCCCTTTCTGGCAGCACTGCTGTCTTTCAGGAAGGCGGCAATCTGGGGATGAAGTGGTGAGATGGGATCGGGGGCAATGCAAGACCTTCTTGCCCCCATCCTCCACTGATTAAATCTTGTTGTTATAATTGTTATAATTAATTCAAATAAAGACCTTAACTGCTCCAAGCTGTATTCACATTTTCCATCACTGAAGCTCTACAGGCCAGTGAAAGGCATTTCTAGGAAAGCGATACCCCAGGATATCTTTAGGCAATAAATTATCCTTTCCCCACTCCCCCTCCCCACTCATTTCATTTAAAAGTGAAGGGTGCTGAGTTTTATTAGGCCCCCTCTTGTCATCACGGGCCATGATTTGCAGTCCCAGGGCCAGACTTCTCTTCCCTGTTTTCCCCCACCCGCCACAAGATCGAGTTACATTAGACAGAGAGGTCTGCCAGGTCATGGCCCCGGTCGCTGTCACCTACTTCCCGTTTCCTGCAAAACCCATACGTGGGAAGGTTTTCCCTTCATCTTTTAGAAGAAACGGCCGGAGGGGTAGTCCGTGCTGGCAAACAAAGATGCTTGCTGTATTTGTGCGTGTGTGTGCTGATGGACATGGCTGTACCTATGTGCCAGATAGGAAGAAAATCTGAAAGGGAAAGGAGGGGAAGTGGTTACGGCTGGGTGTCTGGAAAACACATTTCCCGCTCTTGCACCACTTGTCACCGCCTTTCAAGCAAGCCATCACCCTGACAGCAACGCACCGCTGCTCTACAGCATCCCCCTTGCTGCCCGCACGCATGGCGAGTTGGCCCAGCTGCCACGCCGGGATCTACCAATTATTAAGCTCAAAGCAAAGTAAAACAAACACTGACACAAGCATCAGTGTCAGAAAGGGAGCAGAGTGCACGCTTGCCAAAACCACAAATGGTGTGAGACCCATGGGGACCCAGGTGGCTGCTCAGAGAGCAACATCGCCACGCGCCCGACCCAGGGGGAGCACAGCGGTGCCAGCCAAGGGATGAGCCAGGGTCTCAGCCTCCTTTCCCAAGCAGACACTGTGGCTCCGGGAACACCAGTGAGCGGCAAAAAGCCATCAGGACTGGTCAGGGAAATCTGAACTCACAGAAGCTCTTGCTCCCAAGTGACACAAGCAGCAAGTTATGAATTACAATCACTGCCGGGGGATCATCAACGGTATCATTGCAGCCTCAGTACTGGAAAACAAAGACGGTCCCCTCAGGGGAGTGGGAGAACCAAATAATTTTCCTTCTTCTGTGTCTCTTGCATTAATCCCTGGTGAGCTGCCTGTCTTCTGTGCTAACATAGCCCACAGCCAGAGCTGAAATAGAGGGCTGACTTTATCAGACTCTGCAGGTTGGTTCACTCTCCTTTATGGAATCAGTAACAGGAAGGAATTTTCTTTCTTATCTAGGAAGTGAACATAAAATTGTTTTTCCTCAGGCTTCTGGTTTAGCTGAGTGGTATTTGCCATTAAAAAACAGCAATCGTTAACTGTAGTAGAGGGGGGCCCCTTTCCCTAGGAGGGCACTGGAGACGGCTGTCCCAGCATCTGGACCGAGGGGACGGGAAGCAAAGCAGTCTTTCCCTTATGAGTTATTAGCAGCACAACGGAGGTGTGAAATGGAAATATAACCATGTGAGAAGATCCCTCTCCTGAAGCAATATGAGCAAGTAGTGATACCAGATTTCTTTTTGAAGGTATGCTTCCAAGCCTAAAATCCAAAAAGAAATTTCAGCACTTGAATCTTTAAGACTCTTTAAGTATATCAGATGTAGAAGAGTGTAATGCAAGTGGGGAGAGACGAGAGAGACCAGCCCCGAGGTATTCAGATGGGACAAGGAATGAGACAAGGCAAAATCAAGGAAGCTGGCTAGAGGGGAGCTTCACAGAAAAAGACAAAAGAGATCCAATCCTACCCTGGGATGCCAGTGAGAGTCTGTGAGGGATTCACATGGGGAGTGATGTGTCTGAGGAGAAGGGAAAGATGGTGTTGTAAGAGACAGTCTGCGTGCAGTCCTTCCGGAGTGGACAGGAGAAAATAGCAAAGAGCAAAGCAAGAGTTAATCAATGTCTGGGCAAGGGACTTAGCAGAAAGCACAGGAAGAAAAACAAATAAAGTGTTGGAAAGGAAGAAAATACTCAAATTTTCAGAAACAAGCCAGAGTGATGAAAAGGGAGGAGAGAAAGGAATCAAATCAGGCAGGGGGGATGCAGATGTAGATGACAGCGAAGTTAACATCTGTGAGAGAGGTAAGGGGAGCATTGCAAAGGAAAATGTTCAATGCCTGTCATTCTGGCTGCACGTAGCCAGATGGGAGGGTAAAGGGACAGGCAGAAATGTTAAGTGGAATGCAAAAGAAGAAACCAACATAGAGAGGTGAGTTGGTCAACACAGGCTTGCTCCTGCAGTCCAAGGTGTGACTGAGGTCACCTGGGTATAGAAGGTAGAGAAATAAAAAGGGGAATAAAAGCCAAGTTAACAACAAACTCAAAAGTCAGAAGCAAAGATGGTGCCTCCCAAGAAGCAGCAAGAGAAAGAGGAGATCCCAGAGAATGAAAAGAGCTCAGAAGGAAAAAAAACATTGTGTTCTGAAATGAAATACAGAGATAAATGATCAAAAGTCTTTTTTTTTTTTTTTTCCCAGCCAAATCTGCTGCACACTAGCAGAGCAGTCTCCCCTTACTATGTACATGCTTCACAAACCAAGGGGTTTAAGGGGTTTGATTTTAATTGCAGACCATTGGAGTGCTGCTCCAGCATTAACTACGGGGGGTGGGGGGGGAAAATGATGCAAGTACACAGGCCTGGGGTTGAAGTGAGAAGAAGGACTGCCTGGAATAGCACAAGTTAGCAATATAACCCAGCAGAATGGGGAAACCGCAGCCCTTCTCAAGTGGGGTGTGAAAAGGGAGATAAAAAGGTGTCTGACCCCTGCCTTGAAGAACGGCCTCTGCCAGCAGGGACGGTCATACTTGCAAGGTGTCTCAGGTATCAAACCCCAGCAGTGGCAGGCAGAAAAACAAAGCAGGAAAAAGGCAAAGTTGGCCCAAACGGACACTGAAGAATCACAGTAATGCTTCAGATTGTGTGGCACTGCTAAGGAAAAGCAGGGCTTTCTATAACTTGTTAGCACATAAACATGCCTATGCATGGTGAGTCACTTGCACATGTCTGACCAAGTATCACAGAGTCTCCACAGGAGACTTTGCCTGGACCCTCTCTGGTTAAGAGCTGCTGCCAGGTGCAGCATGTTCCTCCTCAGGGCGTTGAGGCAGGAGAAGGAAGCAATGCTTTGTTTCATCCTTCTCCCTTCTTCTCTGGGGTCTCAGCTCCTTCTCCGCGCACCTGAATCCGCCCCTGATGGACTGCTGAGGAGTAGAAGTAGAGACTGGCTGAGGGTGTAAAGAGGCTTGGTCTGGAAGGTCAAGGCAGAGTAGCAAAGAGGCTCAAAGACTGTCATGGGTGGGTTACTCTCCCTCCATTGCTGCCGTCTTGTTCCTTATACCCAAACTTGCTAATGCAGCAAGTGGAAGAGATCTCTGTGCAGGCTGCAAAGCAAGAGTAAATGTGCATGGAGTTCAGGGGCATTTAGCTGCCTACTGAATGGCTGTATTGTTGACAGTGCTCAAGTGTCTTCAAAGGAGCTGGGAAATGTCTTTGTGAACTACCACCACCATGGAAGTGATGGGCAGACACCTTGGGGAGAAGCGGTGTCTGCTGCAGGAGGCATTGTACACAGGGTTACCACAGTTGTGACACCGGCATGGGTGGTGGCTTTCTCTTGATCTTTTCCATGGCAAGGAAAAGCCAGTTTTTGCCCTCTGATACATGTACAGGACTCCTGTCTACTTGCAAGGAGAGTTATGGCTCTCTGCAAGCTTTGCTTGGCTATCTATGGGAGGACTAATTCCACAGTTTTTTCCCTTTTCTGCAGCAGTTTTTCTACTCCAACTGTATGAAGCATTTGAAGTGAGTCTGATTTGCCTGGCAGTCCCAGGGGGAATGAGGGGAAGCCTCAAGGAGAGGCAGAAAATTGAAGATTTAATGACTTATAGATGCTCTGCTCAGCCCTCTGCTCACTGGTAAGATTAAAGGCTTGACCTGCTTCCCATGTATCTCGCGGCTGGATTTTTGTTTTATTTGAACAGAGCAATGCTGGGCCCATTAGACCTGATACTCCATTTCTTCTGCCAGGAAATGCACTGTAGGGAGTATGGATTCATGAGTCAAACCTCTCCATGGGTCAAAGGGTGAACAAATGGGGACCAAATAGTTTTAAAAGTAGACTTCAGAGTGACACATGAAACATTAAAATCTGATTGAAAAACATGTACAGCTGTGAATCTGCTTCCTCTTCTTCATAAGTGAACACTCCCAAGTTTCCAAAAAGTAGGGCATGTGGGGAAAGAGTTCAGGCTGGGTATGTTAAATTTTAAATTAACAGCAGGCATATTTCTAAACAAATTTCCTGAAAATCCCTGCCAGGATGGGGCACCACAGACACCTGTTTTCTTTCTTATTGTGAATTTCTTGTGTATTAGCTTGCCTTTTAGTCTTTCCATTGCCCCATGAATGGCAAAGATATTCTTCTGAAAGAAATAGATTAAAATTTCTGGGTAAGCATTCAGTTTTAGGTTCCCCAATATAGTGTTTATATGAAACACCAACGCAACTGAAGCTTGTGAAGTTTCTGGTCTCAAAATGAACAACTCCCTGACAGAGCACTCCCAAACCTACTCTGGTTTTGGGACTGTTTGTGGGTACCCTCCTACCTCATTCCAGGGCCTCTTATTGTGGCTTTAACTTTCACATTGGGAACACAGTCTTTCCATTTACATTTTGTCAAGTAGGTGAGGTCTAAACTCCTCTGCACATAATTACCTTTAAAGTGAAAGAAACATTAATAAAATTATAGGAGAGCAAACTTTGTGAAAGTTTGTAAATACATGGATATTTAGAAATCTGTCATGTAGACTTCCAAAACCTAGCCTCAAGGATAGTTTTCATAGAATCATAGAATCATTTAGGTTGGAAAAGATTTGCTTGGTGTAGGCTTGCACCTCAGATCAACCTGGGTTCATAAATTTCTGAAACATGTAATGAACCTGTACCAAGTTCACAGTTTGCATTGTTACCTGATACTGGCAAAATTAAACCTTTCTTCATTGTGAAAGGCAGCCCAAGGTTTAATTTTTAAGCTAACAAGGCAGCAATAGGCAGCAAAGTTTGTGGTATTACATAGAAACTGAGCCCCATGCCCATGATTTAAAATACACTGGGCCATTTATCTCTTAAGTACTAAAGAACTGCTGCTTCCTTGGCACTTTGGGAGCACCCGAATAACACCAGGGAGATCACAAATAGGTTTGAAGTTACACACGGTTAAGTCCTCTGCTGGATCAACGTTCAACTAAATATGCCAGTAGATGAAATCCAGCCATGGAGGAGCTCTTTATAAACACTTCACCATCCCTTGTCTGTCTGCTGTGTTGGCATTATAACTGTTAATTTCCTTCATAGATATATATAGACAGAGGTATGAAAGAATTAGCAAATTTTCCTACTTCCAGTTAGCATGAATCTAGTGACAGCTTGTGTTTTATCTAGAGAAGCCAATGGAGAAATTTTTCATCTTTCCCCCTCTCATATCCTCACCCCAGTACTGAAGATTGAACAGCCCTAGTCTCTCACAAGGTCTTTGGGTTACCTGATCCAACCAGACTCAAGAGTCTTCACCATTTAACCACAGTGCTAAGAAGTGGTCAATGGGGGTTGGTCTGCCCCAGTTCTTTGCTCTCTGTAGCTGAGCACAAGCTGCTGGGGTCAGGGTATAAACAAGGTTGTGACATTAGGTGGTGGGCAAGGCTGTGTTTGTAGCCGTGAGAGGAAGGCAGGGTAGAGCTGGGTACACACATGCTGTTTATGCAAAAGTTAAAGGAGAGCTGTAAAAATTATTCAGCTCCATGTAGGCTTATAACATGAAAGATCACTCAGGCATTGCAAGCAGTGAGCAGAAAAGGTCTTTTGGTGCTAATGTCTAAAGCTGTGTAAATGGGACATCTTTCCTATCAGTGCTGCAATAATCCACCATGCAAGGCAGGGTTAAATTTTCTCTTTCATCACATGCCTGTCACTCCAAGTGTTGCTAATGTCTGAAATCAAATTTGAGTGCCTTCCCAGCTCACTTGATGCTCTGGGCCTCTCTTTTCTCTTTGGGTCTCCAACCCCTGAACCTGTCATCACATTAAATATGTATCATTTAAGTTGGCCTGTGGGAGAAGCAGTGACTGTATCATGTATTAATGGCCGTATTTTTAGGTGGATAACCTCCTAGGGCTCTATGTGAGCTCTATCTTGGGCCCTGGTATGTTGCTTGAGAGCATAAACATATTGAGCAGATTTGCACCTGACTCTGTAAAATATTATTACTCATTTGCTGCTTTTATTTCCTTTCCTTAATCTCCTCTGCCCTTCTCCTTTGTACTGCAGGATGCTTAGAGGCTCCAGAGAAGCCCACTGACCTCCATGTTATGACTCCAGTCTGTGCATGTACACACAAAGTGGGACCAATCTCCCTGCTACAAAAAAGGCATGGGGACAACAACATCTTGGATTTGCCCTGCAGCAAACAGGCCCTAAAAGGGCCGGGATATGCTTCAGTGCATTTTGATGTTAGCCTAGAAGTAGAACATAGACATGGATAAAGCGGTCCTTTTCATCTTTGGGACTGTTCTCAGCAGGGGTTATTCGTGCTGTAAGATCCTAGGGATGACACAGATAAACATTTGGGTAAGAGGAAACCCAAGCAGACAGAGGGAGGGGTAGAGTGAGTAGGCACCAAGCGGTCTGAAGTGTGCCCACAGTGGTGGGAGCACAGGTCACAGAGAACTCCACCCTACGGTTTTGGAATAGGACAGATCCTGTTTTATTCTCTTATAGTAATGCTTCCTACTGCTGTGCTCCATGGACATAGTTGAACAAGAGGAAAATACAGGTTCAGCTTCTTTGTTCCTTACAAGACTTGACAGATCTAACCCCAGTGGAGAGAGAAAGGATTTCTGCAGGAAGAACCTTGGATATGGGGAAGTCAGTGCCATGAAGAGGTGTTTTAAATCTCGAAACATAGCAGCCAAAGTAAATAAAGAGTCAGACCTTTGCAAAGTTGTAGAGTTACATGAAATAAATTGCTACCTAATTCTTAATCCAGTTTCGATGGCTTGCCATAACGTGAAATCTTTTATTGAAATGCCTCTGCTTTTTGTGGTGTTCGCTGAAATTAGAGAAGCCACTTGAAACAGAACCTCAAAACTGCAATAAATTAAGGATTTTATTTTTGCATTTTTTGCCTGTTTAACTGGAGAAGCTATGATTGATAGACTAAGGCCAGTGTTCAGAGCACTCAATGCAGGGCATTCACAGTAAATCTAAATCAGTAAATAAGTATGGGTTATTTCTAAGAGTTCCCATTATCACAATAGATTAATCTAAAATATAAAAGCAGATTGAAGAAACTGGAGCCAGAATATTTCAACAAGCAAAGGGCAGGCCCATTCTGATGTTACTCAACAAAAATTAGTAAAAAGGAAGAAAGAATTAGGGAAAGATACTGACAGGAAGGAAGTTAAGAAGCCAAGAGCAAAGAGCTGGGACATCGCACTCTTGTATTATTTATAGAGGGGAAGATTTATGAATCATAATCTGGGACTGCAGCAGGCCATTTGCAGACAAAATTAAACAAAGGTTATTTCTTTCCAGGGGAACTGCCAATCCAATGCCAACTACTGAAAACGCTGAAAACCAAAATGATTAATGAGACAAGAAAGATGGACATTTCCTGTCCCTTCAGTCTACAGCTTTGCAAAATCAAAGTATAAACTGTACCCTCCAAAGCATATCCAGAAAGTTCACTGGTTTTATCTGGATCTAGGCACAGAGACAAAAGGGAAAAAGCAGTCTTAAACATAACCTCATCACCACACCTCTTAACCAGCAACCACCTACAAAAACATTTTGACTACTTTTCTAGTCTTCTTCCTTTTCTGATTTCAAACTGGATAGACCAAGGTCACTGGCAGAGTATGGGGTTCTGATTCCTCAACTGGTCACTTCCTTTGCCTACTTCCAACTTCCTCTGACACTGGGGAATCTCCTCCTTGATTCTAGTTACTATATATGGAGAGGGAAATAACTTTTGTTGTTGTTGTTTGTTTGTTTGTTTGTTTATTTGTTTTTAACTCCAGACAGGTGTGAGAAGCTATAGGAGGTCTGGTGAGATGTGGTTGCTTGTGAACATATAATGTGGATATAATGAAATACACTAGAAAATACTGACACTTAGTGCAGTATTGTCTTATGTTGGTGCTAATGTTTATCATTTCAAGACCTTAGTCAATACGAAATGTATTTAGACATTGAAGTCAATGGACGATTGAAGTGTTCATTGTGGTATAAGAGACCATTTACATATAATCTTAACCAGACATAAAGAGTTAGGCCTCTGTATTTGAACGTGCTAGCCTTGGTTATGAGCTGAAGTGTGTTATACCTCCTTTTTTTAGCACAGGAAGACTCTGTGGTTAGCACTGACTGCAAGAGCCAGCAATTATCTATGACTGTTATTCTGTAATTTTGTGTCCTTATGAAAAAAAAAATGTTTTATAAGAGAGCAGAAGAAATCAGATATTTTTGTTTGGCAAGGTAATGGCTGAGAGGGGATGTAAGTTCTGACTGTAAATACATCAAGAAGCAGTAAACCTGAGGGAGGGGAAAAGAGCTATTTAAGCTAAAATGTAACCTTGGCACATGAACAAACAAGTACTAACTGGTCATGAAAAAAATTAGGAAAAGTAGAAGTAGGTTGCCAATGATCCAAACAATGAGAGAAGGAAGGACCTTTCCATTAGAAGAAAAACAAGCACAATACCAAACTACTTTTAAGACGGAGTTTAACTATTTCCTGAAATGGAATAAGAAGTTTGCCTGTTGCTGTCACTAAGTGGTGAGGCTTGGGATCACTTCCATGTCAGGATGATACTCCTGTGAATGACATCTTTCTCCTGCCTCCTTGCATCCCATTTTATGTCAACAAAGACTCCAAGACCACTGGTAAAAGACAAAGCAAGAAGGATGGTACAGCATGCCTCAGTCAAGTCTCTTTCCTGGAAATTCAGGGAAGCAAGAGTTCAGTCAATGCTACAGAGTGTACAGTAACCTTGGTCCCACTTGTGATACCAGAGGTCTGGAGTAAAGTGTTCAGAAAGTCTCCTTTTATGTTTTTAATAGTCAATACTCCCCTATTTTCTAAAGAAAAAATACTCCACATTTCATATCCATAAAAAGGCAAACCATTGCAAGCACATTTTGTTTCATGAAGCCAGACACACATTCCAACCGCTAAATAACTATTCTTTAGTTAATTAAGCTACTGCTAATTACTGAACTTAACATATTAATGCTCCTTACAAGGGCTTGTAGAACCACAGGAGAGCTCTGGTCCTTTGACTGGCAGACTGACACAACTTTCACTTTGAAGAGTACTTCCTTTTAGAGATGCCAGATTGCTGAAGTGTATGTTCTTTTTCCTGACTTGATTATTTTCCTGTCACTGCAAAAGATCCTTAGTCACATACACTTGTTTGTTATATATAAAGAACACAGTGACAACTTCTGTCTACAGTGAAATCACACCAGGTGAATACGAAAGATCTTCTAAAAAGTAGAGTTTGACTGTTGAGATTTAATGTGACACATCCTTCATTCAGCTGCAGGAAACACCACTCCATTCTTTCTGAAATGATGGACCTACCTGCTTGTACTGAGAAAATCAGATCCAAAGTGAGATAATAAAACTTAATTTACAAGGCTATTTTCTAGTTTTTTTTCCAAAACTGCCACAAACTTGACAAACTACTAAGCCTCAAATATCTCATACACCACTATTTACCATCAAACTTCTAGCTGAAAAGTTCATTCGTTTTCCCACCAAAAAAAACCAGAAACCACTTATCATCGCTGGCAGACCACAGCAGGTGCTTGCCCCCATGGAGCACATTCCCCACCACTTGAATTTTCTACCATGAAAATATTCTCTGCAACTTTGATGTGATGTTGTCACTTTGCCTCATCTCTGTCTCTTGGCTGACTGACAAGCCAGTTTTGTGTTGAACAATGCAAGGCTCAAGTCCTCATGTCTTGGAGGAGCAACTCCCCACCAAATTCAGACGAATTTGTGTAGACAGTCATCCACAACATTGCTTGGGTATTGTGCCTAGCCACTCGTCTCAGAAAAGAGGTAGCAAAGACCCCAGTCTCACCATCACTGTGAAGGAGGCTCTTTCCACTGTCCTTGTGAGCAGGTGTTGATTAACCTCATTTCCTGGGTGCAGTGTGCAGACAGCCTTTGTGTCCTGGGAAGTTATCCATGCACAACTGCTTCACTTCCCAGGACCATTATCAACAACTCTTCCTCTTTACTGATCCTTTGGAAAGCAGATATTTTTTTCCCAGGCTGTTCATTACTGTGAACAAGAGAAGGGGGAGTAGGAACAGCAGCCACAGCTTGACAAATGAGACTTAGTAACAGATTAAACAAATGGTAAAAATTAGCTGTACTAGAAACTCTCTTAACTCCCTCTCCCTTCACTTCTCCACAAGTGCCTTCCTTCCCACCTGCATTCACCTAAATAGGCTGAATGAGATCTTCTTGGCATCCTTAATTAGCAGGAACACATTAGAGGAGAGGAAGGATGACCACAGCACACACAATTAGTCACTCAATATAATTGTAATTCAGGACAGATCAGTGACTAATTGATTCTCAAGTCCAGCATTGCCCAGGCACTGATAAGCATGCCCAGCATGGAAGCACTCTGTCTCCAGTCATCACTCTCACACCAAAACCTGTGTCACAATGACTTGCATCAACAAAAACAACCAGGGCATTTGGAGCCAAGTCAATTGTTAACTTCACTCAATGGACCCTGGAAAATAAGTCACCAAGTTGGTGTAGACCTTCTAGCTCCCAGCTGGAGCTGGGTTTTTAGCATGATCAGACAGTCTAGGAGCACAGGACTGCCCAAGTTCCTCCTCGACTCCATCAGACATTTTTGAACCCCCTGTTGTTCTTGTAAGGATATATTCACACCTGCGAGCCTGAACGCAAAATGTAGTGTCTCTACCTCTGCAAATCTCTAAGATGCAGGTCACTAGAGGCTGGGAGAATAGACTTTTATCCTCATCTAGTACAGTCATTCTTATGATCTGATGCTAGAGTTTATGCAGGCATCCTACTTTCTTGTGCAGCCTGCCCTATCATGTCTCTTCATTTAACCAGCCATCTGTCAGTGAAATCTTGCACTGGGACATATCATATCTGTTGCTTGACCACAATGACTTCTCGTCTTTTTCTAAACTTCATCTGAAAAGGGACATTTTCTCTCCTGTTGTTTTTGCAAGGATGTGGTCAGATCGGGTCAAGTTGTTTTGTATTGCTTTTTCATTTTTGATTGGGATGGTCAAGTTCTGCCCTGGTGTTAAGCAGGTGCATCTTTTAACCTCACTGCAGACTAACCTGTTTCTTTCAGTGAGTCCCTTGTTTGAGGGCAAATCCCTGGGATAAAAAGCAAAAGAAGAAGGAAATCCCAGTTCTGCAAGGGTGATCTGGACTCTGATGTATCACTTTTCCAATGTGCCAGAGTCTCCTCTTGGGGCAATCAGAGATCTTGCTATATAGTATGTGATCCAAAATGTGGCCCAGTGAGGAGTGCTTGAACTCTGGGAGACTTTAGGTTGTACCCACATCTCATTTCTGAACAATCATGATAGAGGCCACCTAACCATGCCTTAACCTGTCTCTCATTGATATTGTATATCCCACCCACTTCTCTCACATCACTAAGCATATCAAACATGGAAAAGCTGAAGCTACAGAGTTGCTCTCCTTACTACACCTCCATGCCCATTATTTTTTTGCCAACAAAAAGATACTGCACCAGCAGATGAAAGTACCTGATTTTCTAAATTAAATAACTGTCATTCTTTATTTCCTAATTTTCCATTACAGCAAAGGAGATTAGTCCGAATCACTCTCAGCACTTCACAGGAACACTTTCATTTTAAATCATCTGCATGGAGTACAGATTTGGAGAATGAGGGCTGAAAAGTTTATCTTGCAGTCAGCCAAGCACACAGAAGAGAACTCAAAGTTAAAGAAGACACTGTTAGCCTGGGTAGTGTCCATTTTTGGGGGTTTGGAGTTTACTGAACTGTTACATTTCCAGTGAAATGTTTGGAAGGTCCTTTTGGGCTAATGTTGTGTTACTTCTTCATAGCAAACATGATCTCCTTCTGCCATATCACCAGTGCTATGATAATTTCTGTACGTAATAAACAGTTAACGAATTTCAATGCTACCTAGGCAGTATGTTGTGAAGGTCTTAAAGTGATCAGTCTGGAATCTTTATTCATAACACTTTGAATTGCATCAGGTTACACACTTCAGTCTCTGTCTATAAGGCTATAACCTAAATGCCTGCATGCTGAACATTGAATCTTTGCCTGGAAAGTTTTTCTTTTCTGGTTTTACATTCATCTGCAAATGACATCTCAAAAAATAGACATTCTTACTTATATTGGAGCAGAAATCTGCAGAAGGCCAGATTGTGTCATGAGATCAGATGATATCAATACTTTTGGTATGTGACTATCTTCAATCATGACCTACAATGAAGTGGGGCATTTGTGCAGGTGCATATATACACATACACAAGCACACACCCACACAGAATCAGGAACAGCTAGTATTTGTGTACATTTAAAAACCTCTTCTGCATTTTGCCTTAAATGTCATGACTCCTAAATTTTAATACCCAGGAGAAGGTTTATCCTGTATGCTCCTAATGTCGTTTTTCCAAGCGTGAAGTCCTGACGGTAGCCAGAGAGGGCTGAAGTGTTTGGGGTGCAAAGGAAGGACCAGGACAATGTTCTGACTTCCCACCAAAGGCCACCCCTGCTTCCAGCATGCCTCTAGAAATGGCATCAGCCTGAGGTATAACTTCCTGGGAGCTGCTTGTCCTCTGTCCTTCTCTGCCTAGTCAAGGAAGGAAGGAAGTCTAAAGGAGATATCAGCAAGATTTGCTTTCAGCTTGTGGAAATACAGCTGTAGAGCATACAGACAGCCATAAATAACTACTCCAGCTATTGCAAGTAACACCTCATTTGGTAACTCAAATGAATGTTGTTTGTTTGTTTGTTTGTTTGAGTGACCCAGGCTCAACTCCTGACAAAATCAGAAGGGAAACATTCTAGGGTGAAGAGTGAGAATCTGCCAGCTCACTTCAAGTGAAATTCCTTAAAAGTGGGATTGTTTGAGTCAGTGTCTGTGTAGCCCAAATGACTTACTTATTTTTTACCCAAAACCATAAAGAAGGATTTCAATAGACCACCTACTCCTTACCCTCCTTGATAAAGGCTTGATTTTTCATTTTAAGAGCCAGCAAATAGTTCATTTTAATGAGAACTTTTTCAAGGAACATCGCTGCTTACACAGGACTCTGTTTTTGTGGAGACAGATGATGAAATCATCACTGTTGTTTGCTATTAGCAATGCAAATAACAGTGTAAGCCACCACTAACCCAACACTGTTTCAGTAAAACTATAGTCAAGTCTGTCATGAGTGCCTACCTGCATGTGATGCTAGCATTCACCCCTATTGCTGCAGGACTTTTAGTCCTATCAGAGGCTGTTGGGTTCATCACAGTGACTGTGGCTGGGGCATTTCAGCCTACGCTGCCTGCAGTCTTTCCAGCCTGCAGCAGTCCAGAGGAGACTGGCTTTCTCAGGCATGCCCTTTTGTCCACTTACATCTGGAGTATGATGCTAATTTAGCATAACAGGCCAACTGCTCAGCTGTGTAAATCACTTTAGCTCCCCTTGAGTCATTGGCTATACCAATTAACTCCAAAGGGAAGTCTGGTCCAAAGTACCAGAGAGCTTGCTTTTGTCTTTTTGTCGAGACTGGGAGAACAATACTAGTTGCTGGTTCTTGTACTGAACTGTGACCCTTTCTCCAACTCAGGCTATGGTATACTCTTCGAACCCAGTTATCTTATCTCCTCCTTGTCAATACACCTAATTAAACTGTGCAGTAGTTTTTTGTTCTCATTAGGGACCCCAAAAGATGATGGCAGTACATGGTTCATTTGAGGAGATGTTCAACAGGAGCACAGAACTGACTCTGAAGCACTGCATTTAGGCTCTGGGTCACATGACCCCCCCAAATCAGACAGCGGTCATGTCCTCACTTTGTTGATGTAATTGTTGTGTGCACAGCAAGTACCTTTGGACTCCAAGTGTGAAATTTGGCGCTGTCCTGTGTATAGGTTGCAGAGAGCCAGGTACATTTGCTATAGCTGTGGTCTGAGTTCTCTGCTGCTCTTCTGAGGTCAGGCCCACCCTTAGTAAATTCTTCCAGGGAAAGGAAATGCCTTTAAAAGGGTTGATTTTCCAGAGAAGTAAGGAAACCAGCACAGTCAGTGTTCATTGCAAAGCCAGGTAACATCACTCTGAAGTCTTATCAGAAGAAACACACCTTCCTTTTTTTTTTTTTTTTTCCCTGAAGGATTAAGCTGACACAAACATATTTATTTCATTTAATTTGCATAAATTACACTCAATCTTTTCTAATTGTGCAGGCCAGGAATCTCAAGTGAAAGTTTCCCTGTAAGATTTCCAAAACATTGCTGTTAGGTTTGAAATTTTGTGAGAATAACCTTTTTTTTTTTTTTCCTAGCATTTTAGTGCTCTTTCTTCAAGTCAAAAACAGAAGTACAGAGGACTTGAATTGAGAGGGAGAATTATAGCAAGACGGGATTAGAATGAGAACATTCTAAAAGGCTCAATTTGATGTGAGTTTGGTGAGAATATAGGCAGGACTAGCTAGGTCTTCACAGAACCCTGTCCTAACAGGGTCTGGGTCCAAACTGGTTCATACCCCATCAGTGAGGATGGCGGACGGGGTTCAGCTCTGCCTGTTTGCAGAGATGCTGTAGAGGTCACCTCCTGCACAAAGAGAGCAGCTATTAGCAGTTCTGTCAAGATCTGAGCTTTAGGGAGTTAACTTACAGCTCACCTCTGAATTTGACCACATGGACTAACACAGCAGCATCTTTCAAACCCTTCTAGTCTTCTAGTATCTCTTTGATGAAAATGTTTTAAAACAAGAAATCAGAATGAAAGTATGGTAAAAACAAAGTGGTTTGTGGAGAGTTTTGTCCAGCCTTGCAGAGCAAGAAACACTAAGCAAATATTTACAGTCTGCTAATTAGGAGTTTAGATACAAACTCCAACATACTAATATCAGCACTCGAGAATTAGTCACTCTTCCCTTTCCCATTATGCAACAGATTCAAGAGAAGAGTTTTCTTCTCTGATGTTTGCTGCAGGGAAGGTATATTTAACCATGAAGTGTAACTTGGTCAGGGATGTGGAGGTCCCACCGAGGAGACCCCAGCTCATGGGTGTCCTAGGATGCCCTATATGGGCAGTCTGATTCCTTCAAGGTAGGTGCCTGGCTGTGGTGGGACATCCACAAACTCCACCGAGATGCCTTGGTTCCCTTCTTATAGCACTACTTCTTGAAGGGATTGAATTGTGAGAGCAATTTGGCATCAGAAGAAATCAGCCAGAGGCCTTTAACATGGGCAATGGCTTGGTCCACAGCTCTGTTCTCCATGTCACTTGAGCTTGTATTTAAATCCTGCACATGTGCTCTCCACTTCAGATCGCCAACTGCAGATTTTGCATGTGTTCACCATGCACATATTGGGTAGACACCTTTGGGAAAGACAGCTCTACATCAGAAAAGGCTCTGCAATATGGCTGTGAAAATAGTTGCCTTTTTAATTTTCCTTGCAGTGTTGCTTATATTCATCTTTAAAAAGGCAAAAAGCTTCTGCAGGAATCCCTCCATTACAGGAAAAGCACAAAGAAGAGTGAGCCTGAAACAGTCTGAGCAGGTGCACTTTGCCCTCCCGAATGATGTTTCCCCTCTTCCCCAGCTCCCTTTTCCTCTGAAGTGGCTGGCAGGCCTTTTAATTAGCATAGCTGAAAAGTGAGAATGTTGTGTTTTGAAGCAGAAGGATTTGGGGCAGCCACTAGTTAAGAATTAGTTAATATTAATTAAAGTAAACAGCACTATTAGTTTTACCTTTCCAAAATGTGATAATAAAACAATAATGTAAGTCACCAATTCCTGGCCTTTCTCCAGTATTCTGAAGTTTTGTTATGATTTACTGGACACAACAATGTCAGGCAAATCTATTATCTTTCAGATGGCTGTTTATCTCAAGCTTGGTCTCCAGACCTAGCTTTTTTTTCAAGGCACGCAGCATTATCTTGAATTCACAGAGATTGACCTGTCTGACTCCTGCTAGAATATGCTATGGTTACTTTCCAAGCTATACACAAATATATACATACAAAGAAAAA